>JAJEJO010002716.1:678099-860119 GCA_020662805.1 Glaucomys volans | reverse complement strand
AAAAAAATATGGTAAGTAAAACAAATGTCCAAAAAGAAAGAGTTCAGATCATGTGATTCCATTTATATGAAATGTCCAGAAGAGGCAAACCTATAGAGATAGAAAGTGGTTTAATGATCACTTCCTGAGCTTGAGAAACTGGGGAGATGAGGAATGATAATTAGTAGAGTGTTTATTTTGGGTGTAATGAAAATGTCCTAGAATGGTTTTTGGTAATGGTTGTACAACTTGGTAAATATACTTAAAAAGACTGAACAGACTTGAAATGGATGAATTGCTTGGTATGTGAATCTTAATAAAGCTGCTAAAAAACAAAGAACCACCCTAAGAGGTAAAATTAGGCTCAACACGTAGAAGGAACCAGAAGACAGAATTGGCTCTATATAAAGAAAAAAAACTATGTAAATGAATGGCTGCTGATGGAATAGTCACCTCTTTAATGAGGTGAGTTTCTCCTCCCTCTAGATTTTTAAGCCCAGATAGAGCACAATGGAGGGTTTAAATGGTTTATGTATGGTTGACACAGATGACCTTCCAGGTTTCTTCCACTTTATAATTCATAGTTATATGAGGAGGGACCTAAGTTGATTTCTTAATTAATATTATAAGAATAATTCAATTCATTTTTGCAATGAAATAAAGTCTAACTACATAAATGAAATTATTAATAAACTATGGAGTGGCCTTATAGTATCTGTCAAATTGATCATAATTCAATAGTCTTTTCAGAAATATGAACATAATCTGTCAATTTCATCAGATGGTGAATTATGTCCATGAAGCAAAAACTGTAACAACTGCTTTATTCTCAGATTAAGAAGACATAATTCTCATCCTTTCTCTTCATTCATCCCTATTTTCTTGGAAACTAAAATAATCTTAACTTTCAATGGGAAAATGTTTAGTTTGAGTATAAAAGGAATGTTTCAAAATATCTTTCAATGACCTTTCTGATTTAAAATTATTCTGAAGAAAACAGTTTAAACCAAAGTTCCCTTGTTTCACCTTTGTAAACTTCTGCAAGTCACTTAGTTCTTTAAATCTCAATTCATAGGCTAAATAGGAGTAATAACAGTACCAACCTCACCAGGCATTGTGAAGAATTAAATAACATAATCTGTGTAAACCATTTAGCATAGTGCCCAGAATATGATAAGGGCTCTATAAATGTTTATGAGAAAGCCTAAGCAAGAATACATGATTTCTGTCATCGTCCTGAGAAAAGATAGGATCTAAGTTTCCAAAATGCAATGGAAATTTAGGGAAGAAAACTGGAGTTAATCAGGAGAACTGTTATGGGATTTATTTATATTTTATCTCAGCCCATTGCTTTCCTCCTCCTAGTTGCATAACTTGTTCTCTGGTTAGAAGAGTATAGAGCATGGATTGTCAAATGGAGACTTTTAGAAATACATAAATATTTCACCTACCTCATGCCCCTCAGGACCAGGGATGCATCTACTTAGTGGACCAGCAAAATACAATAGGGAATTGGATGTAATATATATTTATAGAACATATTACTGTCTTTCTATGAACATATGTGGAAACTTGCAGGGCATTTTATAGATTAAAGTCTTGATATAACTGATGGAATCTGTCACTTCATTCTTGATGCTTAAAATACATCTGAGATAAATCTGACATAAAATAGTGGAAATTTCAGCTTCAGTGCTGACACTAAAAATATAAAAGCATGAATAAGTCATATCTTGGATGCCTGTCTACCTTAAATTTTATTTTCAGATGCCTCCAAAAGCCTTTTGCTTTGGGTTGATAAGGCAGTCACAATCTGATTTATAGTTTCGGTGAAGATACAATGTCTTATATTAAGACACTTGATCAATAATGCTTTCATTGATTTTAACTTGAAACATAATTGTGAGTTTTAGAGACTAAAATAATGCTCTATTTCCATTTTGACAATTTTGATACATTTATAAAAATGAGAACAAGATACAAAATAATTCTAGAACAGCAATCAGTCTGTTTCTTTCTAATTGTTTTATTTTGGCTTTCATCTATTGCTATTTTTGGGTGTTGTAGATCGAGCTAATAATAGACAAAATTGAAATACATTACATAATTTCAGCATACAGGAAGCCATCAAGATTTACAAATGTAATGAGGAATCTCTTTCTTGTTATATCTCAGTATAAGAGCATCTATCTCTTCCCTATGAATAAAACTGAGTTATGTGAAGGAAGGAGACTCCTATCTATAGAATCGCTGTCTTCTCAAACTCCAAACTCAATACTTAAGTTTAAGTTCTCACAATGGCTTCCCAATTCCCTAACTGGTCATCTGACTTCTCATTTTTTTCTCTCTCTCATCCTTGAAATTAAAATTACTCTCCCCTAAATCGTTCCCATTGGTATGTATACACTCACTCTCAGAATGTGTCATTCTTGGAGAGTAAAATTCTACTAAACCCATTTAAAAAAAACAGGTAACTTTCTTATGGTTAATTTCTCTTACTATCAACAGCATCATTAATTTATTTCTTAAACATGTTCCTTAGCACTAAAATATGTCTCTTTAATGTAGCAAGCATCCTTGTGATCCTAGTGTTTTAGAAACACTTGTGTTGCTTCCTGTTGTCACATTGGGAGCTTTGAGAATTGGTGCTGTATTTAATTCTTTATATGACTTCCAAACCTCCCATGATTCTGGTTTCTTGTAGATGAATTGGGTTAGTGAAGATGAAGAGAAGCAAACAATTTCAAAATGGTTGGAAGATGTCAGGGGATTAAATGTAACAGATGAGTGAAATAGATCATTATAATAAACCTTTGCTTTGGATGTAGGCAACTGGAACTAGTGAGAGATGGAAGCCTTAGTGTGTGTGTGTGTGTGTGTGGTGTGAATCAGGAGTTTTGCTTTGAGTATTGTCAAAGGAGCAGTTGATAAAGGATAAATACATTTGAGAGTCATTAAAATAGTTAATATTTAAATATCCTGGGTGTGAGTGAGATAAAGTAGGAAGAAAGTACATATCCAGAAGTCAAGTTTGTCCAGAAATAGTCTTAGGAGCACTTCAAGAGGAGGGGAGGATAAAGAAATAAAATTGGAGATGTAAGAAGAAGAAGAAGGAGCCAATGAAATAAAAGTGAAGCCAAAAGAGTGTGGTGGAAACTGTGGTAGCTGGAGGTGGCTCTGTGTCAGGGATGGGTGGTTGAAGATAGGAGGTGATACAGCATGAGTGTGCTACCTTGAAGAACTGCCCTTATGAAAAAGGGAAAAGAGTTGAAATATTACAGCGGGTGGCCACGTTGGTTGGCTGGTGGGAAGGTGTGGGAATTCTGGTTTGAAGTTGGTCTGTTTTTTTCCTGAAAGAGCTATAAAGTAAGTTTGTTAGTGTGGGATGAGGCACTGAAGGCATATGGGGATCTGAGGTAGAGGTAAAGGACAACAAGGCTATTTTCAGAGTGTGGAAGAAACCTGACTAGGAAAAGAGGATGGCTGCACTGGGTTGCAAGTTTATTTGAGACTGGGGATCCTGAAATTTAAAGGAAAGTGCTTAGCCCAGGTTTGTGTTCCTTTAAGCAACACATCTAGCTGCTTGCATGCAGGTGTGGGGAAGGCAGGTATCTGGGCTTGGTCAGATTTGGAGTTTTGCCAGATGTGCACAGCAATGGAGAGTGGAAAGGAAAGAAGTGAATGAAGGAGATAAGGAGAGAAGAGAAGCAGCACAACAGTAGCACAGATTTATTCAGGACAAACCTGCAGAGGGTGTGGGGGCCCAGTGGAGACAGAGACCTGCCTTCTGCTTACAGCCTGGGGTAGGCATATGGTGATGAGGAAGGGGGTTGTCAGGGAAGGGTCCTTGTGGTGTCATGGTCATAAGGAACTAGGTGTTTTCAGGATTTTAGTCCCAGCTAACTATTTCCTTTTGTATGATGATGGAGTGCTTGCTTGAGGTTTCTTTGCATGATGATGGAGTATTATCTGGGATTAGGTCAGGCTGAGGAAGAGTGACCTTGAGGTGACTCTGGTTCTAAGATGGAGAATATACTTCAAAATGGCATTGCCTAGGTCAGGTTGTGCCTAACATTCCTACCTTATTCTCCTTATTTGATCAGAAAGGGGTGATGGGAAGGAGTGGTGATGTATCTTAAACTACTTCTCACTGGGGGAGGGTGTGCTTGAGGCGTCTTGTAGGTGCTGGTATTAAGCAGTTCAAATGGAACTCAGCAGGAGTATGTTCTGTACCCTCTGATCAGTAGCAGTCCTCTGTAAAAAACAAGGTGAATAGCTGAAACGGGGAGGGCCCAACAGCAAGGCCAATAATTATACAGAGAATTGAGAAAAGGGACTAGGCAAGTTCCTGTCCAGTTAGTGTATAAACAGATGTAAGTGTTAATTCCATATATGAAGAAGATTCTCTGATTATAATCGAGAAAGTCAGAGAAGTGATAAGAGACAAGTTGCTTCAGTTGCAGGCAGGGTCTTGTAGGGAAAATTTTAGTGGGAGTGTGGGCTGTGGCCATGGTGAACTTGGAGGTATCCCTCACACTGACACCTCAGGGAGGAGAGCTGACAGGAATGTTAGAGAAGGAAAAGTTTCTGGTCAGCATGAGAGGAGAAAGGAGGCAAAGGAATGTGGGGTGTTATGGTGGGAATTAAAATAAATGGGGACCTTGAATTTTTGTTAGGATGTTCCTGACAAGGATGGGAGTTGACGGGGGCGTTCCAGGCAGGCAGCTCTGAGATCCCTATTTCGATCTGCCTGTGGGTCATATATCTCCTCCCTCAATCCCACCTCTGAAGAGGACCTTGACTGCTGTCGGAGGAAAAGGGTAATGACTGTTCTGGCTTTTTTGAGCTCAGGGTGGGTGTTGGGTATGCCAGTCAGGAATTCCCTCCAGAGGATCTCTCTAGGGAGCCTCTGTAGAAGTTGGGAGGCAGACAGCTCCATGGAGGGTCATATTTCCATGACCATGTGAAGTGTACTGGACTCTGGGCATCTTGAGCATCAGGGCAGTCCATATGTCCATGATCGTTGTTGGCAGGTGGCTGAAGAAGGTGTACATGAAGGAGGGATCATGCCAGGAAAACAATAAACAATATTCAAAGCATTGTTTTCCGCAAACAGCACAAAAGCAATCAGCCTCTGAAAACCACAAAGAGAGTAACTTATTAGAGTTTAAGGTATGGTCAGACAAGTCATTTATTTGTGAGTGAGGCCATTCAAACCTTTAGAAACATTAGCAGAGTTGCTAGAAGCTCAACATTTAATTTTTATAATGGCACAGGTGTCTCTTTGAATTGTGAAATTCCATCTGATTTCTGAAAAGTAAACTTTTATTGGCATTACCTCTGCGTTAGCTGTTAGGATCCCTTTAGCTGTGTCAATTAGAACTCTCTTGGTAAAGTCAGTTAGAGCTTTTGTGTGCCACATTACAGCTTCTAGATTCTTTTTAGAGATAAATAGTAGAAGTAGGCAATCATACCAGTGAAAAGTAGATTGAGTTTACCTATATAGGAGGTAAGGAAAATTTGTAGGTCTCAAACTGGCTTAGAACAAATTTGTGTCTCTGGTAGTGTCTTTTTTTTTTTTTTAAGTCTTTCTTTATAACCTCCCAGTTTTACTTACTTGTGGAAGAACTGACACAAGTGTACATTTCAAGTTACATTAAAAGAGTCATTGCCTTTTTCTTAATGTCCCTGTGTGACTGTGTTTTGATTATACTCCCCTCCAAGTTGACCTTTTTTCCTATCTACTGTTTGGACCTGCTGAGATTCCTCAGAGATCTTACATAGGAACATGTGGGAAGCCTCTTGACTCCTTTAACCTTTGTCTACCAGTTGTGCCATATGCCCGGATACATCAGAGTCTTGCTGACCACGTGAGACTTCCTTTGGAATCATTAGGGATATTTCCTTTTCCAATGAACTTCCTCTTTGCAGAATGTGCACTGGTTGGCTCCCTGTTCTCTATGGTCCTCTCCATATTCCTGATCAAGAGGTGCAAGGACTGTAGAGGTGTCCTATCATTCCCTGAGTCCTGGCTGATCTTAAAAGGGGAAGTGCCAAAATATCAGCTGCTTATCCTTGGGCCTTTTACTTCCTTGATTTTGATTTCCAAGTTTTTGGTTTTAAGTATCCAGCAGGCCAGTTTCACCAGTATTAAAATGGAGTAATGGATTATAGCTTCAAAATCTAGAATTTTACAGTTATCCCTTTCATTTAATTGGGGTCAGTATTAGTACTGGGAGTATTATATCCTCCCTGTTCTGTAGATGATGAATTGTCTTAAATTAACTCAGGTTGTTCTGTTAGACCAAGTTCATTCAGTTAAAATAACATAAAGGCTAGTATATTTAACTATATTAATGAAAGGCACTCAAATGTCTAAAATTTTAATTTGCTCAATATTCATTTTCAATTTTCATTATGTGATTGACCTTCACATTCTCTTTTGTTGTCAGGGACACAAATAAATGGACAAAATATATTACAATTTCAATTATTATGCAATTTTTAGCATTGTAGGATTGAAGAATGATCGTGCTATTGAAATAGCATTTATGGAAAAATGCTTTAGAAACCAACATCTACATTAGTATTATTAATAAAAAATACTCAGATTCCTAAAATAGAGTTCAATCTTAGAATCACCTAATTAATAAGGGAAGAATGTCACTTCTCTCTCTTATGATATTTTGTCTTCAGCTTAAATAATATTGTTTTTTTGCAGTGTCATTCAAAATGCTAATTCATAGCTAGTTGTTGTCATTTCACCCCTAGTTTTTGTTTTGCATTGTCAGAGAAATTATTTTAAAAGTATTGAAATTCAAGATGCCTAGAGATTAAGTAGAGAAACTAATAATTTTAAGACTCAGTAGGATACTGAAATTTCTGGCAGATGTTATTTCTAAGAGACTCATTGTTTTAATTGGAGATTTTTATTTTAACTGATTTTATAGCAGATTTTGCTCAGTACATTATAAATTCTTGAAGGATAAGAAAATTTTCTGTTTTCTTAGGCGGAAATACCTAATTGAAGTAATGACCTATTGGATTCTTCAGGTTACTTTGTTGTCATGGTAACATGAGTTTTCAAAAATAAGAAAAAATGAAATGTACTGTAGGTTTTGAGTTTACTTTTATTATTAAAATTTTATCTCCCACATCACTTAGGAATGAAATGTGTTTATCTTTAATATAACATCTAATTTCATAGTATTTCTGGTAGATACACTGATGAAATATTTGCAAATCAAAAAAAAAAGGAAAAAATTGGCATAGATTTGACTAAGAATATCAAAACCATATGAGATAAAATATGTTTTATTTTCCTTACATTTCCTAAAAACCACAATACTGTCCTAGGATGTTGGTTTCTAAATAAATCATCATTTACTTTGATAATAATAAAATTTAGCCAAATGTTGACATTATCTCAATATCTAACTTTTGTTTAGAGTTCATGGATAATGAACACTAGTGTAATATTGTGACAGATTTTTAAAAGGTTTTTAATTAAGCAAACCTTAAGACTTAATTTTGGTGATAGCAAATTTTTACCAGGTTTCCTTACCCTTTTCAACTGGAAACTAAAGCATTAAAAAATTTTTGTGAATTAGATGAAATGTCACCCCTTCATGATTATCCATCTAAGGAAATGCTCTGCACAGTGCCTGATGCTAACAAAGCACCTAAAATGTATAAATTATGAAAATGTCTTAAATATCCTAAGCTCTCAAGGTTAAATATTTATAGAGAATCAATAATAGATCAAACTTCATGTTAAGTTACCAGATGAACATTGATTAATGAATCCCTCCCACTTTGGATTACTAAAAATAGCTAGGAACCTGCAAAGATCAGAGGTATAACATGACAGATTCCACATTCTGTCAGCTTACCCACAGCTATTACAGGTTGTGGAATTCTAATTATAGCATTATCCTGCCAGGTGAGAGATAGGCATGAGAAAGGAAAGAGAACAGGACAAAGAGTAATTCTGAGAAGGTGTCTTGTTCTGACCATCTTGGGTTAAGCTTTCCAAAGTATGCACTCACTTATTTTTCATCCTGGGTTGGTAGTTTGAGTCTCTGGTTATGGCATCAGAGATTTGGTGAACTCTTTGTGTGACCTGGAAATCAGGCATCATGAGATTTGTCCCTTGGAATTAATATCAAGTTGTCCAGCTTTAGTTTGTGAAGCTTTAGGAATTGAGCAGTTTTGTTCCCAGTTTGAGCATTATGTCCAGATGTTAGAGAAAACTGGGAGAATTCAGAATCCAATGCAGTCTATAGGTAGGTCATTGAAAACTCGGATACAATAAACAGGGCTACAGTCTAATAAATGTACTACAGTTTTGCCCTCTGTAATTTCCCTCATTTTTCCAAGATAATCACAATAAGACCTATTGGCAAAATAGGTCTTCTTTCCTGTTCATTTGTCTAAGTATAGCCAGAAAAACCATATAGGATTTTTAGAAATTTGTTTTCTTTTATTTTGGCAAAGAATATCAGATTGGACTTTCAAAATCTTGAGGTGAGGAAGCCAAAAGAAGGTAGATTTCAGATTTTACATGTATAACCTAATATCTTGAGGTTTCTGGATCTTCCAAGAAATGACAGCTTTTAACTCACTGTCTGTAAGCCTGGGAACCTTTGAAGCCAGGCACACTGTGCCCATTCTTAAGTGTGGCATCCTAGACAAAGCTAGAATTTCCAATTATATCCTGTTATAAAGAGACCAGATTTTTATTGAATTTATGGAAATAATGATATCACCATAAAAATATCTAACATCTCTAGTCCAAATGTTTCAAAATTTTATACTAGTGATCTCTCTTACAGTGTTATCACTTGTCTGCCTTAATCTACCTCATTCCAGGGATGCTAGGAGACCAATTTGCTTCATCCTAACTGAACAGGAGGGAATCCGTGCTTGTGCACTTGCTGATACTTTTTGTTGCACATAGTTAGATACACTGGATATTGTAGAGGCTGTGAACTGAAGGTCTCTGAAGAAGCTTCATCTACATTAAAAATCCTGCAGACTGCTTGATCTTGCTCATTAGAACATTGTGATTGTGGAGAGATGGAATGTTTTAGGTTGATAGTCAAAAATTATCTTGGGCTCCCTTAGGCTTTTTAATAGCCATTCACCTTAAGTTTTGCATCTGGTCTAGCATTTGTGTGATGATTATATAAACATCTCATAAGGTATGAAGCTTAGCAAACTGCTACCCTCTACCAACCTTGAAGCTAAGAAGGCTACATATGAAACCTATAGAAGAAATTTCCCTATTTTGCTGTAGCCCGCATACCTCACGTGTCCATCAATGTAATAATTGGTAAATGTATTGATTTATGATTTTCTTTTGTTCTGTGACTATGAAAGTGCATGTAATCTCTTCCATGGTAGAACATGTCATTCAGGGCAACTTGAATCCATGTTTCTGGTTCATAGTCACTTGTATTTGGTTTAGAATAAACTACTTTCTTATTTTCTTTAAAGCAAAGTTGTTGTTTTACATTGACAAGATTCAGTCACAAATATTAATGAACAGATTACTTGGTTAAAGTGTGTAGACTTTTTTTCCTGGCTCTTTGATCTGTTGTTACTTAGTTGTTTCCCAAATGTAGAATAGCAAAGAAGGCTAATTAAGATTGTTTAACTGAAAAATAACAACAAATAAAAAGGAAGCTAATGTCTTAAAGAAGAAGGAAATGAAATTTCCTGCTAAAACACAATAGATTTTATGATATGGTAGTTAGGAGATACTCAGAATTATTTGGATCCTAGGGGCAACTAGGGACACCTTTTTCAACATCAAGGGATCATAAAAGTTTTTCCAGAGGAGGTTGTGTAGAAGCTAAGCTCTGAGATGTAATAAAGAGAAAGGCAAATGGTATTGGTTAAGGGGTGTTGGAAAAGGGAAGAGAGCTCTTGATGAAGAGCTCCCCAGGTGCATTAAAGTCTTATCTCCACAAATATTTAGAATTAACATCAACATTTTTACTGCAAGGAGACCATTTTCCACAGATCTCTCACATTTTTGCATATCTTCTGAGCAGTTGCACTGATTATCATTTTTCCTGACTATCTTTTCAAGAACATATGTAGAGTGAGTAGCTTTGCCTGATGGAGATACTGTCTTTCTCTGGAGCAAAGGGCATATTTGTTTCTTGTCCAGTATGATAGTGTCTCCCTCTGGGGAATAGTCAGGCAGATTTACTGCCCATCTTAAAAACTTCACTGCTTCTAAGCTCAGGATTTCTATTCTGTAACACAACCCACTGGAGGGGTAGCCATTACCTGGCTCTCTGCATGTTGCTTTTGGAAACTGGGCCTCTGAGAACTGTTTTATGTATTGTTTTTTTCACTTCTGACATTTGTATGCTAATCGGAAAGTAGTATTGGAGAAATATAATACTAATGAAGCAGGAAGAAAGAGGATATAATTGCAGGTTCTACGTTCTTAATTCCATGAGTTGAGTGCCAGGAAACAGAGTGGGATAAGTAGATTTCTGCAAAATATCACCTATTAATTAAAAAAAAAGGTAAATTTACTGGAGCACTTTTCAGTGAGGAAGGACCCCACCTTGACAGGGTCTTAGCAGCATCTTGGAAGGAGTGGGAATAAGTAGGAAATTTATAGATTTTTCTTGTGCGTGGCTGAAATTGTTGAAGGTGAATCTTGAAAGATGGGGAGCTGATTGAGTTTAGACACAGTTAATGATGTCACAGTTGACACAATCCTGTTGACATAGTCATCTACAGACTCATCTAAGTCATAGTGACACCAGGGTTTTCAAGTCCATCCCCACTTTTTGTCATACTTCAGTTCAGGCTGGAGGAGAGACCATTATCATCTGGGGAAATGGTCAATTCATATCTGTATTACTCTTTGGAATGTCATGACAGCATAGCAAGTTGCTACTAGCAGTCATTTCATCTGCTGCATATCAGATTTCCTTTTTCCAGTTGTTACATGATCATTTTTGGGATATCATTTGATGGAATGGTGGCTACATAAGCCACTCCAGGATTTAAGGTTCAAACAAAAAAGCAGGGAATATATGGTGTACGTTTTACCTGTGTCACATTTTTTTTTTTTATGATGGGAATTTTTACATTTTTGTTTACCAAACTGTTATGCTGTCTGCCAGAGAGAAGTCATGCCATGGCTGAATCCAACCACTGGTGAAAAAAATAAAAGGGATTTGTTTTAATAAGGGATTAGTACTTAGAGTTCCTGGTTGGCACTTAGAGGTAAGAGTGCACAAACCAAACAGTAGTTTGACTGTACATTTTGTCCAAATCATGAAAAGTTTCCAGAAAGGGATTGTGCTTGTAAAAAAAAAGAGAAATTGAAAATACAGAAAGTAATATTATGTGTAAACCCTTGAAAGTACTGTGTTTAAGAAAAAAAACACCCCTACTTTTAAAAAGTCCACAACTTGCCTGGCATGGTGGCATATGCCTTGTAATCCCAGAGGCTTGGGTGGCTGATGCAGGAGGATCACAAGTTTAAAGCCAGCCTCAGAAACTTACTTAGGCTCTAAGCAATCTAGCAAGACCCTATGTCTAAACAAAATATAAAAAGGGCTAGGGATGTGGCTCAATGGTTAAGTACTCCTGAGTTTGACCCCCAGTACTCTTCCACTCCAAAAAAGTCCAAAACTTGAATCCAGCAAAGAGGAAAGAAATAAACTAAGTAAATAAAGAGCAAAGGCATGCATGACAATCTGTAACTTCACTAAGTCAGAACTCATTCTGCAGGGTTTGGGTTGAATGCTACCTACATTATGTTTTCATCTATTTAATATGAAGCTCTTGGTTTGAATATACCCTCTTGTCATGACTGTCTGTGTCTGAAGGATTTTAAGAACCCTTTATTTTCAACCTATCAATGGAATACCAGTCCAGATGTTGAAGCATGAAGCCAGGATACCCAAACCCAAGAATTTACCCATGGAGTTATACATCTATTCTCATGATTAGCAGTACCTCACACAGTTACTTCCAACTGGGTCATTTTATTTCTTTTTGGTTTTATTTCTGTTTCAGAAGATAAAGTCTCTGGGTTTTCTTCCGGAATTTGTTCAGGAGATTGTGCAGGTAAGGCAGCTTGTTGGTGAAAAGACCAAATATTTTGCTTAAGGTCTTTGAACTATTTTGCTGTGTGAAAATCTCTGATTGAAGTAAATTCAAGCCCCAAATCTGGGAATAAATACCTTACCTTACAAAGAAACATGAAGTAATTTTATAGGACAGTTGATGGGTCTCAGAGTATGTTAGTTAGCTTTCTGTTATAACACAAAACACTTGTGATAATTAACTTACAAGTAGGAGGGTTTTATTTGGCTCATGGTTTCAGAGGTTTAAGTCTGTGACCTCATTGCCTTTGGGCTGTGCCAAGACAGTATGTTATAACAGGCAGCACAGTGGCAGAGCAACCTCTCACCTCAGGTGGCTGGGAAGCAGAGAGAAAGAAGGGTGGTTGGGGTTCCAATGTCTTCTATCAGGTCATACCTCTAATGACTTAACTTTCCTTCCACTGAGACCCACATTCTAAAAGTTTGACCACCTTCTGACAGTGTCATAGTCTGGAGAACAGGCCTTTAGGACATGGACCCTTGGGAGACCTTCAAGATCTAACCTATAGCACTAAGGTGAGGATCTCAGGGTTATGAAGGAATTCTTATCCAAAAGCCTAATAGTGACAGATTATTTTGTTCATTTAAATTTAAACATGACATTGCTTCTCTCCTACCTTCCTGAAGACCAAGTGATTGGGACAATAAAGTTTCTTACTTACATGGCAGGAGTTTAAATTTTCATAGTAACAGTTCCAAGAAAATGAGTCCTTTTATCAATGGAGAGGTAGTTTGAGATTCCCCATTATTGTAATCAGCTTTGTCACTGTTGTGACCAAAAGACCTGACAAGAACAATTTTAGAGGAGAAAAAGTTTATTTGGGGGTCATGGTTTCAGAGGTCTCAGTCCATAGATGACTGGCTCCACTGCTCTGGGACCAAGATGAGGCCGAACCTCATGGTAGAAGGGTGTGGCAGAGGGAAGAATCCCAGGACATTGAACCGGAAGAGAGAGTGCTCCAGAGGCATGTCCTGAGCAACCCACCTCCTCCAACCATACCCTACCTGCCTGCAGTTAGTCCCTATCAGGGGATTAATGCACTGATTTGTTTCAGGGTCTCATAACCCAATAATTTTACCTCTAAGTTTTCTTGCATTATCTTACACATGAGCTTTGGGGGGATAATTAATATTTAAACCATAACATTCATGCTGGGAACCTAAAATTAGCCAAAGTTTTGCTATTGCCCGAGTCATAACTCTTTGGCAAGGAACAACTTCAATTCATCTTGATAATAATTGATTGGATATATTGAATTGATTTGGATATATTAAAACTTGTAGAATGTGTGACATCTATTTGGAGATGTTCAAAAGGACCAGAAGTCTTGAGTTCTTGGACATTTCTCACTCATATTCTACCCTGATTATATGATTATACTGGTGACAAGATAGGCACCCATAACTCACTTAGAAATGTTGGTAAAATTTACCACTACCATCCCCACCACCAAGAATCAACTTGGTACAACCTGTCTTTGATGTTGTGGGTAATTTCATATAAAGTTCTTGCAAGATTCCACTTGAAGGTCTCTGAAACCAAGACATCATACACTTTGCATATAGATTTTTCTCAATAATGTTTCATGGTAAGCATGTGGTAAATCTTTCTATTTATTTTTATTTGGTAGGGAATATTTATTTGAGACTAAACTATGTCAGTAGCAGTGAGCTAAAAATGCATGTATAATGAAAACTTATGATTTGATTATCTCTCAAAGAAGTTGATGAAGAATATGTAAATTTACAAAATATTCATTTTTCAATATTTGCCTTCAATCATGGGGGCCATAAAATGTCTCTGGCCACATGGAAAACAGAAAAGCTAAGTACACTTATAAACATAAATCATCCTGTGCTTCAAACTTGCAAGACACTTGAAACTGCAGAAAGCACATTAAGACTTAATAGAGTTCTTTTAAATTCATATTGTGCATTACCAATCCCAACTTTTCAAGAACAAAAGTAAAATATTAGGCATTAATGTATTGAACCAATTAGTAGAAGAATTTTCAGACAGTTAGTGATGCCAGTTTTACATAGACATCATTAGATGCTTAAAATAGGAAATCAGTTAAATTAATTTCCATAGTGATTTGATTTCAAGAAAATTCATTCAATGGAATCACAGTGAATCTTTGAAAATGTTCTGTCAAGTTAATATGTTTAATATTATATTGCTGTTATAAATTTGGTTTACAAGTTCAAAACTAAAATTTAAAATTGTTTTTGAAGTGATAATGTAAATAAAATCTTTTAGGTACAACACAGTGATGTCATAGAGACTGCTACACTCAAATTAAGAAATCTAAAAGTAGTAATGTACTTGGGTTTTGATATGATATACACTAATTTGTCAAAATGTGACAAATTTTTATGTATATTCACTTAGAGTAACAATTACAAAACATTTCTGATTAACTACTTTAGAATCACAGGAATGATTTCCCACTTGGCAATTCACCATTGTTCAGACTTTTGAATTGTATGAGTTTTGAAGAACTACCTTGTTTTCAACTTAGTGTTCTATCCTGGTATCAAATTTTATTTCAAAGTGACTTCTCTAAATCTTTGTTTCAATGAGCTGAAAATCAGTGAGAAATCTTCAATCAAATGTTCAACAAATGGAATGTCAAGAGTCTCCAGTTTTTGAAGCCTTTGGAGAATTGTAACTATTGAAAACAAAGCTTACAAGTAGAGAGAGTTAGAAATTTGTTGATACAAAATCAAAGGAATAAGTGAACATGGTAAATGGTAGGAGTTCAAACAAAATATAAGATTTAGTTTGAAATTCTCAAATTGCTTTTGGAATAAGATGATTTGGATGGAACTCTCATGTTTTATGGGTTAATTTAGATTCCCTACAAGAATAGAATGAAGCTTGAGGAGGCTTATAATTTTGTAAGATGTGAGTTTGGCAAAACATCTAGAACAATTATAAATTGTGCTGACTTATTTGATAAGTTTGTCATGTCATATATTTGCCAAAGATAAATCCTATGACTGAAGGTAAAAATGATGTGCTTGTGAAAATATTTATGATGAAATATTTACTTAGAAACTATTAATACTGAGAATATCCCCTATTTAGCCGAATTTGCTTTGAGCTAATCAGTTACCCCTATACTGTAGAGAGAAAATTTTCTTAATGGAAATTATTGTGATCACAGAAAAGATTCTATTGGATATATCAATTTCAAATGCATTCATATTACATTTAGTTTTAAAGAAGAAGATATCAGGTAACTGGGCAAAACAAGAAAGAAAATTAAAAATATAGTATTTAGAAAAAAATGCCAGTAACATGGCTTTGGGACAAATATAATGAAGAAACTGATAAAAATACATACATGTGTATCAATAATATTCATGCCACTTATAATATTCTCATCATAAGAAAGTAGTTTCCCCTTTATTGAACCCTTGTATGTTATCTTTACATTCTAAATAAAATTTTACTTTTGAGAGTAGTTTTAAAATACAATATTTTATAGATTCATCAAAACCAAATTTTGAAACAAACATTTTTTCAAATATTTATATTAGTTTAATTATTTTGGAAAATTATATTCCTCAGAATTGTTTTAGTTTGGTTAATAACTGGTATGGTCTCTCCAACTAATGTTGGTAAATTAAAAAAAATAGAGCTAAAAGAGCCAAATTACAAAGTAAACTGAAGGTCTGATAAGGAGTGTGGAATCTGGAGTAGAAACAGTAGAAAGGGTTACTTCTTATAATGTGATGTGAGGGAAATTGAGCTAATTTGAATTTGTGCTACACCCTGACAAAGTAAGTTTCTATTTTGAATATGGAAATAATAACAATGATCATAATGTTCTTTTGTGGTTAAATTGATAGCAATCACATACTATTAATTAATGAGACTTTTTGAAAGAATAAGCTTTTCCTGAAGTCTTACTGTGCATTATGTTTAATTTATCAGTGTCAAACTGCCAGTACCTTATCAGTGATTAGAATCTTGTAGAATGGCTTTGAGTCTGGCAAACAGCTTTTGTATATTTATCAAAAAATGTGGTTCTCACACCTTCAGTTTCCCATTCTCCCTTCTTTCTCTGTTTGTTTCATTGGATTCAAGGTGTGTGAAAACTTTTCCCTTTGGACTTTGTCAGAATCATACTTTTCACTCAGGCATTTCTTTCTTTGTCTCTATTCAGTTTTAGGATGACCTGGATGTAAATGTGAAGTTCATTCTTCTCCAGTTATCTTTCAATCAGTATTTGAACCTAATGTTGGCTTGATTGACCCAGAAGAAATTTTCAGTATTAGGGTGGCAAGTTACACAATTTCAAATGGGAGAATTTTAACCTGTTGTTTAACCTTTTAACAAGGAAAGTTCTCTTACTTTCCTTGTCTCTGATACCTGTGTTTTTAATCTCTTTTTTCTTCCCGTATTCTCTGAAATATAGACAATACTAGAGTATTCATGGTACAAATTATTTTTAAGATTTTAATATCCTAGGTTTGTCATAATTAGCTTCATATTACATTGGGTTACTAATGAGCAATACTGTAGGGCACTGTCTTCATGCCAGATTATTTTCTGTGAACTTTGCCATTATTAACTCATTTATTCTTTCAAATGACACTATGAAGTAAGTGCTATTATTTTTCTCCTTTTACAAATGAGGGAATAGTGACCAATTGGCTTAAGGAATTTCTGCACAGTTACACAGATTGTAAATGTCTGAGCCAGAGTTTGAACTCAGATGTTCCCTGCTCTTAACCATACTGCTTTTTAAAGTTAATGAAGGTGAAGAATGAAGGAGATACAAGGGGAGGAGGAATTTTACAGGATATAGGACTAGATGGGGGGGGGGAAGCAGCAAACAAAGGGAAGGTGATAATAACCAGTTCTGATTTAAATAGGAAAGTGTCCAATTTAGACCACATACTGACAAACGAAAGATCTTAGGAAAATTTCAAAATGGTGTGGAGCTTTGAAGACCCAGCTTCTGGAGTATACTGTGTAGGTTCTGGAAGTAAAAATTTTTTGGAAAGAACCTCCTATAGCAGTAGATATTTTGGAAAGTAGGAGGAGAAGAGTAGGGATTGGCCCAGTTTCTAAAAGGAAGTAGAAAGAGCTTATGCATCATTCACTACCGAGGTAGCTATGGGCCCTTATTACTCAAGATTTCAATGATCTGGGGAGAAGGGCTGGGGAAGCACTAAAATAACAAAGGCCCAAGGAGGAAGGGCTTGCACAGACTTCCTCAGAGACATTCTGGAGATTTTCCACTTACTATCTATGCTCTGTATTTGTTGGTACAACAGGCAATTTCTGCATTATTGTTGCTGATTGCATATTTATCATAATCAGCTGTGATAAGACCTTGGTTGCGATAATTATGACAATATTAAGAAAATTTTATCACACATTCAAATAATTATATCCAAACATGTCAAATATATGCAATATTTTGTTACTATAAGACCAGCAAAATTCCAAGAAAATAGTAAATATTTCTAATAGATAATTGTGTATATTTAATTGGGTATGCTAGAGAATAGATATGGTATAAATGTCAGCTCTGAATTCAGGGTTTTCAGTAGGGTAAACTGTATATGTATGGTAACAAATTCTGTGAAAGTTTAATTACTGTTCTTAAAGAAAATGAATCAATTTTAAGTTCTTTCAATTGTTCCTCTGATGCTTTGTCCATAGATAGGTTTTCCTTCCCATTCAAGGGGGTCTAAAAAAGATCCATTTGTAGTCCTGAGGAGGCAGTCAAATTATAGGAGACCACGATCATTTTTCACATAGGATGCTTGCTGAGCTGCAGAAATTTGTAACTTTATCCTAGTTCTTGTAGAAAATAACTTTGGAAATTAATAAATCATGGCTTATGGTGTTTGGTGCTAAATGTCATAGTGAAAATTGTCAGAATCAATTTTTCCCTTTTATGCTTGGAGAACTCTGAGATCTGGAATTTGAGCGTAGAAAAATATTACCATCTTTTCTCTTTATGGTTCAATATTGAAAGCAAGACACTTACTGTCCATGATGTTAGCCAGTAACCCCAGAACTCCAGTGGACATTTGAAATGTGGCTAGTCCTTATCAAAATGTGGTGATAATGTCAAGCACACATTGGATTTGAAAAAGGAGTTATACACATATCATTGATATTTCTCTATTAATTACATGACAAAATAGGAATATTTAGAAATACTAGTTTAAATAAAAATGTTACCAAAAACAGTTTTACATTTTTTTTTCCTTTTCAATGTGATTACTGGGCAGTTTAAAAATCCATATTTTATGTATGTTGGACAGAGTTAAGGTAGGGTAAAGTTTTGCTTCTCCTTTCATTTCTTTGTCATTTCATAACTTGAGAAGTCTGTGTAAAGTTACTGACTGTGTTGGGAAAAAGCCTGTCCACAAGAAGCATGCCTTATCATCTGCTTTTCTGCCAAGGATTAGCATCCTGCTCCTGTGGGGAGAGTACTGTAGTTTGCCAGCTATACTTGTGACTGGGTAGATAATTCTGTATAATTTGGGGGTGATATTTTAGCAAGGACTGATGGCACAGATCTAAGTTATTTCCTGAAAACATGCTTTCATCAGGAATAATACTATTGCTTTAATCTCCATTTCCATCCTTTTGACTCATACCTATTCTATTCTGATTTGAATTCAGATGGGAAAAAGGTATTTTTTGTTAGGACCTCTTAAACCCTAGCTGCTGGAAAAGAACAGGATAGCAAAGGAACAGTCAATACATAATTATCAGCATGCTGCAGATGCATGAATTTGCTGTCAATTCATTGATTGCTGTGAAGGTAATCCGGATTGAGCCATATTAACATATTATCAATCAAAGAATATATTTTGAAGCAATAGGTTTCCAACAATAGGAGGCTGTGCAGTGGGGTACTAGGAAATGGCTTGTTGGCTAACAAGCCAACCTGTGAAGGCACTGCCCTGTCATGGAAATCGGAGATGCCAGTGGAGGTGTTCCAAACAATCCATATTTGGGGGAATGCCTCAACAAGGACTCTGATGACTAGTAGTACAAATCACCTGAGAGATCTTCTCCCATTTTTTTTTTTAAATAAAGATCTTCTTCCAGGGCTTAGCATTTCAAAGAAAGAGAGATCCAAAAGTAGCAGAGTGTTAGGCATAAAAAAGGAACACTGAAAAAATAGATTATCTTCCCCTTTCCCACCTACTGAGTCATAGTTTCAGGTCTTGAATTGATTGCGAAATTAAACTTTTTATTTAAGCTCTCTGAGATGTTATAATACCTAAAAGCAAGTAGTAAAACTCAATGAATTGAGAAAACTAAGGGATTTGCCTGAGGTATTCTCAAGGAGTAGGAATGGGAGAGAAGTTAGAGCAATGATTATTAAACTTTAGTAGGCATCAGAAGCACATGGAGGGATTGTTAAAATGCACCTCGCTGATCCCATCCCAAGAATTTCTGATTTAGTGCATCCCAGGGAGGGTATTTGGGGTCTGAGAATTTGCATTTCTAAGTTTCCAGGTGATATTGATGTTGATGTTGACCTTTTGCAAACCACTGTTAATAAAACAATGACAAGAGAATCTTTCTTTTTATATGCATTAAGTTCAGTCCATTCAATAAACCAGTATTGATAGACAAAAATGTGTATAAGAAATATTTATTGTGACTTTGTAGAAGCAAAACTTACCCATAAATATGGAATTATATATAACTATGGTATAGTTATAAAGTGGAGTACTATGTAGTCATTATGATGATATAGAAACATAGTTAATACATATTTTCAAGTTATAAAAAGCAAGCACTCAAATAATGTGCATATTATGATTCCATTTTTGTAAATAATCATATACTTGTATGTGAATTAAAATCAAATGGAAAATTACAGAAGAATTGGTTAACTGGTTTTATCTTGTTCTGAAGTCAGATGGTAGTAAGCAGGTAGAGGGCATTTGAATTTGAAATTTATGTTCCTCTAAATATTTGATCACATACATATATATATAAAGAAAAGAATCACAGTTTTAGAGATACTGTGCTTTTGCGTTTGCTAGTCCCTTCTAAGAACCTGATGTTCTTTTATCTTCCTTTGACAAACCGCAGCCTGCCCATGAATCTCATCTTCTTTACAAATTTCTCCAAGTGTATTCCTCATTTAGCAATCTCACTGCTATGAGCTGAATAGCAGTGTCTCCACAATTCATATGTTGAAGTTCTAATTTCTAGTAACTCAGAATGTTTTAGTATTTGCTGACAGGGCCTTTAAAGAGACCTTAAAATGAGATCATGTGGGTGGTCTAATCCTATTTGTCAGGTGCCTTTTTACAAAGAGAAATTTATGACCCATACATGTGCATGCACAGACCATAAGGGGACACAGTGAAAAGGTGATTATCTGCAAACCCAAGGAGAGTGACCCCAGGAGAAGCCCAACCAACAGACACCTTGATCTTGGCCTGTAGTCTCCAGAAATTTTTGGAAATAATTCCTGCTACTCAAGTTGCCTGACTTTGGTGTTATGTTATGACTGCTCTAGAAAAATTTTATTTTCAGAGTGCTTTGTTCAGTCATTGCAAAAAACCTACCACAGCGCATTTTGCTGTTTGTATTTCTTCTTATTTGCTAGATTATAAACTTTTTGTGTTATTTTTCTAATGCTGTCTTAACAAATTACTGCAAAGTTAGTGGTTTAAAGCAGCATTGATATATGACTTTAGAGTTGTTCTACAGACCAGAAGTCTGTTACTGGTTTCACAGAGCTAAAATGAAGCTGTTGGAATGTTTCTGGAGGCTCTGGGGGAGAATCCATTTCCTTGCTTGTTCAGGTGTTGACAGAGTCAGTTCCACGTGGTTGTGGGACTGAAACCTCTGGCTGGCTGTCAGCTGGTGATTGCCCTTTCTGTAGAGGTCCCCTGCCTCTCAGAATGAGCCACAGAGCTGTGAATTATCACATCGCCATTTCTCTGTTCTTCTGTCACCACATCTTTCTCTAATTGAAACCAAGTGATTTTCTGTATTTGAGAATTTATGGGATTAGATTGGGTCCACCAGATAATTCAGCATAATCTCCCCATCTCATGGTTAATCACACTTCCCAAGTCCCTTGATGACTAAAATAACACTCACAGGTTATTGGGATTAGGACATTGACACCTCTATATTTAAGAACAGATTTAATTTATTTCTTTGTGTGTCCTTTACTTTCATTAGGGCCTGACTAATAGATTTTTAAATATATTTTAAAACTCGAGCATGTGGGTGAAAGACTTAATAAAGATCTATGGTAGAAGTGGAAGGAGAGAAAGAAAAAGAAAAATAGAAGAAGGTAATAATGTATCTCCAATAAATCTTGATGCTGTCAGGTAGAGGACCCACACTGCCTAGTATATAAAAGTTAGTTGCCTATTTTATTAGACACATGAAAGGCATTAAAGAAGTGTTTTGAATGTATTTGAATCATATGGATATGAATTTAACTTAATTAACTCACAAATGAGTAATCTAGGGAGGTAATTACAATCAATTTCAGTAAATTGTGTTTTCTAGCATTGTTGGAAATGAAATACTTTGACCAATTTTTCTGGTTAGTTTAGAGATCTTATGAACTTTCATAACATTTAAAGCACTAGATTAAAATAAAATACTTTTTAAAATGAGTTTTTTTTGTTATTAAGTAGCACATGGAAATCTTGAAGTGAGTCATATTACATATATGGAAGTGAGTCATATTATATATTGTATATATATAAATCTGCCTTCCAGTATAATGTCACTGACTAGGGAAAATTTTAAAAAATATGCCAGAAAAATCAAATTACTTGCATGCTTTTTGGAAAAATTGGCTGTTTATTCTACAAATGTCATTTGACTTTGTATATGCATTATGCTTTTCTAGATTTGGGTGCATTCTTCATGCAAAAAATTAGGGGGTGAATGAATCTGTTATGAATTGCTTTCAGAAGACACCGATGAGAAGATAATCTATTTTAGCCATTTTGGTTGGGTTTTATGGGGATATCTGAAGATAAAATGCAAAAAACTTTACTCAGCAGCATATAATTCCCCAAGTGGTATGGTTCATGAAATATCTGAGCAAATATGATGTCATTGATGAAAACATTGGCAGATTTCTCAGCATAACAGGGATCATGGTCATAAAGGATCATCTTGACAGTTTTGGATTTTCTTGAACTAACTGTAAATGCTTGTAGATATGTAAGTAGGCCTGGTAAGTGCATATGCTTATCTGCCAATAGTTTTTTTCATGGCAGACAATCTGAAAACTTCCACTAGGCTAAGCCCTGAGTTATACGTTTATTGGTAAGCTTTTTTTTTTTTTTAATCTGAGAGGAACAGTGTTAGGTTCTTTAGGTTAATATTCCAATTTCAAATACACTACATCAGTGCACCTGAAGTGCTTTGCTACCATGGTAACCAACAATTCTGAAGTGTATTGATGATATTTATCATGCTCTATATCTCACTGTGGATGGAGGAGTGTGCAGCCTCCTAAGAGTAAAGGTGGTCGGGCTGGTCAGAGGTGAGGATAGGAAGGATGGAAGGAGAGAAGTTGTCTGATTTTCAATATCCTCAGTTCTTACCCCTCATTCACATTGCCTATGTCTGGTTTGAAGCATTTTTTTTAATACCATAAAGATGAATCTCAATTATCCAAGATAATTGAGTTCAGAGTAAGAAAAAATGAAATCCACTGGTAATCAAAAACACTAATTTAATTACAAGTTTCAATTTCCCCTTTCAACAACATTTATTTAACAAATTGGCTGCAAAGAAACTAAATGGAATATTTCCTTATCTCATCATCACTCCTCATTTTTTTTCTGGTTTCTGATAAAAGTGCCAAAAAATAATTACAGGGTACAAGGAGTTTTCTGGATAATTCCCAAACTGGTTAATCAACTTCTGAACTGCCTTGATTGAAAATGCATCAAATAAATTTTCTAACACCAAAGGAAATGTGCATCACACAGTAATTTATTTTGGTAATATATTTTCCTGCCAAAACCATTGTTCTTGGTGTTATGCATTTTGTTCTCATCAGCTTGGACTGTGCATGTGTCTCAATGCGGAGTTGGTGGAGATCAGTGCACAGTTTTGAGGTATCTTATGACTCGCAACCTAATAACATTGCTTTGCTCTTAAATTTTTATCTGGATGAGACATCCTTGATGTTTTTATATTATCAAAGAACAAATAGAATTTTGATTTTATATTGCAATTTTGTGCTGATTTCATGTGTCATGTTCCATTGTGCTTTCAATATTTACAGTGACGTTTCTTTGACTTGGGAGACCAACATTGAGCTCATTTGTTCTGATTTTATACTTAATGGTATCTATACCAAATAAGCTCAGTGTCATACACAGACTGAGAAAAATTCTTATTTTATTCTCTTTCTGCTTCTTTTTAAAACGTTTAAGAGATTTATTATTATTCCTGAAAGTGCCATTTATATAATTGCAAAATAAAGTCAAACACATAAACTTTCTAGTTCTTAGAGAAATCTTAAAATTCTGTTTATCAAAGTATCTTTAGAGGGTTAATATTACTTTAGAATTTATTTGTCCTTGGGAAGTGAACTTTCATTTTTAAAATTTTCTTTTGTAACGATAGTCTGTCTGCATTCTAAAGAGTGCCACATGGGTGAAAATTCTGTTTGCTACCATGTTTTGAATATGAACCAGTATTTAAAATGAAGCAAGAATATTTGATCACATTTTCAGAAGCTATTTATATTCACAGATATTTATTGGTTGATGGAGGTGTGAGAAAATTAATCGTATATAAAACCTTTGCTTAAGGAATTATACATGAGGGCCATATGCCATGCATATAAGTAACTATCATTATCACACAGAAAGTGACAGAAAACAGAAGAGGGTATAGAAGGATGCTATGAAAATTTAGAGAAACAAGAACTTAACTCTTATAGAGATTAGAGTAGATGTTCATGATGGAGATTAATCAATTAACTAAATATTTACTAAGTACCTGCACTTAGCCAATTAGCCACAGAAGACATACTCAGTTCTTTTCCATACAATTTGATACAAGCTAGCAGTTGAGTTGTGCTTTGAAAGTCAATATATAGAAGCATAAAGAGGGAGATGATTACTTAACTTGTAGTTCACCTTTTCTTGTATGTCTATTCTATGTATGTATGTATGTATGTATGTATCTATCATCTATCTATCTATCTATCTATCTATCTATCTATCTATCTATCAATCATCTATCTCCAAAGTTAGAATTGTTCAGATGTGGAACTTCAATTTGATTTTTTGAATAGTTTAAAAAATACTGACTTGAAGTGCTAAACGGACAAGACTCTCATATCTCTTCTTATACATTTGGATTTGTGATCCATCTTTGGCAGAATCACAGTGATGTCAGAAAAGTCTTTTTTTCAAACATTTTTGTTTTTTCAAATATTTATTGCTTAGTTTCTAACTCCTGTGGAGATGCTTGCTCTACTAGGTTTCCTTCTCCTCTGCATATGCTGAGAGATCATAGTTTTAGAGCTCAGGACCACCTGCTTGAAATCTTGTCTTCCCTGACATTAACAAATCCCAGTATTTTAGTAGGGGTAGATATATTTCTGTCTTACAAATCTTAAACTGAAATGTGAAAATATGAATGAGGGTTTTGCAAAGTTGAAACAAGGCTATCAGTATTTGTTTTAGCCATATTGTGGAAAATAGATATTTGTCAGGTAGAGCCAGCCTTAAAACATTACTTCTATGGAAAAAAAAAATCCAAATAAGCATGTTATAAACAAACTTTGGGGGGGATACTATATTGATAAATAGTGGGCTCTGTAATTTGTCAAGAAAATATTATGATTTGGCAAATTTATGTACTTTCTCAGAATAAAAGAAATGGACATTGACTACTAGGGATATGTTTAAATATAAACTAGGAGCACCTTCTTTCAGCCTTGCAAAAGACATGTGTGTTCAGTAGGTAAAAAAGACCATGACGTTTATTTATTGTGACTGTTGTTTAGGCAGCCTCAAGGTTGATGTAGCACTGCTTCCCTTCACCCCTCTAGTCATGATTCAATACATTTCTGTTTCTTAAAGCCTGTACAGAATTGTAAAGGATGAATAATACATGTAAGAGGTGTTTATAATTTCTTCCTTTAGGATAATTATGTTCATCAATTATTAAAAGCTGATAATAAATGTTGATTATCTGAAAATGGACTAAGAAAATTAGGAACTTGGTGGATGCATATACAATTTATGTATCAGGAGAGATTAGTACAAATTAAAGTGGAAGTTAAAGGATTTAAAAGGCCTTTGAGGCTTATCTGTAGTTTCAGTAAGCCTTTGATGTTTGAGGCGGGGATGCTGTTAGAACAGGCTGGGATATATGAGGGGCAGCATGAGATGGGCTATTAGTGTGGCACATTTATTTTTGAGTAGGGCAGACAAAGATAGCAAGACCGCATCGAATGAAATGACCAACAATAAGAATCTGGTGGGGATGTGGCCAACGGGGGTTGCTAGAAGACCAAGAAGATTAAGGCTAATGCTGTGGGGCAGGCAGCTCTGAAAGAATTTAACCTTGAAGAAGCTTATAGAAACAAAAGAGGAACATGGGAACTTGAGGGAAACTACGTCCAATGTAAGATAGTGTCACAGAGGTGTGGAGTCAGGAAAGCAAACAGTGTTACAGTATCGACACAGTAGCAAAGCCATCCAACCAAAGAGCTGGAATTGTGAAAAGGAAGAAAACATTACTAGTAGGGACTGCTAATGAAAAAGTGGACTACTTACAGGTAAAAGTGTAAGTAAATGTAAACACAGTATAGAATGTCTAGAAAGTACTCAGCAAATAATATTTGCTATTGAACCTGACATTCAGAAGGGTTCTAGCCATTTGCAGCTTTGTCAGTTGTCAACCAACTGACAAAGTATATTGTCATTTAATAGAAGTATAAGATCAGATGGAGGGAACCAAAGGACAGATAGGCCAGATGTAATTAGAAAAAGAACTTTATTGGCCTGGCTCTCTGGTGAGGTTCACCAGTCCACCAGGGTGAGGACTGGAGAAGTCACACGTGGCCCAGGCTGGGTGGTGCCTTTATGGTCTGGGGTAGGCATGGGAAGCTTGAGGACCTCGTGTCCTCCTGGGATTGGCTGGGTATTCTGCTGACCATCAGGTGATTGTGAGGCACCATTAGGGTTTATCTGTCAGCACCTGATTTGTTGTTCCTTCACACATGCATGGGCTCCTTTGTGCATGTGCAGGCTGCCTGATGGCCTATCCCCATCCAGCCACCTTGGACCACCCTAACATTCTAGCCTTTTTGATGATATAGGGCACTGGAGTCCATCTGGCTACTTCCTGCTTATTAGGGGGCATCGCGGGGAGAAGGCTCAGAAGTAGGGTCAGCAGGAAGGTGGCTGTAGGAGTGCAGGAGCATTTGTTTGACAGTGACCTGCACAACTTCACTGATTTTGTTCCAGGCAAATCTGAGGAGACATGGGCAATTATTAATAGTAGTCCCAGAACCAGGATTGGTGTGATGATGGGGGTAAGCCAGGTGGCAAGAGTGGAATTCCCTTTTAGAAATCGGGTCAATGAAGGGGTCCATGGTAGAAATCTGGTTGGGGAAGAGCAGGTTGTAAAGTCATCTGGGGTGGGTGCTTCTATGAGAGAGAAACAAAAAGACATGAGTACTGAAATGAGATTAATAGAGTAAATGTTGCAGCATCTGGAACATGGCAGTGAATATCATGAAGATGACAGAAGTCAATCTCTCACCAGGAGGTGGAAGAACTGAGGAGAAGTTCCCAGAACAAGGCCTAACAAAGACTGGAGGGGACAAGACCTGTATTTGGGGACTTTAACCTTGTCAGAGTTATCAGGAATGTAAACACAGCATTTAATTTGTAGTATCATTGATGTCCCCAGAAAATATAGTTAAGCTACTTAATGTCATCTGAGTTTTTAAAAAATATCCTTTTGTTGGTATAACCTGTGTTTAGTAGAGATCTCTATATTTCTGTTACTTAGGGCTAGATAATCATACTAGCAAACAGATTAAGTCTACCTGTGTAGGCCTTAAACTGACTAAAAATTTCTGACTCTGACAGTTTCTCTTGATAGTTATCAGGCACTCTCTCTAGGAATCTCTCTTTTGTAGCTTCCAGTCTTATTCTAGGGTGTTAACACAAGTATGCACCTTAGGTAACATTTAACTATTGTTTCCTTTTTAAATGCCCAAGAATGGCTATGTTTTGGTTTTAAGAATTTTGCTAGGTGTTTAAGATCAAGCTGGTCAAATTGACCTGTTCTTGTCTGTTAAGAGTCAGCTGAGTTCCCATAGGGGTCACTCGTGGGAAGCTTGAGAGTAGCTTCTTAGTTCCTTTAGTGCCATTTGCTAGATAGAGTCTCCTTGATGAGGTGGCTTCCCTAGGAAGCATTAGGGATGTCTCCCTTTTCCAATGATCCTTCTCTGTAGCAGGTGCACTGATTGGCTTTCCATCCTTTAGTGGTCTCATCAATCCCCCTGATCAGGAAGTCATGTGGCTCAGAGTTGCAAAGTTCCTTAGAGAAGTTTTCTCATTCCTTCAGTTCAGGCTGACTCAGAGGGCAAGAGTCAAATACTGATTGTTGATGTTGTTGTTGTTGTTGTTTTTGGCCCCTTTGTTTTAATCTCTAAGTTTGATCTTAAACATCTGGCAAGCCAGTCTCAACAGTCATAAAGTAAGAGTACTGGGCTTTAAATTTAATGTTTATGACTTTACAGTTATTTACACTCTGTTATTTAATTGGGGTCTATATTATCTGTCCTGTAGGTGATGGCTTAGTATGTCAAATTAATTTAGGTAGTTTGCTTTTGAAGCAGTAGTTCTACAAAACATTAATTAGGCAGCAGTTATAGAGTTTACAAGGAAAATACAAAATGGAATTAACAACAGTAAAACATTTAGTTTGTGTAATAGCTATCTTGAATTTTGACTGAGCTATTCATTATATCCCCTGTTTGAGATCACAGTAATTTTACAACAAAAAACCAATCCTTTGAATATAACTTTAAAAAAAGTTGACGCCTGGCTTATTTTGGAGCCATTCTGACATGCATCAGGGTGGGAGGCAGAGTCTTATCTCTGAAAAGGTGGGGCTCTTTACAAATCTTAGGTAAAGTGTTCTAGTTCTGAAGTTGATCTTTGCCTCCTCTTTAAACATCATTTTACAAAGTTTACATGTATGGTTTCCTGAGTCTATGTGAATGTTAGTTAACACAATATGACATTACATCTAAAACATAAATCAAGGGAAGGCTGAGAGAGCTTTTAACTTTCATTTTGTGTGGCAAAGTGGCAAAATGCTTTCATGTTTTACAATATTAACCTTTAAACAAATCAGGCTCTCGCTAACTTACAAGTACATTTACATTTAAATTTTTTATCTCAGTGTAAAAAGTAACAAATTTTATATATGCCCTATTGATAACAGGTCCTGTTATAGAACATTAAATGACATAAATAAATCCCCAATAAAATTTACTATTCTTATAAGTTTAAAATTACCATTACGGACATGTTTAGTTTGGAGAATAGCAGCGTGATAAATTTTCTGCCTTAAAGACTTGTATACCTGTAAAATATGAACACATTTAATATACAAAAAAGAGTAACAACACAATTATCTTGATGTCTTATATTACCCAAATTTAGCTTTTAACCATAATTGTGCAAAACCTAATTTTTAAGACTAATTGTTCTAAAGAATAAAACTTAACAAACAAAATGTTAAGAGTAAACTAGTGTTTTTAAGAAATATTTGTCATTTTAATATATGGATTAAACTTTGTTTTATAACAGCACATTAATATCTGACTGGTGTAACCAATTGTCTCACATACATATAACAAACTTAGTTAAACACCAACTTGTTGAAATTAGACCCTCTTGTATTTCATCACACACTTTCTCACCCAGAAACATTTTCTTCTCCCTTCTTCTAAATATATTTCCATACCCAGGAACTTTTTATTTCCTCCCTCCTATCTGTTGATCCCGTTTTGTTCACATTCTGAAACAACTCTTATGAAATATTTTGAATTTAAATTACTCCATTTTAACAAGATGAAATACTTTATGTTATTTACAATACTCTAATTGAAACACAGTTGAAACTTTTAGGATCATTTTATATGCACATATATATATATATTATATAAAGTGTACTTGTTAAAACTTAAGTCTTAGTAACCTCGTTTTTTGTGATGACACAAAGCAATTTTAAACCCTTTTTATTTACCAATCTATGAAAACACCTATAATGTTTAAGTATGTTACCCCATGGACTTTAAGGAGTTAAGAGTACTCAATGTTGTTTGACAGCATTTTAACTTCATAAATTAATCAGATGTCTCTAACAAACACATTTGAGTAATTCCATATATGTCAAATCTAAATCACTCATCTCATTTTTAAAAACCAAGATATCAGACAAGTGTATTGAACAGTATCTGCCTTCTCTTTCCTGCTGAAGAAAAGTCCTAGAAAATTGATATTAGACATTTTATAGACATCAACATTTCATTAGTTTTACTACTTAGAGAGACTTGTGAGTCAAGTAATTTTGAAGACATTTTATCTTCATTTGTTTACCCAATTTAGATTGAACTTTTCAAATCACATGAATTAAAGGTATTTGAATCCTTTTTTGAAATTTTAATTTGTGAGCACTCAGTATTTATGTCAGTTTTGAATCATGTACATATAGACAGACAGCACTATATGTACATAACACAAAAGCAAAGGACTTGTAGCTTTTTATAGGTGATATCCATTGCAATGTAATAGATGTTCAAAAACTCTAGTTGAATAAAATAGAACTGATCAAAACACTAATGTCATGAGCTCAAAAACTATAGAATTTAAGGAAAAAATAAGAGTCCTGGAAATATGACAAGGCCATTAATTATTTTAGTAAACACCATACAAGTTACTTTTGCTGGAGTTCAGGTAAAAGACTCTTTTTGCACCTGTGGGGAGAGTTACAACCATTAGGGGGACCTGGTCGGCATGGTCTCATGCCACCAGCTGGATGTGAGTCTGTTCATCTGGAGTGAGAGTGCAAGACAGAATGACATAGACATCATGCCAGGTGAGGTCATAGGCCTGAGAGAGACAAGCATCATTGCTCTATGTACATGTATGATTACACAAATGGCGTGACTCTACTTCATGTACAACCAGAGAAATGAAAAGTTGTACCCAATTTTAAAAAAAGAATAAGTGCTTGAATGTAAGGGCAATGAAGTTATAAAAAGAGAAGCCAGATTCAAAGGTATTGCTTAAGTAAAACAGATGAATTTTTTTGTTTAGCTTTGTTTTTGGTCTGGTTGGATATGGAAGATGAAGAAGAAGTAATTGAAAATGAATTGGAAATGTTTCCTTTGAGAAATTAATTTAGTGGTGATGTAAATGAAGAATTAACAATAGAAGAGGCTGTACAAGGCAAGAGACAGAGCACATTCTAGATTGCCCATGCTAGTTCACTAACTAGACAGAAAAACATCCTTATTCAACTAGAATTCAAAGGAGGATCAAGACTGGCAGGATATTGCTTTGGAAATCCAGACTTAACTATAAAATAGAAATCATACATAAGAGATATGTTAAATTCTTGTGCTTTGGCACCAGTGACAAGCAATTTTCTTATGCAGTGGTATGAGCAATGGCAGCATTTCTTGTTTCTATATTTTTTCTTTAATGTTTTCCCATGCATGGCAAGTTTTCCATATGCTAGGCTGGGTAGAATCTTGTTGCCATATGGCACCATATAATATGAGAAAAAAAATCATGAAGAAGATGTTTCTAGTTGTCTAAAGGGATTGCTCTTGGAAAATCATAATTCCATGCTGGAATGAAGAACTCTACTAGGCAGAATGTCTTGGTTAAGAATTTGACCAGCACTGGATCCATTAAAGTATGGATTCTAAAGATATGGTAAGTGCCACACAAGTTCAACACAATTTGTCACCTTGATGCTCTTTGAGGAAACAATTTTATTCTTATCATAGGGAAAGGAAGAAAAGTGGCTGCCTTTCTTAGCTTATCTCTAGGAAAATTGAACATGTGTATACTCTCAATTCAACTCACACAACATTTTATGAATATGTGGGTACTTGGAGGTATTGAAAGATGAATGGCCAGTGTATGAATAGTCCTTCTTTTGATACCAGATGATTTTTTTGACCAAAGTCCTGGTCTAGTGGCTCTGTGTCCTCAGTGAAATCACTCCACACCCTCTTGGGCTTCAGCATTTTCATCTCTATAATGGAGATAATAATGCCTACTTTGCAGAGCTATCAATATGTTAGAAATAATAAACCCAAATGCCTAGCACTACCCATTACAGGGAATGTGAGTCACCCTTGCTTTGACTTTTAACCCTATACCTTCATGGACCTGAAAATGGACTTTAATAATAAACAACTTCCACATTTCATTTAATTTTTTGTTTTGTAAATATTGAACAAATATATACAGTATGGATTTAGAAAGTCCCAAGGTGCTACTTTCATTAAATTTGAGATACAAATGACATTTGTTTACTCACTGATGCTTGTTATAAAATTAAGTCATTGAAATATATATATAAATAAATATAAATATATATATATATATATATATATATTTATACTCTGTGGTAATTCAAAATATGCTTTGATCCTTCAAATTTATATGGTTTTGAATGGTTATATAGTGGAGAGTGAACTTTGTTTCAGTAAAGACAGAACAAGTTAAGGTTAACTGAGGAGTTATTAGTGTGCTATTCAAAATGAGTGTGTATATTCCAAAAAAATTAACTCACTAAAAATAAAAATAGTCAGTCAACTATTTAATATTGAATAACATTTGTAGGGAGAATGCATTTTACTTATTTTTAATACTTTTAAAATATGCAAAGTCATTACTTATTTTCTCTCCTACACTGACATAGTACTAATAACAAGTAATCATAAAAGCTTAATGGTTTCCAACAATAAGCATTTATTTTTCTTACTCCAGGGTCCCCAGGTCAACTTCTGTTTGACTGGTCTTTGTTAGCTGCTCTGTACCTTGACTAGTCTACTCTAGACTCTTAGTTTTGGTTTGGATTCAGGGAAATGAAGGGAGAATGGCTTCATGGCGTGCATTTTTCTCATGGCAGAAGCTGAAAATTCTGGGAGGCTAAGGTAGATTACAGTCACCTTTATAGACTTTCATAGCATGTGATGTGTATATCTCCACTTACAACCCATCTGTCAAGAAGAGTCAGACAGCTAAGTCAAACATTAGTATTTTAGGAACATGTCACCACATCCTAGGGAGGTACTGCAAAATCACATGCCACAGGATATGGATGGATTCTACTGCAGGGTAAAATTGGGAACATTGACTCAATATGCCTCAACATTATTCTCATTGTATAGAAATAACGTCTACTGACACACACTAAATGAAATAAGCTTTACATTATTCTGTTTAGCAAAAGATAAACACAAGTTAATAATTTCTGCCTTTTGTAAAATTATCAAGTTGTTTTTTCTTCATTTAATATTTTTGTTTATGGAAGCCTATGGATGGTTTCATAAATTAATGCAAGTTGGGTTTGGTCGAGGTGTGACTGGGGCCCCCTGGGGCTCATAACACAAAAGGAATGATATCAGTGTAGAAGAACTGAAAGAAAGCACAAGATAGAATCCTAAAGTTTCTGCTCCTGGATCACTCTGAACTAACATTAGAATCCAGGGGTCACAGATCCTGTGACCTGAGGGAGAGCGCCCAACAGTAACATAAAAGGAATAGCTAATTGGTTTTGTGCGATAGGTCTACTAAGCTGCTTGTGCTAAGAACAACTTTTATATCTGCCTAGAACATGACTTTTAAAATGCTGAATTTAACCAAGTGCTGCCATCAGGAATCAGTGTGCCAGATCTGTCTAGGAGAATAGACAGCCATTAAAAGAAATAATTATGCCAATTAATATATAATTAATTATGATATGTATAGCCAAAAAAATCATTGTGAAAATGAAAGTGAATAATGGAGTCTCATCTAACAGGAAAAATTTATACAGGGAGACACAAAATATAAACAAACCTTGTGGGGAAGAAGTCATTTGGAGCTGTGATAGAACCAAGGAACAATGGCAAGGAGCATTTTTGCTTCCTTGTGGTGAACCATGATTCCAATTTTAAAAGCACCTGTATTTACTTACTAAATTGTCATTATGTATTTTAATGCATTATGGGTTATAACGTATTTTATAAATGCATTGCCTCCAAGGAAATGAACTAGGTGACGGTGGCACGAAGTAAAAAGGAAAGTTATCAATTTTCAATTAATAAACTTTATTCTTTGGGGCAGTTAAGGTATACGAATAGGTTGATTGTAAAGCATACAAGGTTCCCAATGCCACTCATCTTCCCCCACCTGTGGCAGTTTCCTCTCATTAACATCTCATGTAAAGGTGGTACATTTGTTACAATTGATAAGCTAATATTAATAAATTATCATTAATTAAGGTGCATAGCTTATGTCATAGTTCACACTTTGTGTTGCACATTCTTTGGGTTTTGACAAATACATAATGCATGTATGCACCATGGTTTATAGATTAAAGTTGAAGTAGTCAAATAGTCAAAAGAACTTTCAGCTATTAGAACATTTGACTCACTTTAGCCTGACAGTGTGAATAAATAACTTCTTATATTACTAATAATTGGCTTATATTTTTTTGAGGCACAGAAAATCTCCCCCAAATGGATTCTCAACCCTTCTATTCATAAAGTCTCTATTTATTTTTGTAGATTTCTAGCACAAATTAATGCTTTTAGTTCTTTTCCAAATGCATTATAATAAAACATTCAGTTAATATTGAAGAGATGGCATAGTACCATCAACAACCAAAGAGTAATGAAAACAAATCCCAAGAAACTTATTTTTCCATGAAGACAAGAAAACAGTAGAGACATCAGCCTGGGTTCTAACTTTGTACATGTTTTATTATTCAGTGTCCTCTGTACATTTGGCTTAGTAAAACACATGCAAATCAGATCAGTCACAATTTTGCCTGCATACTGGAATTGCTCCGTCTGTCGTCCACTTTTGTTGAAGGACTAACAAGTTGTTGTGTAAGTAAAATACTCTACTCTTACACAACTGACCTCTTGCCAAAACCTATTTATTTTATTTTGCAGCATTTCAAAAATCCAGTTTTTCTCCGCATTTCCACAAGTCAAATTCTCTCTGTAGCCATAGTAATTTCTTGCAGAAAGTCTCCAATTTTCGAGTGACCTTTAAAAATGCAAATTTTATCATGTCTCCTGTCTACTTAAAATCCTTAAATGACTTTGCTGTTGGAAGAAGGTAAAGAATCCTTTTCATGCCACAAGCCATCTTCTCTGCCCTGTGCACCTGGCTCACCTCATCTGTCATGCTCTCTCCAGTCCATCCAGGCTACTACCCCCACTCACTCTCACTTTCACCAGGAATTTCTTGTTCACTCTCCCACTCCTTTGTCTACTTGCAAACAAACAAACAAACAAAAACAAAAAAAATTTCAACTTTGCCTAATTTTAGGAAGAAAAAAATAATAAAAGATGTTAGGAGGCTCATAAAATGGGAGTACTCTAGAGAACAGAGATTTTTGTCTGCGTAGCCAGGACTACATCCTGAATCACTATAGACTCGGTACAGTGCATTAGGCATGGTCCTCAAAACCAAGCCCCTTAGGTGGTTGTTTACCCTGCCAAGTCTGTTGAGCAAGGAATTTTTTGCTGCTTCACCACCCTATACCCACAGAATGCATTTCTTCCCATTTCCATTCATGTGAATTACTTGCTTCTAATTTAGCTTTTTTATGGCTATGTCTTAATGGTAGCTCCTGTTTAGTAAATATGAGCATACTTTGACTATTAAGGGGGCTGGGAAAATGAGTATCTGGCATTTTTAAATTTTTTTGGCTTGGGTAGATTCTGCTTCCTACCAACACTCATGAAGTGATGAATTTATCAAATGAATAGGAGATTTAGATGCTTTCTGACGAAAGAATAATAGTTCATTTCTTTTCATTCTTCAGCACTCAGCTGAAATAAAATTCTCTCAAATCTGTCTGTATGGATCACTATGGATTACTCCTTTCTGCCAGTGTAGCTCAGGTCTCTGTAATACACTTTCATAATACTCTATCTTCCATAGTATTAACACGATTATGAAGTGGATAATTGTGTGATTTTTTGTTTACTGTCTGCCTTTCCCTGACAGAATGGAAGATTTATGAAGATAATATGTCTTAGTCAAACTTTTATATCCATACATTAAGCATACAGTAAATGCCTAATAAATATGTTTTCAATGAACAAATTGTGCATTAAATGCCTATATCTCTTCATAATGCTTTCCAAATAATATTACCTGGCATTTAAAGGATCTTCTACTTGACAGCAACTTACAAGGTGCACATTTCTCTAGGTGAAAAACCAGAGAAAAACCTACATGCACTAAATTTCCACTGACAATTTAGGTCAAGAAGATTTCAACTGAGCATGCACATAAAAGATCTCAATACTTTGGCTGAGTTAGTGTCTTATTTATGCCTTTATTACTAGAAAATTTTCAAGCTAGAACTTTTTTTTTATACCTTCCTCAACTTGCATTTTCAAGCTATGTTACCCAAGTCTACACCTCCCTTAATTTTCAAAATTATCTTCTCTATTTGATATGGTTCAAATATGAGCTGGCCCTTCCCCAAACTCATATGTGAGACAAGGCAAGAAAACTTAGAAATTAAATGATTGGGTTATGAGAGTCTTAACCCAGTCAGTGAATTAATTCACTGATAGCTATTAACTGGGTGGTAACAGTAGGTGGGTAGGATATAGCTGGAGGAGGTGGGTTGCTAGGGACTTGCCTTTGGGGATTATATTTGTCCATGGTGAGTGGAGCAGGCTCTCTCTGCTTCCTGGTTCTATGTCCTGAGCTGCTTTTCTCCTCCACACCTTGCTGCCATGATCTTCTCTCTCATCTTGGGCCCAGAGCAATGGAGCCAGCCATCTATGGACTGAGACCTTTGAAAAGGTAAGCCCCAAATAAACTTTTCCTCCTCTATAATTTTTCTCTTCAGGTCTTTTGATCACAGCAGTAAAAAAGCTAACTAAAACACTGCCCATTCTTTTCCTGGTTACCCCTTTGTTTAGTCTTCTGAAATAATTTGCATTTCTTTCTGGTTGCTCATCTACATTCTTACCTATATGTGAATTCTTGCTGTTCTTTACAGATAATACTTGGGGGATCATTTTCATACAGATAACAATTATGTAGATCACATTGTATTTTTCAGAGAAACAGTATCATGATTGTGGGTTTCGTTCCTCACCAGAGTTTGAACAACATATGTGGTGAGTAAAACCATTAGGATGTGTTTGTAATCATGCAAATAGGAAAATTGTGCTCCGAATCCCATAAAATAGGTTTAATTAAAGGACTCCATTACACAGTAAAAAGGGTAAAGGGAATTGCATTGAAAGTTGATCGATTTTAAACCAGCATATTACCCATCAAATTGGCAGATTTGTAAGTGTGAATGGGTTAGTCAATTTGGTTTTCTTCTTCATTCAGTTTTAATTGCTCTTACCTTTTTCCATACCTCCCCTCATTTTTTAACTTGAGAATTACCCTTGGAAAGGGCTCAATTATTCAATAAAAATTTACTGAAAGAGTCTGTGCAAGGTGCTGGAATACTGTGAACCAAATTGTACTCCCTCATGGAGTTTCCAGTCTAAGGAAACAGGAATTTTATTGAATCATGGGCAAATATTCATTGTAAAAAAATCACACTGTTATATTCTTACTAATTGTGATTATATTATGACTGGTGTGAAAGATGAAAACATTTCGAGATATTTGTTGTTCAGTCTGGAAGACTCAGGGAAAGCTCTCTCAAACAATATTAAAATAAGCAAAAGTGCATACAAGTACAGAGGCTGGATGGAGGACAAGGGATGTGACAAGATTAGAGGCTTTGGCACTTGGCGACATTGAAAGCTGTCTGTGAACTTAACGAAGAGGGACTTGCTGTGTCCCTTTGTTTGTATGCTTCCTTTCCTATCATTTCCTCATCTCTCTAACTTATTCATGGCCGATGGCCAATGGTTTTGAACCGTGAGGCAAAAATTGCCAAACGTGTGAGTAAAATTGGCACTGAGTAGGGGACAAGCATGGCACAGAGTGAAATGAGGTGGGGAGAAGTGAGCTCACTGCACTGCAGAGCTGTGCTTGGGAGGACCTTGGCGTCTCCCATCTGCCTGCTCATTATTTACCATTCTGCAGACAAGATGGGTGTAGCATTTATACAAACCAAACTCCTTGATCCATTAATCCCACATCTGCCTCAGATTGGTCTCCCATACTGTGCTGTCTTCCTGGAATGCCCTCCTGGCCTGATTATCAAGCTTTTCCTTTTGAATTATATAGCATTTGGAATCTTTCAATCTTTACTTTTAAAAAAGCTCACAGTCTTTCAACTGGACCAAAAGGTTTAGTCTCCTGATTGTTTTCCTTCGTACTCTATGCTCTAAACTGCTTGACTTCCTTTATATAAATTATAACCACCCATATTTCTGTTCAAATTACTGTGGATCCACCATTCCTTTGTCATTTGTGTTATAAATTCTTAGAGATAAACTACTATAACCATTTAATTTTCTTGTCAAGCGTTTGCTTGCCTCAAGTTGCTGCCAAATGTGTCCAGGGTCTTTAGCAATTTGCAGCAGTTCCAAGCCACCATCATTTATAAGACAAAACCCAAAATCTCTATGATTACACAAAATTAAAACAACCAATAGACATAATGCATCCCTTCATAGTGCTGTGACCCAGTCGGTTACAAAATAGCATGTTAGTGCCCAACATTGTTCTTCTATTATTCTTAACTTTTGTTTGCATAGATATGAGCTATGGCAAGCTCTAGTGAAAGGAGAGCTGAGTAATGAATCTAATTCTGACTTTATAACCTGATTTTATATACATACATATAAATATATATAAAACAAACATATACATAAAATATATACACATATACCAACCTTCTGATCTTGAATAAGACAACCTCTCCTATCAATATTAAATATTAACTTTCCCAAATATAAAAAGGTATAATCAGATCTGCTAAATAGGTTTATTAAGCCCGTGAAAAAAATTCTTTGGAAAGGCAAAATGTAAGGTATGTTAATGGTTATTGAATCCAATAAAAAGTCACAGTCTTGCCTAGTAGAATATGTTTAAAATGGTATTGATGTTGCACATGCTTCCTGCAATTGGATGAAATCATCTTTACAAGAGGGAAAAAACAAGCTGGCTGTGTAGTTTTCTCCTTGGCAGATGTTGCTATGTGATCCGCATTGTTCCATTGGGAAAGCCTCAGAAAATTGCATGTTCATCTTACTTGAACTGTGTGAGATATCAGGAAAAGATTAGCCTCCTGCAAGAAATATACTATTCAATGCATCAAACCTGTGAATGTCCTGAATCTATCAGATCTAATTTCTTGAATGGTTGATTTGTAATTGCTAAAATTTACATGATATTGTAATAAAAGTTAAAATAAGCATTTAAGTACATGTTGTTTGTAGACATTAGCTTTCATATAATTTAACTGCATTCAAGATTTTCCTTTAAAAGTTTTGCTTATTAATGAAAAAGAAAAGAAGATATTAAAATTTCATAATCATTTGAAGAAAAATAACTGCTTATCAAAAATGGAAAGCCTGGTTTCTTGGCAGAAATTCAAAAGGACTTTTACAAAATGTATTAAATTTGTATGAATAAATTAAACATTTCAGCACTCTAGTGATGATCTCAAAGTAATAAAATACATAATCCCAATGTACTGCATAAGGATACTAAAGTAGAAAGGTTATTACATGCTTTAGGCCATTCTGAAAATCAATGTCTGCAGAGGCAGGAAAAAAAAAAAGAAAAAATAGAAAAAGACACATACTCTAGCTCGTAAGAATGAAATAAAATCACTTATGATTATTACTCTTATTTTTTTCTACTTTTCTCTGGTTAGAGTTTCTACTGTTCTTAGATTTACTTCACTGCACATGTCGTCTATAATCTCCTATGTTTGAACCTCTTACTTTTCCCAAAATAATATTTAACGGGACAAAGCAAACCTCTATCTACATGTGCATGTAATTTGTTTACTACATATTACCTGACTCAGGTACCAACAGTATAATAGAAGAGATAGCTACTTTAATGTAATTGAAATGAAGAAATTGTTAATTTTGGTATTGCTTTTTACTTGGCCATTTCAATACTTAAAAGCTACCCAATGATTTCTTCTATCTTGCTCTTTTCATACCTTCTCATTCTGGATGCATTTCATGTGGCTTTTGGGTGACAATGTCTGTTTCAATGCAGGACTAGTGGAACTTGCTCTGCATCTGTTAGACTTTCACCTGGTGTGCCTAGTCTCAGAGGTGGCATTATTCCCAAAAGACAGTTGGGGAATTGATCACACAGCTGCTCTACATGGATAACAAGAGAGGCTGCTACATCCTGTATCATCACACTCAGATTTTTTAGGATTATTACATAGTTATATGCTGTTGTGTCTATCTGTCAAAAAATGTGCTTCCATGAATTGTGAAAATACATTTTTTTTAACATTTTTATGTGATAGTTTTTTTTTCTTAATTGAATATAGTTTATAATAGTGATTCACGATTACACTGGTTTAAATGTGTGTGTGTTTGTGTGAATATGTGTATGTGTATATACATAAAATCATTCAAACATTTATTTAATAATTGAGCAAAAATGGGTAAATGTTCCCTACTGGTTTAATTATCAGAAAACACTGTTGTGAAAAGGAATGTTTTATTTTGTTAACAGAATTTGACACACTAGCTAGTCTAATCAGATTTATATTATTATAAGCAAGAGGAGAGAAAGCAATAAAAATACATGGAAACTGAAAATGAAAGCTTACTTGTAGGTCAAATGAGGTGAGGAGAAAAACTTTTATTGTGTTTCAGTCCATTAAGTAAACAGTCTCCCTATTAGTGCATGGTGAACTGAATCTAGGCCATCAACACTGACTTTAGAGAGACACAAATTGATTCATGAAGGAAGGATATAAAGGAATTTTCATGATCACACTAACCAGTTCATTTAGTTCTCAAGAGATGGCAGTTTCATACATGAAAAAGGATGTGGAAAGAACAAGGAGGATGGAGAAAAAAACCCAAAATATTCAAAGGACTAAAAATGAAAATAAAAAGGAAAGATTAGAGCAACTGGATTTAGACTTGAAGGAGAAAAGGGAATATGATCAAGGAATACATTTGCCTTCTTCGAGATCTATTGTAGTATCTTTCTAGAGCTGTTATAAGAATTGTATATAGAAAGTAATTAATTTGATGCCTGGCATATATTAATGACTCAAACGATGAAAAAAGTAATAATAATGAATAAGACATTGTGGTAGTGTCTGCATTGGAATATTACAGAGCTGCTTTATTTATTTTAAGTATTATCAGTTTGGGTATCTTTGATTTATGATTTTAAATTTACTATTTTAAATTTCTGTAGGATCAAATATAATTTTAGAATGAAAAAAAATTTAAAAAAACCATAACTATACCACATATTTTGCAAGTGCCTTTAGGCTTTTTTATTTTGTATTACAAGTGAGTGAAAGTAATTGAATTTGTCTGTTATAAATAGAAAAGTTTATTTTCAGAGCATTTTAGAGATAGATATTTTTCTTCATTTTAAATGGCCACATAGTTGAATTAAACTGTTCTCAGAGGTTTCTAGGGAAAAACTCTCCTGCAGCAACTTTTGCCTCCCTCCAGTCCTGCTGCCTTAGAGAGATGCTTACACTTCTTTTCTGTATTTTCATTTTCCTAGGTATTTACCTTTTTGGAATTCTTATAATACTCCATCGATTTGCACATTTATCAATGTTACCTGGTTGCATAATTGAGGATCAGCTTTCTGCTACTTAATCCTTTTCAATATCCTTATTCCCTTTCTCCTCTTCTTCTTAATAAGGTCAAATCACAATTTTGGTTACTTCTTTAATTACTACTTATATTTAAAGTCTAAGTAGGAATTTTCACTGTGACATAAAGAAACAATTAAATTTTTTAATTTATCTTTTTTTATGCAACTTTTTGATTTTTAGAATTAACCTTTTTTCCTTGCTTAATCTTCTGTGTACTTTAAATTTCATCTCAGTGCTTCATTAGAGCCATAAAACCTTATCGGTACAGTTTTCCAAAATGTCACAAATGAAGTCATTATCAGTTTGCTGTTTTCATGGTGGCCATCACCCCAGAGTCCTCCTGCTCCCATGTGGACTGGCAAATCTCCAGACCTGTTCACAGGTGCCATTTTGGGACTCCTTTGCCCATAACATGGGAGTTCCCTTGATATTCCCTTATATTAGTTTCTCTCCTTTTCTGGGGAGCACATCTTCTAGTAGCGTCCTAAGAAAGAAGACAGAGAAATTTGGTTTTAGTGTTTTAAGTTTGATATATAACTTAGATGCATCTGAATTTCTAGATTAAAAATTATTTTCCCTCAGAATTTTGAGGGCATTACAGTAATCTCTCCAGTGTTGGTTAGGTCTACTGGGAAACTCATTTGTGTAGAATCTTTTGTTTTAATTTTAAAAACATTTTTAGAATCTTTTTTTTAAATTCCTGCGTCCTGGAATATGTCGATGTATTATGGCATAAATTATTATTATCGTTCTCACAGTCTTTTTTTTTCTTCAGGGAATTCTGTGGGTTCTTTTAAGTCCTTAAGACTCCAGTCCCTCAATTTTGGAGAAATTTATAAATTTGTGTTTTGATAATTTTCTTAATGATAAAACTTATATTCTATTCTCCTTTTCTGTGCCCCTTTTGTAAAATGTCAAATCACTATTGATCTTTTGATTTTCTATCTTTTTCCCATTCTATTTACCTTTGCTCTGTTTTTCACCCTGCATTTTAGAGGATATTAACACGATTATCAAGTCATTATTTTGATTTGTAAAAAATTAAAGATACATACACATGTGTGCATGTATAGGTTTATTTAACAGGAGTGTTTTCTTGTACTCTGTTTCATCGTAAGTGGGTTTTTTTTGTTTAAGGATGTACTATTTTCCATTCTTTCTGAGAATATTGTTTTATTTGGTAACTGCTGTTCTTTCTCTCTATTGCTCCCTCCTTCATCATCTTCTTGTCTTCTCTGTTTCTAATGTTTTTTCCATATTTTTATTTCTTTCTCTTGGACTATCATTACAGAGGCACACATAGAAACTCAGTTTGCATAAGGCAAAAAAGGACACCTATCTTAAGCAATCTGACATCACCTTTTGCTGCATATTCAGCTGTTCAGCTACTTGGAAAAAGTGTTCTCTAGAAGCAGAAGCCACACATGTCCCAAGCTCACTGACACTTCACTTCCTACTCTGTACGTAGGAGACTAGCCCTTTTGACCAAAGCACATCATCCTGTCAAAGGGCTGCTGAGCTGACAGAAGCACTATGAGCAGACACATTATCTCTCCACAGGGAAATAACTGGGTCAAAGGAGAAATCACAGAAATTTGTGTCCCAGCTTAGGGATTGATTCTTTGTGAGGCAAAGATAAACTAAAGACAAATCCGATTTCTTACCATCCAGGGGAGATGGCAGCCTGACATTTTGATTATACTTTTGGAAACTAGGCTCTTCCAGGAAAGTCTTTCCAGATCATGCAAACGGCAAGCTGAGACCTAATTTTCTACACATGCCTCATAGAATCAACCCTTTTAGGTTGATCTCTTCTTTGCCCATAGAGCCATGACCTTATAGAAAACAAATACACAAGCAAATAAACAAAAAACACCCAATAGTCCAGGTCAAATAATGAGAAACAGTTCCATATAGTCCAGACTAACACTTTTGGGGTATAAAGACCTGGTCTAAACCTGCGTTAATTTGGACAAATGATATCAACTCTTTAAAACCTCAGTTTCAGGTGGGGATAATAATATGTATTTTATAGGCTTGTCAACAGGATTAAATAAGGCAATCTATTTAAAGTCTGTAAGCACAGTGCATAGCGCATAGTAAAAGTACAAAAGTTATTGAGTATTAACTTATGTATTAAATGCTAGGATTGGAAAGGAGGAGTTATTCTAATTTAAGTGTAGTCTCTCTCACTTATCCTGTATTTTATCTCAGTCCCCAAGGACTCAGGCTACTATAAAGTTGGCTGTAAGCCAGGGCATTGTGGTTGGGTTTTGTGCAGCTAGAGAAGACTGCTCTAGTGTTCTCCTGATAAGCAATGCTTTGGGCGTGGCAAGGTTTAGAGCAATGGGGTTTCTAGATATGTTGTATCGATAGCCACTGTAGAGGCATTGGTGGGTAGCAACATTAGAGTTTCTGTGGTTTTTTTTGTTGTTGTTTTTTGTTTTTTGGTGGTGCTGGAGATTGAACCTCATGCATGCCAGGCAAGTGCCCTACCACTGAGCTTCATCCCCAGCCCTTCCTGTTGTTTTGACAGTGACAAGAGATGTCACCAGTGTGTCAGAACAGAAAAGGAGAAAAACACGAAATGCCTAGGGCTTGCTAAGAAGACTAGCCTGTGGAGCATGGGGGAGCTCTCATGTGAGGGTTCCAAGCTCTGTTTGGAAGACATATTAATGCTGGTGGCAGTGATAGTGGTGGTGATGGTGGGGGAGTTATTAACACTTCAGAAAGGTACACTTAGGTACAGGTCGGGGGAACGCTGTGCTCCTGTGACTGTCACTGTAATCACCACCCCCCAATTCTAGGAGGAGGTGATGTGACTTATGAAAAATGTAATTAACATAGTTTACTGACCCTATCCAAAGTGAGTGTACAGGAAAATAGTTGCATTTCTTTCTTAGTATTTAATCCTTTGCAGTCTTGAAATCCTTGCCCCTTTGGTGTGAGCTGCCCTATTATCAAGGACCTTGGTTCTTGCATTATTTCCATAGCTCTTTGCAGTTTGTTTTGAGGCCTATACTGAGAACAGAATGTTGAATATTACATATATTTGAGAGGAGTTGGAGAATGTTTTTTTCATTTTAGTGTTCAGCAAGGTAATGTGGAACTCTGGCTTTTGTGAACCTAAGCACTAGAAAGAAAAAAACTTGGGCATTTTGTTTGCATTATTTAACCAAAGTCTCTAATATTTGAAGTCTCTTGGGGTGGGATTCCTTTATCTCAGCCTCCTGATTATGATTTGAACATTTCCTGGCAGTATGGAGTGTGGGAGTATAATGTGGATTTTTTTGTCTGGGGGGCCGGGACCTTGATCTCTGGCCAATGTTTTAATAGTCTGAGCCTGAATTTGGGGATATGGTTCCTTACTATAATTTTACTCAACTTGTATGTTCTTACTGGCCAAGAAATGGATACCTGGTCAGCAACCATTTTCTTTCTTTTCATTTTCTTTTTCTTTTAATGAAAGTACATATAACAATTTCATAAGAGAATTTTGATAAAAGAAGTCAGAAAAAAAAAAAACAGGAGTCGATTTCAATGTTCATATTTCTATCTCCTTCCACCTCATTCCATACTACCACTGGCTATGAGTTGTTCTCTATTGCTACTTGTTCTAATTTTACTTTGAATTCAAACTTCCTGCTACCACAGTCACTGTTGTGTTTCTGTCACTCATCATCCTGTTTGCATTATTTCAGTAAACTCCTTACTGTTCCTTTGCTTCCAGTTTCACCCTTCTCTTGCCCATATTATGTAGCTATCAAATTATATTCCTATAAAACTGCTCAATATTTAGTATTTATAATTTCATGCATAGTAGATCTTGAATATCTCAGTGTAGCACTTAAAACCCTTAACAATTTAGAAGTAAATGAACGTTTTTGATATTATTTCTTATTCTTTTCCCTTTCATCTCCATCTAAAGACTAACAACTATCAATAGTTACCTTTGTCATCCCCAAGTAAAGTGAAAAATAGTCTTTTTTGGAGCATGATCTTTGATGCAAATGTTTATAACCTATGTATTTTATAAGAACAAGCACAAATGATCTGCACATAAGAATTTTCCCCTCCTGTAGCTATTCTTATAATATAGGACTTCTTATCTTAGATGCCACTTGGTAGAGTTAAGGAGGCTTGGTCTATTCTCAATGGATGTTAATTCTTCAAGGTATAAACAGTATCTTATATATTAGGTATTCTATGACCAAGCTTAAAAAGATACTTTAAATTGTCAGTAGATGCTTACTGAATTAAATTAATTGTGTTGATGAGAGTCACTTTTCCATTTTAAGTTTTCCAAAAGAAATGGTAATATTTTCAAGTCCATAAGTATTGCAGTTGATAAAGGCATTTTTCATCACCTTGCCTTGAATTTCCACAGAGAATTTCTGCAAAGCAAGATGCCATTTAATGTCATGAATTGACCACAAAACCAGATTAGTTCAAAAATTTTATAATCTAAAAATTTGAAATATTACAGACAATTATGCAACAAATATGTGTTGAGAATATAATATGTATCAAATATTAGGACAGGTGCCAGAAATTTGATAATGAATAATTCAATTCCTTGGTTCAATAGCTCAGAACATAGTGAATGAGACAGTTGAGTTTAGTCTAATAAAAAGTGTTGAATGCCTACTGTTGGGTACCAAGAAGATAAGAAGGTTTCTGTCCTCAAAAAGCCTGCACCCCATGGAGAGGAAGACAGGTACATGAATAAATGACTGTAGTACCACATCTAAGAGTTGGTGATAGAAGAATCTGCAGGGGTGCTTTGGAACACTGAAGAGGACTGATTGCCCAAACCACCTTGCAGCATAAATGAAGACTTCCTGCATAGATATGTAAATTCATAAATAATTTAAATATGTTATTTGTGGAAGATTCATGTGTAATATGCTATGCATAAAATCAGGCAAAGTTTCAAAGAGACAAGGTAGAATTCAAGCTGAGACCTAAAAATGAGTATTACTCAGCAGAAGGAGGGAAAATGGCAACTAAAAAACAAAAAAACAAAAAAAAAAAGAAAGAAAGAAAGAAAAGAGAAGGATCAGAAAGTACACATACATGAGAATGACGGTATATTTTGTTTTAGAGAATATTAATAGAAGTCTGCTATGGTAGGGCAGAAGTAATGGCAGGATGAGGCTGAGAAAACAGAATGCAGAGTAGATCTCAAATCTACTGGGGTGAAATTGCAAAAGGACTCATGTGCCAAGCTAAATGATTTGTTCTGGGGGAACAGGGAGCTCCTGAGGAACTTTTAAAAATATTTTACTTTTATGGTATATTTTGTAGTAAACGTATATTAAAATATATTGTGCAGTAAATAGGATATATAATAAGTGCATGGTTTGATGAATTTTTGAATACTCAATTAAAAAATGCAACACCTGGATCAAAAGACAGTATCGTAGCATCTCAGAAATCCTACAGGTAACCCCCCTTTTAACCAGTACACCAAGGGTAATCACTATTATGTCTCTAATAGCATTGACTAGTTTAACTCTTCAGATATTGAATCATGTAGTAGTTTTTTTGTATCTGGCTTCTTTTCCTGATGTTGGAGACTTACTTATATTGCTATAGTTGGTTGTAGATTATTTTCATCTTTGTAGGATATTCCATTGTATGAATATGCCATATTTGATTAATTCTATTGTTGATGGACATTTAGATTATGTAAAGTTTGGAACCATTAAAATAGTGTTGCTTTGAACATTTTAGTATATGTTTGTGGTGAACATATTTATGTATTTTTGTTGAGCATGAGCCAAGGAATGGAATAGTTGATGTTTGTAGATGGTGTTATAATTTTTCAGTTGGAATTTGACTTGGTGAGTATTTCTGTTGTTTCATATCCTCAACAACACAGTGTAAAAGTGTTCAAGGAAAAGGAAAATACATTTATTAAGCACTTATTATATTTTATACCATCATTGGGATAATAGGATAGATAATATTATCCCATTATTTTCATGTTACTAACATGGAAGCCAGTGGACATTAAAAAGGTAGCACAACATCAAAAAATGTAAAGAGTAATACATTTTTTGGAAGTTATTATAAGGTAAGGTCTTATGGTAGGCTGAATCATGGCCTCCAAAAATGTTCATACCTTCATTCCTGGAATCCATGAATATTCCCTTACATGCAAAGGTCTTTGTAGATGTAATTAAATTAAGGGTCTTGAGATAGGGGGATTATCTTGGATTATTTTCGAAGGGATAGGTTAAATGCAACCACAGTGTTTTTATAAGAAGGAGGTAGAGAAAGACTTCAGACAGAAAAGGAGAAGGCAGTGTGACCATGAAGGCAGAGATTGGAATGTTGTAGCCACAATCCAAGTAATTCAAGCAGCTACTGAAAACTTGGAGAGGGAAAGAACATTTCCCTCAGGAGACTTCAGAGGGAACAGTTGACACCTTGATTTTGACTGAGGGAATCTGGTTTTGCATTTCTGACCTTCAGATCGGTAAGAAAATAATATCCATTGTTTGAAGACAAAAGGTTTTGGAAATTACTTACAGCAGCTGTAAGAAACTCGTTGGTGCTAAGCAGGGAGCTAAGAATTTTTCATTCATTTTATCACTTCATACTACGAGATAGGTATGGTTAACCTCATTTTCCAGGAAGGGAAGTGAACCTGAAATAACTTTCCAAAGAACACAGAGATAGCAAGAACAGAGATAGGATTTGAGGAACAAAGACAGTAGACTCCAAAGATGATACCAATGACCAATAGAGTAATTAGAAGAATCAGCTTCCAATCTAGGTTTCTCTGACCCCTAATATAATCATTCCCCATTACATGCCATATCATGGATTTGTGCTTTAAAAAAGAAGCCTCAGTAAACATAGTAAAGAATAGGTTAAAATCAAAGTGTTAGGAGATAGGAAGAACAGGTAGGAAACCAGGTGAATTATTTAGATCAGAAATACTAAGAATCTGGATCAAATATGAATACTTGGACCAAGGATGAGTTATCACTATTGAGGACTGAAGGTGCATTATCTTATGTTCATGAATCAATCACTGAATGAATGAATGAAAGGATGAATGAGTGAAGGGTTTCTTATGAGTTTTGTTCTTTAGATTACTTGAAGCTGAAAGGGAGTTTTTTTGTTGGTTATTGTAGAACCATACAAATAATGCCTTGAATAGGAATCCATGCATTTTTTTTGTGATAGTTAAGAACTATTGATTAGTAAAAAGATGATGGAATGCAAAATAAATTGATTATCCCATCCATAAAATCTAGTGGTTTGAATATATGGATATTCTCTGGTCTAATTCCTAGGTCCTTGATCCATTCTGAGTTGAGTTTTGTGCAGGGTGAGAGATAGTTTAGTTTCATTTTACTGCATGTGAATTTCCAGTTTTCCTAGCACCATTTGTTAAAGAGGCTATCTTTTCTCCATTGTATGTTTTTGGCGCCTTTGTCTAGTATGAGATAACTGTATTTAAGTGGGTTTCTCTCCTTGTCCTCTACTCTGTTCCATTGGTCTACCTGTCTATTTTGGTGTCAATACCATGCCCTTTTGGTTACTATTGCTCTGTAGTATAGTTGAAGGTCTGGTATTGTGATACCACCTGCTTCACTCTTCCTGCTAAGGATTGCTTTGGCTATTCTGGGTCTCTTATTTTTCCAAATGAATTTCATGATTGCTTTCTCTATTTCTATGAGGTATGTCATTGGAATTTTAATTGGAATTGCATTGAATTTGTACAATACTTTTGGTAGTATGGCCATTTTGACAATATTAATTCTGCCTACCCAAGAACATGGGACATCTTTCCATCTTCTAAAGTTTTCTTTAATTTCTTTCATTAGTGTTCTGTAGTTCTCCTTGTAGAGATCTTTTACCTCTTTTGTTAGGTTGATACCCAAGTATTTTATTTTTTTTAGGCTATTGTGAATGGGTAGTTTTCCTAATTTCTGTTTCAGAGGATTCATCACTTATGAATAAAAATGCATCAGATTTATGAGTGTTGATTTTATATCCTGCTACTTTGCTGAATTCATTTATGAGTTCTAGAAGTTTTCTGGTGGAATTTTTTGTATCCTCTAAATATAAAATCATGTCATTGGCAAATAGTGATAGTTTGAGTCCTTCTTTTCCTATTTGTATCCCTTTTATTTCTTTGGTCTAATTGCTTTGATTAGAGTTTCAAGGACGATGTTGAAGAGAAGTGGTGAGAGAGGGCATCTCTGCCTTGTTCCAGTTTTTAGGGGGAATGCTTTCAGTTTTTCTCCATTTAGAATGTTTGCCTTGGGCTTAGTATAGATAGCCTTTACAATATTGAGCTATGTTCCTACTATCCCTGGAAGGAGATGGGGAGAAGGGAAGATAATAGAATTTGACAAACATTACCCTATGTACATGTATGATTACACAAATGGTGTAATTCTACTTTGTGTACAACTAGAGAAATGAAAGTTGTACTCCATTTGTGTACAATGAATCAAAATAAAAAAAAACAATTAGGATCATCCTTTAATATTTTGGTTGGCAAATATCTTCTTTCTCAAAAACTGAGTACAGAATTGATCAGATTAATTTTCAATCTGATTAGTTTAGTCTCAGCTACACCAGAAATATTTATTCAATTAATCTTATAAAGTAATGGAAAATAAAAACACTTTAGATAAAAATAAATGAATAAATAAATATATGGATATTATATTGAAACCAACCAAGCTAATTATTATATTCATCACCTCTGCATAATTACCACTTTGCGTGTGTGTGCATGTGTGTGTGTGTATTTGTGTGCTGGGAAGGTTAAATTTATGATTCATCTTAGCAAATTTCAAGTATGTCACAATGGTATGCATTATATATCTAAAATTTATTCATTTTGCATGACTGAAACTTTATACAATTTTACCAATCTCATCCCATTTCCATATCCCCCTTCTCCAGCCTAAAGCAACCACTATCGTATGTGTTGCATATACATAAATCAGAACATCAGTTTGTGCATACATATATAATCCTTATATGTCAATGATAGTTCAATAAAACTATTTAAAAAATCTAGTAGTTTTCATTTCTGGAAATGTTATACTGAAAATGTAGCATAATGTATACTGAAAATGGTCTTGAAATTACATGAATCTTCTACAATTCCAGTTTGTGTGTGTGTGTGGGGCAGGGGTAGGGTTATTGCATTTTAACCCACTTGGCTTTAAACAGTCCAAAAAATAGACTTGGATTATAAAAGTAAAACATGCTAATTTTCAAGCTTTTGGAAAGCAAAGTATAAAAGAGACAATACACAATACAAACCAGCAGACGAGTCATAAATATTCATTTCTAAAATTTTGAGTTTTTCTTTATCTCTGCTGTGTTTGTCAACAAATTTTGGGCCACAGAGTACCTGAATCTCTATATTTTTCACTTATTAATTTACTGAAAAGAATTTCCAATGTCTCTAAATACTTGTTAAAATTTTTTAAATTATTAATTACTTGGTGTAAGTAATGTCACTTTTTAAAACTTCAGTTATATGCCAAGTTCTATTTGCTGAATATTTAAGATCCTCTGGTGAACACTACCTGAGCTCACTCTTCTCATCTTGTGAAGGAGATGAGAATTTAACAGTAAATTTGTGGAGAAATCTTTACAGGACTTTATAAATAGCTTTTTTTTTTTTGAGATGAGGTTTCACTATTTTTCCCAGACTGGCCTTGAAATCCTCAGCTCTAGTGATCCTCCTACCTCAGCCTCTAGTATCTGGAACAACAGACTTGTTCCATTGCACCTGGCTAAAATAGCTATTTTTGCAAGTTGACTCTGAAGTTAATAAAAAATAAAAATAGTTACTACCACTAATTATTGAGTAGTTTCTTAGCTGCTTCTTTCCTTTTTATTCACACTAAACTCCTCATAGCTTTCCTGTATATATATCTGGACTATACCTTGCTTAAATTCTAGTAACATCTGGGAACCATTTTATAATTTTCTCTTGTAGTTCATGGGGGGAGTCATTCCTTTGAGTTTGAGTTATAGAGAGGTCCTCCTGTCAGGAATTACTGGAGAGAGAGAGAGAGAGAGAGAGAGAGAGAGAGAGAGAGATCTTTGTTTTACCATTTTTTTATCATCTGCTTATTATACTAGGCATATAGTTGGCCTCCAATAAATCTGACTACTTCAAATAAAAAAGCGTGGTGGTGGAGGGGAGGAATGTGAAACATTGATCAAAGGGTACTCAGTCATAGGAATAAGAGGTTCTGCTGTGCTGGGGCACAGTAGGGTGGTTATAGACTATACCAATGCACTTTACGTTTCATAAAACTGTAAGAAAGTTGCTTTAGTTGACTTTTTTGCCACTGTAACCAAAAGACCCAAAAGAACAATTTTAGAGGAGGAAAAGTTGATTTTGGGGCTCATGATTTCAGAGGTCTCAGTCCATAGACAGGGGACTTCATTCCTCAGAGTCCGAGATGAGGCCCACATCATGGTGGAAGGGTGTGGCAGTGGAAAGCAGATTAGGACAAGGCCACCAAGAAACAGAGAGAGAGAGCTCAGTTTCCACCCAGTTAATCCCTATCAGGAGACTAATGCACTGATTAGGTTAAGACTCTTGTAACTCAATCACTTCACCTCTAAGCTTTCTTGCACTATCTTACACATGAGCTTTTGGGGGACACCTCATATCTAAACCATAACAAAAATACATACAAACTTTTCTCCAAAAAAGAAAAGATAAATGTTTGAGGATATAGACTTGTTTTACCTGATTTAAACATTGCACAATTACACAGGTACTGAAATCTCACATTGCCCCATTATAGATACCATTTTTATGCTTTTATGTTAAAGTAAATGTAATTAGTTAACTATGAAAAAGTTATCTCATCACCAGCAATAAGCATGATTGCATTTTACTTCCTCTGAAGCATCTGTGTACAATGCTTAGCTCCCTGTGGGTCTGTGTGGCCATGGGCCAGGCTACTACAATGTTGCTTCTCCTGCTTTTAATTATTTTGAGTACATTTCTGATTCGGATTTATGTCATGTGTACCTATACCTATATGATTTTAATTAATATCTTTATGAAGTTTAATTTTGTCTAAGATACAAAGAATATAGGCTCAAAAATTTTACAATATCAAATACTGTGCTGTATAGATAATTAAAGTTTTGAGCCAGACCCTAGTTGTCCATTTGTTTTTCCTATTTGTTCATTTTTGATTCAATGGAAAAAATCTCTCTCATTATTTCTCTATCAAAATCATTGTCCACTTTTGGGTTCTTAATTTCCTGGATTTTTTTATTATCTTCTGAAAAATTGATCTTCAGAAGAAGAGAATGATTTCTTAGGCTATTTGGCTTTAGTTTTCTTGCTTATTCTTAAATCTGTAGCAATCCAAATAAAAGTCTTCATGAAATTGTTGTGGCCCTTTGAAGACCAGGCAGAGAAACATTTGAAAACAGAATTTTATGGTATTCCTTTCTTAGGGCACTTGCTTTTTTCATGCCAAGCTAATATTCACTATTACAAGAGGTTCTCTATTCCTGCATTTTTCATCTAATATATTAGCTTATTATTGGTGCTATAACCAATCACCACAAATGTAGGGACTTGAACAAAGTTCATTTATTATTCTATAGTTCTATAGGATAGCAGTCCAATACCAATCTTGCTAGGATAAAGTCAAGGTATCAATGATGTATTCCACTCTGGAGTTGCTGGGCTCTACAGTTCATCCACATTATTTGGATTGAGGTCCCTTTCCTCCATCTTTGTTTCTTTGTCTTTCTTCCTTAGTCATTCCTTTCTCTGACTTCATCTTTGACCCCTTTCCCTCACTTTTAAATGACCCTGTGTTATGGTTTGGATGTGAGATGTCCCCCAAAGCTCTCATGTGAGACAATGCAAGAAGGTTCAGAGGAGAAATGGTTGGGTTGTGAGAGTCTTAACCAATCAATGTAAATTAATCCCCTGTTAGGGATTAACTGAGTGGTACTGAAGTGGTAGGGTGTGGCTGGTGGAGGGGGAAATTGGGGTGTGACTTTGGGGTATATATTTATATCTGGCAAGTAGAGTCTCTCTCTCTCTCTCTCTCTCTCTCTCTCTGCTTTCTGATCATCATGTGAGCTGCTTCCCTCTGCCACACTTCTCTGCCGTGTTGTTTGGCCTTACCTGAATGAGAAATAAAGGCAGTTGTCAATGGACAGAGACCTTTGAAACCATGAACCCCTGAATAAACCTTTTCTCCTCTACAATTGTGCTGGTTGGGTCCTTTAGTCACAACAGCAAAACAGCCAACTAAAACACCTTGTGATTACTCTGGGTCCACTGAATAATCCAAGCTAAAATTCCTATTTTAAGGTCAGTTTATGAGCAAATTTAATCCCATTTCCAACCTTAAATCCTTTTTCTTTTGTCACCTAATATATTCACCAATTCCAGAAATTGTAACACAGATATTTCTGAGGATCCATTATTCTGCCAACCACAATAGGGTATTGTGCTCATACATTTCCTTGTCTGTATCTTGTGTGAGAAATGAAGTCTTTGGAAGTAGGTCCAGGATTCACTTCAACCATACATCTCAGCCTGAATCACGGTATCTGGTACACAACATTCATCAGTGACTGGCTGTTGAGTAACTTAAAATTTTACCTTGTAGAGAAAAATAAAAGACATAAATATGTAAAGTGCAGCATAAGATTTGGCAATGAAGGTGTTAGATATATGTGACATATGTAATATTGTAACAAGTGTGACGTTATTCCAAATTTTTTTTTAAAAGTTTGAATTTATAAAATAGATGAGAATAAATTAAATGTTACAAACTCTGGGAAGCATGCCATAATATATCATTTTAGAAAGAAAATCAATATATGCTTAGCTTATTATAACTACTAAATAGGTAATCCAACTATAGCAATTTCCTAACCTTTAAAGAGAAAAAAGTGATTAAGGAAATAGATTTTATATTTAAGAGTTACTTGCTACAGACTTAAAGGTTCTTCTCTATATCGCTCTACCAAGTTTAGCAATCTTACCCCTGTAGAGCTCAGGGAATGGGGAAAGATTTCTGCATGTTTATATGGAGATTTCAAAATGTATGATCTGGGATGAATGAAAATGGTGACTTTAGCTCTGAGAATGATTAAATTTTGAGTTTGCCAAATGTATGGCTGTACTCTAGAATATTCAAAAAGGAAAAATGAAAAAGCAATATACTCTGGGAATATCTAAACAGTGAAAACCTGGCTAAATTCAAAATTACTTATAAGAAAAAGGAGGGGTTCAAATGTCAATCTTTGCTTCCTTTACAATAGTAGGCTCTATGGGACCTGCAAATTTTAACATTATTTTCCTCACTAAAAATGGAGGAGTCAGCTATATTTGAATGTTCCGAGCAGATTTTATTCAGTACTGTCTTCTGGATTAGACCCTGCTTTTCTCAGGTGGAGGAGCAGAATGATTGAAAAGGCAAAAGAGAATACCTATGATCTACTTTTAATTCTGCCATTTTTCTATTTTGTGACCTTGGGCAAGCCTATTTCATTTCTTTGTCTCAGTTTTATTATTTACAAAGGGAGAATTCTTGATAGAATTATTTAGAGGATTAAAGGTGCTAAAACATGCGAAACATAGAAGAGTTCCCATTTTAAGAAATACTATTTGTTACCTGAAAGAATAGCTAGTCCAAGGACAGGTATGGATGTGCCACTCTCTTCCTTGTGCAGATGTAACATTGCCATGCTTGAATGCTGCATTTTAAGCTGCACAATGTAATCATACAGCTTGCTAGGAGCGCCTAATCACTTACCTTCTTCATGTAAAGGGATTTAACAGCATAGTCCTTTATTTGTCTTACTCCATTCATTTTATGGCACAATAGATTGACACCAAATAATTCTGTGCACTTTGAGGCTAAAGTCATTAAAGCCAAGTATAAACCTAATTTAAAATTAATATGCTTGTGTTATCAAAACCTTTTTCTTAGATTTAAAAGAGTTTTGGAAGGACTTGTTATTATTCATACACCATTTGAGATGGCATCTGGCTAGAAGCCACCAGTCCAGCTTCTTTCCACTTTTGATAAAAATCTATAACAGCAGAAATGAAAATGAAAATCTACAAAAATACTTCAAAGGAAAACCATAGCCAAATGACAGTCTCCAGATATTTTGAGATTGATGAAATTGATGTAGGAAAAATTATTAGTTCTATTTCTTGGCACACCTAGGGAAAAGGAGGCAAAAAGGATACTATGTATTTAGAAAGAGCATATGTGTATAAATACTCATGAACATATTTATTACACAATGTACAAATATATCCATACCATAACAGATGCATACAAGATGTATTTTTAAAATCATTTCAAAAAGCCAGTATGATTGGTTTTGCTCAATTCCAAATATCATTTGAAAAATTCAGCACATTTGCTATTCAGAGTGTCACATGCGGGAATTTTTAGTCACAAATTCAAAAGTTGGTGCCAGCTATTCAGTAGTGTGCCCAAATGTTTAACAACAAGCTCTCAAATAAATAAATAAATAAATAGCCCTGATTTTGCAGGGCCGGCTGATAACCATACTCATGCTATGGCAGATTCAAGCTACAAAGGTGACATCACTGAACTGTTAACCACCATCATTTGAGTAATGGAGCCTGCAGATATTGTAGCTTCTAATTTTTGAGCTGCTCAAGCTGATGTCAAGCAAAACTAGACTTTGCCAAATTCTTCTCAAATGACAGATTCATGAGTCAAGTAAATATACTTGTTTTGAGTCAGTAAGTTTTAGAGTGATTATATAGTTTCAGGTTCACTAGAATACCCTACTAGTTTACTTACTCATATTTGTAACCCCAATCCTAGTGCTGAGCTTGCTGCAGAGTATGCATTTGATTAATGTTTTTGATAAAATAGCAAATGGAGGCATAATTCTATTTTTAAAAAATGGTAAATAAGATTATTATAATCTTTTCCCAGCCTTCCAGAATACTTCAACTGAAAGTGTGATACAGCTCAGAATCAATAGTAGGAAATGTATAGAATGTAAGCACAAATAAATAAATATTGAAAAACATTTTGGAACCACTTTCCTCATCAGTATGCCATTATTATGATTTATGAGCAATATACTTATAATTAATGATATCCCAGTGATATGGGATATAAAATAAATAGGATTTTGCTTTTTGTCTTTGGCAACTGAGAAAGAAATTGATATAGCATATCTTTGAGGCTCAGAATTTTTTAGTTGCTTGATATATGAAAGCTTTTGTCCTTAGTGAAAGAATTAAAAGAAAAAAAAGAGTAAATGAGGGTGAAAAGTCTGTGTGCACTTCTAATTTTCATAGACATTGCCAAATTTTTCTCCATAGTATTTTTACACATATATATACTCCTACCAACAATGCATCAATAAGTTGGGCACCTAATTTTTTAATCTTTGGCAATATGTTAAATATTATTTCTGAGGAGATTTAACTTGCGTCTAAATGAGATTAAGGTTGAATATATTTTCATATATTTAAGAGTAAGTTGTGTTCCCTCTTTTCTGAATTATATGTGAAGAGTCTTTGTTAGCTTTTCTATTGATATCTTTAAGTTGACTTATTAGTGTTCTTTAGCACTTTGTGACAGAAGATGCAGCCCTCCTCCACCTGGTAGTCACTGGCTTTTTCTCTTATTATGGTGATTTTTGTATACCAAAGTATTTTATTTTTAGTGTGGTCAAAGTTGCCAATTTTTAAGTGACTTCTAGATGTCAAATCATAGTCATAAACACTTTGCAAACCAAGGTTATAAAGGAGTGGTCCATATTTAGAGTCATTAATCCATTTGAAATTTGCTGAGCAATATTGTAAGATGTTCATCAGTGCTCTTTCCCACGAGTCCTTCCACATCTACCCCAGCCCCATCTATATCCTGCCCCAATGCAGTAAACCAACTTCTGTGAGGACCAAACTGCTTCTTGGTTTCCAGTTAGATTTGGTCAAATGAGATCTGTGGTGAATCAAGGGAAGAGAAGAATTCTTCCGTGGGGTGTCACTGAGGCCTCACCCTAAGGTCACAGCTCTTGTCAGGTGCCCCTTTTCACACATTTTTCTGTCTGTCTGTCAACATTAACCACTCTGTCCCCTAAGGCCTAGGTATGGCATGAGGATCCAGCTGTTAGTAGTCCTTCAGATTTCCCAACACCACATGAACCTTTGTAAATAGTCTCTTTGTTAAACTCCTTGATTGGATTTGAGTACCAACAGTCCTTCAGGAATGATGTCTGATACTGGACCCAATATTTTCTTTTCAGATGACTAATTGGTTGCTTCACTAGACTTTATTGAACAGTCCATCTTTCCTCACTGATTTGAAATACTCAACTTGTCATATTGTAAAGAAAGATTTACATGTCTTCCCTTCCCCTATTTGTTCATAGCTTTGAAAAGAAACAGCATTTTTGAAAGAATGGAGAGATGAATAACATTTATGTAAAATTTTGAATTATATAATCGAATCTCATTAGGAAATTTTTAATGAGTAGATCACATTTTACTAGCTTATGTTTACTGAAAGACATGATATCTAATATATGCATAATATATATGTTATTTTCTTATTTGAACCTTACCTTTCAAATGATTTAGACATGAAATATATGGTTTAAATTATATTAAATTTAATTACAGAGTTAAAAAAAAAAGACGATAGAGACAAGTTTAGAAAAACATAAGGAGTTGTCACCAGATTTCTCTTATGACCATATTATTACTGCCAGGCACACAACTTGGCTTAGTTCCCTGGCAGCTAAGGCAAAAAGAGAAATACACTGAGCTAAGTAATATTCATGTCAGATACAAGATGCCTTAAAATTCCTCTTCAGGGGCAAATTACTTCTTGGAAATAAATTTAATGAGACCTACACCATGGAGGTTTATTTTAAGGGACATCACATGCAGTCGATAACATCTTCATTTTTGTTTGTTCCAAAGGTGGGGAGGAAACACCATTGAAATAAAGAGCTTTTATTTTGCTTTTCATACAGGTTGAGGGTAGAACACTAAATCACTAGGCATAGCAAATGACTCAATCAATCATTTCTTCAGGGACTTGTGTAATGGTTCTTCACACAAGAACTTTGTGTGACCCACGTATAATATATTTCAGAATGAGAATTTAAAAAATCCACTTGAATTGATACCCTCTCAAGAACTGTCATTCTTATATATCCATGTTTTAACACAACTTGTCAACTTTAGTCATCAGATGTGACCAAGGCAGTTTTCGTTCTTCCATAGTTCTAAAACAAGAAATCATATTTTTGATCCTCTTTGTCTGTGGTAAGGAGAGAAGACAGGCATTGTTTAGGTAGGAGTTAATGTGAAAACACTCTATAAAGCATGATCACCAAAGGTGATATCCTTGTTGGGTGAACCAGAAAATTCAAAGAACACATCACAAAGAGGTGCACTGACAATAAATAGTTGCTTATCTTGATTTGTTCTGGGGCAGCAAAAAAAAAAAAAAAAAAAAAAAAAAAATCCACTTTAAGAATTTCTAACCACAAGTCTGGCATCAGGGAAGATTTGGGCTTAAAATTTGTTTTATTTGATTTGTTTTCAAAATCCCATGCTCAAAATTTAGTCTAAATGGATTGGGCCATGAATGAACTGTGGGCGTGTATGAGCCAACTCCAAAGCAGAGGTAGGCCCTTTGAACTCTTGGAGCAACTTCGCCCATCTGAGATTATTCCTTTGCTTTTGCAGATGTCCTGCTCAGAGAGAATTCTGTGATACCACGAAATGTATTGGCTCAGACCCCTCTAGGTTCAAAGGCAACTCCCGGAGGTGAAGAGATACCAGTGCGCCAACTAGCCTCCTGGCCCAGCTGGCTGGAGGAGGAAGAATTACTGCCCAAGTGATAGGTCCCCAATCAGGCCAACTTCCCCACAGCCTCTTGCTTCTTGTTTACCTTGAAGAACCCTTCCTCACAATAAATTCTCTGGTGTGTTTCACTATGAATAAAGCATTCACGAGCTTTTCGCTTTATTAGGATCAGACCCATCATGTCGTTTCCATCTGTCAAGTCCCTGCTTCAAATATTTTCCTGTGTCTTTTGCTTTATTTCTGGATATTACTTTTTCAGACTTTTTCTTTCCAGCTGACCCACACCTCTGAGGGTTACTTATTCCATCCCCACGCAGGTTGTGTGCTGGAAAATGTTACATTAAATTCATTAAATTGGGTTTGTACAATCAACTTAAATCCTCAATCATTAGGAACATTTCATGTCCTAGAATTACTACAGGTAATGGTTTTGCCCAGTGCTTTTCTACTTCAGAATACAGGTCCACATCTTATCAGTCTCTAGCCTTGTTTTCCTTATGATTCTTTGAGTTATCCCAATCTCCTTGTTGCCTTTGCTGCTTCTGCCTAGTGGCCAGTTTTAAAACTAATGTCATTTGTTCTAAGTTTTGCCCACATTTCAGTTCCAAATTTTGTGTCAGTGACAAATAAGTAACTCCAAGATGTGGTGGTCTAAAATAATAACCATTTTTGATGATTTTGTGGTTTGGCTGGATGTCTGCTCCTGACTTCATGTAGGCTCATTCATGTAGGCATTTAAATACTCTCCTTAAGGATTGACTCACAGGAATCCTCTCTCTACTTAGTAGACACAATATTCCAAAAAAGGAGGCCCCATGTATTCATTCATTAAGCCTCTGCTTGTCCCACATTTTCTGAATGCCATTGTCTAGAGAAAGTCAAAAGGTTAAGTCCAGCATCAATGTGGGAGGGGCCATGAAAAATCATTAATTTTGAAAGTGAAATTTACTGGGAGTTGCTGGTATAAAATTTATCACAGTGAGATAGAAGCTAAGTTGCTGCTTTTATATAGATACATAGACAAACAGGTTCAATTTCTTCTTAAAACTATTACTGGTAAGAGAATGCAATGTTCATCAAAACAAATAATTTGGCAAATATTTGAATCCATCATATATAATAAATTATGAACCCTTTGGTAGCAATTAATTTCTGGAGAATTTTATGAATGGTAAGTGATGGGTAAAACATTCTACAGTAGCTGGTTCCCCAAAATACAAGTTCTTGAATTTACAAAGCACAATCATATAGTGAAGAGAACAGATTTTTTAGTTGCTAGTGGCTATTTGAGCTTCATTCCATTTCTTGCATTGTTAAAATAGAAGGGAAAGCTTCTGTTAGTGTTTCTCCTACAGTGGGCATCCTGGGACTGCATCTCCTTCAGATAGAGTTCATTTCCTAACAACAAATCCATCATATTTCAATATGTTCTGACCCAAATTACTATGTATGCTTTTGGCTGGCTTTTCTCCTTTATTTTCATTTTCCTTTCTCTTTACATGGTAGCACATAAATACATATAAAAAAGTATGCTTTATTAAAACAATAGTTATCAGATTGGCCAACTCGGTTGTTTCCTGGCAAAGGACAGTCATTTTGTGGCTTCAAAATTTCTACTAATAATGGTGTGCAATTAAAGGAAAATGACCCCAAATTTAGAGTATGAAAAGCATGATCTCAGAGCTCCTTAGCATTTTGATTTCTCTGTGAAGAAACTTCAGCACCTAGTTATCTTTGTGATAGATTAGAGTAATTCTGATTATCAAAATAAGATAAAGGCCAAAATGCCTAATTTCAGCATGGTTAAAGATATCCATTTCCAGAATGAGAAATCACAAAAAATGACAATTATTGAACACTTGCCATATACTTTGTTCTATTCTCTATGCACATGTTTATGTTTGATTCTGAAAAACAAACCTAGGAATTAATACCTAGAAGTACTTTTAAAATAATGTGCAAACTCAGGCTCTGACAGGTTAAATAAAATGCTGAAGGACACAGCTAGTCAGTGATAGCACCAAATGACTCAGTTCTGATTAAATATAATCTAGTTGACTTCTGAACCCTGTAACCCTGTTATCATGAGGGCTAATGAATAGTCAATAATTTTGACTTCTCTTTTTGAAAACCATCCCTCAGACTTATTTAACATTACTAAAGTGTTTCTCATTTTATTAAACAAGTTATATAGTGATAAATTAGAAATTTCTTTGTAAGTAAAAAAGGAAGCTTCCTGTGGGCAAATGTTTACTGGGTATCCTGTACCATCATCTCTAAACCCATTAAATGACTTTTCCTCCTTAAAACAAAGGTGCAAGTAAACATTAGTGAATAAAACAATTATGGTATTTATTCTCATTTGGTTTACCATCTAATGAGAATACAGATACTATATGAGTAAACAACTAATAAATATACATTTAAAAAATGTAGTATGTGCTCTGATACAAACACTCTCACTTGGGATATGGTCTTAAGTGCTTCTGATGTAGATAGTCAGGGAACTACACATGGGAAGATATCACTGGATGCAAACCAGGCATTACCAGATATAGATATGCATTAAGGTCATTTGGCCAGCTTTCAAAAAGATGAAGATTCCAGTGTTACATCATATTCAACTAAAGCAGTTTGTTCCTGGAATCTGTATGTGTAATTGCAGCAAGTCAAAAGAGAAGAGCAGTCTTTGAGAAATGCTGGCAGAGACAATCTGTTAGGGACTCATGGATATAGCAACTTCCTGTTTAGAATTGACAGGGTGCAATAAAAAAGAAAATGTGTACAAGTACACTGAATATTCACTGAGGGATAAATATAACTGTAAATAAAGATTGGAGGGGGTTCCATGGAGCCTTGAGCACTGATGGAGATTGATGTAGGATAGAAAAATACATGGCCCAAGAGTTCTGGAGTTTACTTAAAATTCCTGTTTTAAGTAAAAGAGATTACTCATTTGTATCAGGGGCTGACAGTGTTGCGTGTGTGTGTTTCCTAATTCAAATCCTTAAACTGTCAATGAATTAGCTTTGTTTGTAATATCTCCATGTCAGGAATGATCTTAAGTATTTTGAATGCACTGACAATCTGGACAATTCTTCAAAGTAGTTTAATCTCATCATTTTTTTTTTTTTTTTTTTTTTTTTTTTGCCAGATGAGTTAACTAGGACTTGAGAAAGGAGCAAAATCAATTCAATGGAAGAATAGCAGTTCAACAAATGATGTTGGAACAATTGAAAATCAGTAGGCAAAAGCAACCTCAACTTAGCATACTTTATGCACAAATTAACTCAAAATGGATCATAAATCCAAATGTAAACCCATAAAACTTTTAGTAGTCTATATTTTCAAAGAAATTATAGTACTCTTATCTGTTAAATAGATAAGTATTTGTGTTCTATTTTACTTCTCATGTTTCTGTTAATATATTATTTTTTTTTTCATGATTGCCCTGGGGATTACAATTAGCATCTTAGATTCAAACAGCTTGACTATGATATGCTTAGGTGTGAAAGTCTTTGAATTTATCATCCTTGCTTGAAAATTGTTGAGCTTTTCAGACATTTGTCATGAGCTTTGGGAAGTTTCTATACATTATTTTAAAAATATTCTTTCCCCCCCTTCTCTTTCTCTTCTCCTTTTGAGATTCTTATTATTGTGTATTTTAGTGCAGTTGATTGTATCCTAGAGAGCTCTGAATCTTGGTTGGTTTTTCTTTATTCTTTATTATAAAATTTCTGTTCCTTAGACTGCAATTTCCACTTGATCCAGCTTCAAATTTACTCATTATTATTTTTCTGCTGGTTCAAGCTTGCTGTCAATTCCTCTAGTTAATTTTCATTTCAGTTGTTGAAGTTTTCAATCTCAGATTAACTATTGGTTCTTTTTCAGGATTTCAGTCTCTTCATTGTTATTCTTTGTTCAGACAGCTATCACTAGCTTACTGTCCTTTAATATTTATACATAATTAAGTCCTTTAATATGTTTATTATAGCTAATTTTAAGCCTTTATCTAGTTCAGTTTCTGAATTTCTTTGGAGACAGTCTATATTGATTTTTTTCCATGGTTTATATATGTTTCTTTGCATGTCTCATATTTTGTTGTTTTAGTTGAAAATTGGATGTTTTAAATAATGTAATGTGGCAACTCTGGAAATCAGACACCCTCCCTCTGCCAGGGTTCGTTGTTTTTCATGGACTTTACTGCATCAGTTCTCTAAAGTGCATTCTCTGCTTTGTACAACACTGAAATCTGTGCATAGTTAGCTTAGTGGTCAGTTAATAATAGAACAGAGATTACTCAATTTCCTTGAATTGATAAATCGCTATACTTTGGAGAGTGACTTCACCTATATGTTGGGGCCTTAAACACTCCAGCAGTTTCTAATGATGCTTAGTTTATATTTCCTGCTTATATAGGACCTGAAGGTCAGCCATAATAGAGGGATTTAGGCTAACTCAGGTATTTTCTGTGCACATGTAGTCATGTCAGTCAATTGCTGTTGATCATTTTTAATGAACTCCCTGGGACAGGGCCCTGTCCACAGAACAAATTTAGTGAGGTCAAACAAAGACAGATCCTGTGGATGACACTTTTCCAGGGAGCTGCCAGTCAAGTCCAATAATGACAATTTTCTGGGAATTGAATGTTTTGGGGTGCTGCAAACCAGAAATTCCCCTCCAGTGTTTGCTAGTCTTTTGATTTTCATATCAACTTTGCTGAAGGGCTGCTGGTTTTCAAGGTTACTATGGAAATGAGGAGGGGATTATATCAATAGGTCAAGTTGAGAGGCCACAAAATATTCTATTCTTATTGAGATTCAATCCCTCTTATTGAATCAATTCTTCTTGGATTATTGCAAGCCTGTGATTAACTTTCAAACTTCTTAAAACATAAAATTCTGATCCTTTTTTTTCCAGTGATCTTATTGCTTTTATGGAGAATTGTAAGGTTCCCTCTGGTATTCTGCATTCTGGAAGAGCTTCTCCTGTAGTTACTTCTTATGCTGGGAATGGAAACTAGCATACTTCCCTAAAAAAAATTGTGACTTTGGGGATAGTGGAGTGGAAAGGTGGACGCTGGGAAGGCAACTTTCAATTCTCACTACAGTGAGTGATTTTTGAGAATTTTGGAGGCTCTCTTTTTTGAAAACTTCCTTCTTCTCACACCTTGGTTCATGCCGATAGAGTGAGAACAAGAATCTAACTGGGAGGCTTGTTGCCATAAGACTTACTTTAATAAAAATCACTGGTATATCAGAATCAGACAGAACCAGTTTGAAAGCACAATCTCACTGTTTATTATGTATGTGTTCCTGAGCAGGTTGTTAAATGTTCCTTATTTCAATTCTTTCATCTGAAAATTAAAGATGAAAGGATTGGAAACAGAAAGTCATGGTACGTAGATACATAAAATATTGGCAATTTTAAACAATGATTCAATCTAAGAATATCTTTTGTTCACAAGTAATGTTGGCAGATGCTTTGATGTCTTTCTTTAAAACTTTCTCAAATATTTAATATTTAGTTCAGGTAATCACCAATTCTAGTTCAAAAGAGGCATTATGAATTGATGAAGGCTATGTTTCCATAAATGATTAGTTTATTTACAAAAATATTTTTAAAAATATCAAAACATCAAGTAATTAAATATCTCATGTTGTAAAAGAACAAAATGTAATGAAATCAGGACCCACATTATAAGACATAAAATATTTATTGCCAAATATGGAAGATGGTTCAGTGGCAAAAACTTTCTGAGGATTATAGTTAGTATTTAATCACTGACTTTAATTATTTGGTAATTCAAAATTGAACTTCAACCAAAACCTAAAATAAAACTGTTTTTGAACTCTCAAAAGATAAACAAAAATGAAAGAAAAACTTCAATTGAACATTTCATATTATGGACTATGTTTAAAAAACTAAGAACACAATAATTAACTATGTACTTTAAAATGCATAATTTTAAAGAATGAAACCATCACTTACAGATACACTCAGTTTTCCCTTTCTGATATATAAATAAGATTCCTTTATGTATATGTTTTTGCACCTTTCTCTTATCACAGCACTTTTTATCTGTGATGATCTGAGGCAGCTGAAAATGAACAGATAAATTAAGGCATTCTTTTGGAATTGTATCATGTCCTGTGAAATGGATCTATGATTATGACACACATTTGGGGATGTTTAGAAATATTTTAAATTTTATTTCCAGGGAAAAGAAGGAGGCATACCTATCGGCATCTAGTGGGCAGAGGCCAGAAATACTGCTGCTAATAATTCTATAGTGCATGTGTTAAGCCCCCATAAGAAAGAAGTGTCCAGGGTGCAGTGCCAGGAGTGCTGATCTGGAGAAACCCTGGTCTAATAGTGTGCTTTCTCACCTTTTTCCTTTCCAATTTTTTAGTGTCAGGTTGCAAAAATTCTATTTCCTGTCTTTGTTATGAAAGTTTTTCAAATGTTATATTTTAAATATAGCCTTGTTTCTTTTTTATATTTTTAATTCTTTTTTATATTTAAATCCTTCATCCATATGGGCTTTTAAAAATTTTTACTCCTTTAAATGTTGTGATTTGGGGTATGAAGGGGAAAAAAACCTATTGTTCCAGTACCACTGATTAGATAATAAATCCATCTTCTTTCTCACTGACCTAGTGCACTGTGCACGCTGGGGCAGTGTTTTGGGATCTCTATTTTGTGTCATTGATTTATTTGCATGCTGTCATAAGTAGTGCATAATTTTGATTATATTACTTTTAATATCTGGTAAGGCTTTTTGATCACTTTAATAACATATCAGGATAATTCTCCTTTACTCTTACTATTTAATAATTCCTTGCTTATTTTTTGCATTATTTCTTCATGTGACCTTAAGAAGATTTTATCCAATTTCTCAAAATGAATCATTGAGCATTCTACTTTATTAATTTTAGCCCTCATAGTTGCTAATCATTATCTGCTTACTTTCTTTTGTTTTGCTTTCAATTTTTCAAAACAAATATTGAACTACTTAGGCTATTCTTAATAACAAATGCATTCAAATCTATAAATTTTTGCCTGAATATGGTTTTGGTATGTCCCATAAATTTTAGTAGTGAATTCTTGATATCTTTTGCTATCTCCCTCTAATATTAAACATATAATCTATTAAACTATTAAAATTACATTATAACCAAGTTTAGATTATATTATAAAACATTCTCAACACATGTATGCATTCATAAAATTTTATTTATCATATTATTAAGTTTGTTTACATTCTTGTTTTTCATCTGCATAATCTCTTTGGTTCTTGAAAAGTTTGAAATCTTGAATTGTGATTGTTTGTCTCAAATGTTTACTGAAAGTATACCCAGGACAGAAGGATGCACAAATAAAATACTTGTAGTTTGTTGAACCATCACACCTGAACACATCCATTTCCTAAATCCCAAGTCAAGTAATAGAACATGACCAGCACCTCCGAAATCCATCCATTTTTCTTTTTCATTTAATACCTCCCTTTCTTTTTTTTTTGTTCTTTTTTTTTTTGAACCAAGGATTAAACTCAGGGGCACTCGGCCACTGAGCCACATCCCCAGCCCTATTTTGTATTTTATTCAGAGACAGGGTCTCACTGAATTGCTTAAGGACTTGCTAAATTGCTGAGGCTGGCTTTGAACTCACAATCTTCCTGCCTCAGCCTCCCAAGTCGCTGGGATTACAGGCGTGCGCCACCGCACCCGGCTTAATACCTCCCTTTCTATTTCAAAATGGAACCATTATTCTGGGTTTGCATATGATAAATTATTCCTGCTTATCTTTACATATATAATATGTATATCTAATTAGATAAGACATTATATAGAGTCTTATAATATTGTCAAGCATATTTTTTACTTCTTTAATTTTTTTCATAATAAATTAGTTCTTTTAGTAGATTTTTATTGCTCTCTAATATTCCTTTGGATAAATTTAGTAAAATATACTTATGAATTCAATTTGGGGGACTATTTGAGTTGTTTCTAGTTTGGACCTTTTATAATAATGTTCTTATGTGCATACTTATAAAAATGCCTATTGACGCACATTTATGAATTTCTTTAAGGTAAATATTTCATAGTGGAAAATCAGCATGATAGGGTATGCCTATTACACCTATGTTGAACTTTAGTACATACTAAAATTCTAAATACTAAAACTGTAAAGTGTCATCTTTCCTTTACAGACCATTGTGGCTATATTCAGTTTCTGTGCACGACTGGATGGTGAATACTGCCTATTAAGTTGCTACCTGCTTTATCTTATTTTCATATGTTCCAAAAGAAAGGCAGATTTATAGATTGTAATACAGGAGAAAAAAACCCTGTTCCTGAGTAATGTACTTTTCAGAAAGTTAAGTGCTCTAATTCTTTGAAAGAGGATATTACAAACAACTCATTAGGATGCTGAATGGTGGATGTTAATGGTTATTTATAATGAAGCCATGTCTGGTAGCTTCCTTGAATTCTTCTGGAAGGCACTGTTGGTAGAATTCTTATTAGGAATAAGCTTTCTATGAGACTATAATCGTAGTTCTATTTTTATCTGGAAAGGAATGAACCTTACAATACTAATTTTCTCATGTAATGAAATTTCTTCCTTTCTACAAATGCAATTCACTAATTTGGAATGGGTAGTGTCTTGCATTATTCTGTATAGAAAAGTGCACTGACATTATAGATGAGAGGAAAAAACTAAAGTAAGAAATCATTTAAACCTTTCTTTGTAAATTAAAAAATCTATTCCCAATTTTCTTGAATACCTCATCCTGGGTGTTGTCTTTGCAAAATCAAGTCTTTTGAATTATGCATGAGGTGTTTTCTAAGATGTGGCTCTTAATAGGAAAGAACATACATTTTTAAAAATGCATGAGAACACAAAGGACATTTTTTTTCATTGGTTTAATGAGTAGTTTACTGTATGCCTACACTATGTAGACGCTGGTGTAATCACTAAAAAGACTGGTAAGCAAGATGGATGAGGTTCCAGCCTTCAGTCAGCTTAAATTTGTATGTATTAGAAGACAATGAGCAGATAAACTAATACATTTATAGCATAATGTCAGCTAATGACAAATATAATGAATATAATGAAAGAATAAATCAGAAAATGGAGAGTCAAGTACTATCTTAGAAGTAGGTGGATAGACAGCTAGATATGAATTTTTATAAGAAAATAGTACATCTATTTTCTTAATTTTAGCCTTTTTCCTTATAATCCCTGTATACTTTCTTTTCAATTCCTTCTAGTTTTTCAAAGTAAGCATTGAGTTTCTTTATGTTAGATTTTTTTCTTAGTGTTTAATTCACTGAGATCTACATATTTCTTTTGAATAGTGTGGTGGACATACTCTCTTATATTCACTTCAGAGGTGGCTATGGAAGATAATAAGCAAGGACCAACCTACCAGAACACAAGGCTGGCCAGGGACCATAGAGGAAATGTTAAGGAAATTACTAAGACTAGAACCAGGGGATGCCAGATCCTTTCAAGGAATGACTCCATAATTATGTGTGGAGTCCAGTTTTTCAAGAATGGGAAGAATTTATCAAGAACTGATAACCACCTTGAACCAGTGACTACAAGTATTTTCCACTCTTGTGTTTTCTAAATGTGAACTTGTGTTATTCCTATTCTATTCTAATTCCACAATTATATTTTAATTATCTGGGTGAGAAAGGGAGATGGATAACCTTTGAAAATACAGTCCATTCTGTAGCCAACTCCAGATGTGGGGAAGAAATCTGAGTATAAAAACACAGAGCCTGGAATTTGTGATAGACCACTAAAGGTGTTGGATTTGCACAGTGCCCTTGCTGTGAATTAGGCAAATATATTTATAAGCTGAAAGCAGGATGAACATGGATATTTAGGTTACCAAAGCATTGGACTGTGGAAGATATTGCTAATTGGCTCCCTTTATTCTTTTATCACCTAACTACAAAGTAGAATTTTCAGCTGGGCAAATCCTTCATCACCCAGATGAGGATACTTGTGTTGGTATCTTTGTTGTCAAAGTACCATATGACAAAGGGCTGGTCAATGGAATGTGAATGGAAGCAATTTGTCTTATTTTTGTGCCATGTGCTAAAATGGAAGTGCACCTTCCCTAAACTCTTCCCTACCTGCTGGGGAAAGTCAATATGCTGGTGTGAATTGCAGCACCACCTTGGACAGGTGAATGAACTACTTGAAGAAGACAGGGCAGCACAAACACAATACAAGGTTCCTACTGATAGTGGAGTTGTTATATTCATCCTTGACTGACTTCCTGGACATTTACATGAGACCAAATTTTAAATTTTTATTTTACTTAAGACATTATTGAATTCGGATCTTTGTTACAGCAGTTAAAAATTAGTAGCACATCAGCGAAGGCAAGCATTCTGGCAGAAAGAAACAGGTACTAAGGCCCTGGGACTGAAATACGCTTGGTATTTTAAGGAAGAACAATGATTTCTGCTTATCTAGAGCATATTATGCTAGAGACTGTGAGGGAGGAAGTGAGGTCAAAGAGGTGACAGGAAAACAGGGGGCATATTTTAGATCACTGATTTTATTAGATTGCAATTCTAAGGGTCCTGAGAAACCACTGGGAAGTTAAGAGTAAAAGAGGGACATGAGTTAGTTTATGGTTTAGGAAACACATGAAATTTTAAGTTCTACTCTTAAATTCAATAGATATAAGGATAACAAAATTTCTGACTCCCAAAACCAAGCAGGTCTTTAAGTCTTCTAATACTTACAGAAAAATTAACTGAAGTCGTTCATCTTACTAGATATTATCTCATTATACTGGAGCCATTTTTTTAAAAAGCATAATGTGATCCATTATGCTCTGCTTAAAAACCCTTGGTAGTTCCCCATGGAGAAAGAGCCTTTAAATGTTTTCATAATATACTAACCAATCTTGGTTTTTTACATTTCCTACCAACATAGCTAAGTTCAAGGAAGTAATCAAACAATAAACCCATGACAGTAATTACTGAATGTCTGCAATCTGTTGGCTTAAATTAGGTTCCAAAGTATATCTGTGAACAAGAAACACAGTATCTGCCCTCACAGAGCTTAGGGTTGTAAAGGGAAGCCATGTTAGGAAATAAATCTTGAGAATTTAAGCTCATTGTGAGCACCTGAAATATATGCTCTATAGGGACATAGTAGAATCTTAAGAGATACTTGTTGAATGTTGAATGAAAATTTAATGAGTCTATTCAAAGGAGAATAAAAAGGAGTAATGGAACATTTAACAATGATACGTAACTTAAATGAAAACTATTAATCCCTTTCATAGCTATCTGTAAATTTAAATTAATTCAGATGGGCATGGTGGTGCATGCCTGTAATACCATTGGTTTGAGAGGCTGAGACAGGAGGATGGCAAGTTCAAGGCCAGCCTCAGCAACTTAGTGAGAACTTCAGCAGCTAAGCAACTTAGTAGGATCCTGTCTCAAAATAAAAAGAACTGGGGATGTAGCTCAGTGGTAAATTGCCCTGGATTAATTCCTATTACCCCCTCCCAATTAAATGACATTAAAATTAGCAATTGCACTGGACGCATTTTAAACATTCAATAGTCACATGTAGCTAGAAGGTACTTTAATTGGGCAACACAGATATAGCATTTCTGTCATTGCAGAAAGTTCTAATGGGCAGAGAATTGGAGCAGAGAAGCTGTTATAGAGGACTGTGGATGACTTTTCTGAAAAGTATCATAGATGCTAAGACCTGAGAGAAGTGGCAAACCAAAAGTCACCGATTTGGTATCACCTGATTTGCTATGAATGGTTTTCTCTGACTGAGAAAAGTATTTTATTATTTTGGTTGTTCATAACTGTCAGAACATAGTTGTAGTAAAAAAAAAATACTAGTTTATAAACATTTTAAAAATGTTTTTAAATTCAATAGATAGTACATGCTTTAATGTCTTCCCCTGCAACTAATTGTTCCCATAGCATCTACCTTCTAAGTTTGTGCAACCTCGGTATAAGACATGTAGAACTAACTAAATAGAAAAATGTGATGGTGATGGTGAGGTACAGAGAATTGTTCCAAGCACCGAGTAGAGTGTGCAAAAGGTCGTGGGTAGGAGATATGAAACAATCTAATACCATTATAACTTAAAGCACAAGGGAGGGTAATGGGGCACAGATCCTATTTTAGTTGATGCTTGACAGTTAAATAAAAAATTCAGATAATATAGGGCCTGGTCATTCATTTTAAGAATTATGGTCTTTAAGCACAGAGGGAAAGCACTGAAAGATTCTATGGGAGAGAGAGCTGTCCCCGCATTGACACTTCAAAGAAAAACTTATGGCTGTGGGGATGATTGGAAAGCTTAGGAGCCAGAAGAAAGATGGCGTCGTTAGTCCAGCTGTAGGGTTATTGAAATAACCTGGGTGAGAAATGAACCACGACAGTGGCAGGAGAGATGCAGGGAAGTAGCTACATTTGAAGTGCCTTGTGTAGTAGGTGGGTTGCTTGGAGGGCAGTGGGGGATAAAAGTCAAGGATGACTTCATCTCTGGTTTGTGCAGTTCTGGATGCTCTTTACTGAGATGCTGGTTGGAGGAATGGAAAGTCTGTTTCTGACCCACTAATTTTTAGTTGCCTCTGAAACACTTCTATTTGGGGCAGATATTTTCCATTATGCTTGTAGTTTCTTCTCTGGAAAAGGCATTTCCCTCTTCAGTACTAATTTTCTAACATACCTTTTATAGGGAGATTCAGGGAAACGAATTGCTCACTCATCTGTGGTTTTGCAATGGTTAATTCACAACCCTATTGTATGATTACTGACATAGAACAACTTTGTGTCCTCCTGTAGATGATAAGCTTTCTGGGGACAGTGATGATCTCTTAGTTGTGCCTCCAACACAGCACAGCCACTCAATACAGCGTAGAAGAACGTGTTCCAGAATATCATTAAGCACAAAGCATTCTTTATTCAGAATGCTGGAATATGATAAACCTTCCAAAGGTGTGTTCTAATTTGGGGAAGAAAAGCGTAGTTTTCATAGACTGTTAGCAAAAGGTGTCAACAAAATGTCTCACTAATTCACAGAACAGGTGAACAAAAATGGGAAGAGGGAGAAATTGTTTTTATGGTATAGCATCCACTGGCCAAGTATTGCCAGAGGAAAGGGAAGAGCAATCAGGGTTAACATCATGAGAGAACCATGGAAACATTTTGTCTTCCAGAATTTCTCAAAGTATCATGTTGAATTATTTTTGAATGAATAAATAATAAAAATTCTCATATTTTCTCTTCCCTCAACCTCAAAGTGCCTCCACAGCTGGAGAAAAAGTTTCTTTTATTAGGCAAGATAATGCTGCCATATCAAGTAAACCCTGACATCTGTGTCTTAAGACCCTGTAAATTTGTTCCTCATTCAGTTTGTAAACCATAATTAGTATTCCTGCTTGTGTGACCATCCACACGATCAGTCAGAACTTATTTACCTTGACACTTCAGACCCTGGTTTTCTGTTTGTCTGCAGATTTACCTGTAGGTGGTCTTTGGGTTGAGAAAGAAAAAGAGGCTCATATGTAAATGATTTCAATTTTCTCAGATTGGGAGTAGAATACCTCACTTCTGCCCACATTAAGTCACCATAACTCTGTCACATAGTCAGACCTAAACACAAGGGAGTCTGGGAGACATGGCATAGCTATGTCCCAGGAAGAGGAGGAGAAAATAGGTGAACAGGTAGCAATTTTTGCTAGTTTTCATTAAGTTTTGTACATAAATGATTGAATGAAGAAATGAGTGATATTTTTACACTTAAGAGAAAAAGAACAGACTTAAGATTGTCATTTCTTTAAGTGTTAGCATTTCCTTTGTGTTGTATTTGATGGAGTTTTGGGAGTTTTAGTTAAGATATTTAAGTCAGATAAAGAATGGAGAATGTTCAAGCACAGTTATTTATTGATAGCAACCACATGGAATCTATACGTATTTGGCCTCTTTCCTCCTGCCTATTATGTAATCAATGAAAAATTAGTGCTAAGTCTTTTTTCACCCTCTTTTTTATATACAAGTATGGACTTGCATTCAATCATTCTGTTGCACAGAACTCCTTGTAACCTGAATAAACGAACTGAATTGTAGCAGAGAGGAGATGGGACAGTCTGAGCGAAGCTAAATGAGTGAAGTGTTATATATCAATCTGTGGGAATACAAGTATGTCTCTTAAATGCCAACAGATGGTTAAAGTCAGTCTTCCATTAGAGAATTGCATGGATGTTTAAGTGCTCTGAATATAATACCAGAATACCTTATTTTCAAAAGTTCATTGAAAATTGATCTGTGGAAAGATGGCTTCAAAAGTTGTGTTAACAGCTGGGGTTGTGACTCAGTGGTAGAGCACTTGCCTACCACGTGTGAGGCTCTGGGTTCCATCCCCAGCACCACATTAAAAAAATAAATAAAATAAAGCTATAAAAACATTTTTTTAAAAATTCAGTTTATTTTTCACAATTCAAATAAGTGCCCATATAATAACTGCTCTTTTAGTCATGTGAAAGCAGAACATTTCTACTTGAAATAACCAAACAACCAGGAAAACATTCCATTTCTTTCATGAAGGAATATGTATCACCTCTTTTCATGACACCACACCATTTCCAAAAATAAAATATCATCTTTTTGACTTTTGATCTATGTGAGTTTTACTTTGTCCTTAAGCCCCAAGATAAGTAGGATTTTTCTACATTAGGTAATGAAACACCCACATATATAATAAAAAATTAGTTTGTTAGTTGTTATTCATACTTGGTTGATTTTCAACTGTCACAATACAGATTCTCCAGGGACCAAACATATAATTTGAAATTAGAAACTATCATACTCTTTTGATAAAACCTCAAGAATCTGAAACTAGAAAGGGTATAAGAAATCATCTAGTCATTTATAGAATAGGAAAGTTAAGTCTAGAAGGTAAAGTGATGGAAACTAGTTCTTACAACCACCCTGTGAAGACTGTCCATATTCATGTACCATCCATTGTAATTCCTATGAACTTACTACGTTTGAGGGTAATATGTGTAATATCCTCCTATCAAGCATCTCTCTCTTTTATTTTTTTCCTGGGTTTGAACTCAGGGGCACTCAACCACTGAGCCACATCCCCAACCCTATTTGTATTTTATTTAGAGACAGGGTCTCACTGAGTTGCTTAGTGTCTCGCCATTGCTGAGGCTGGCTTTGAACTCATGATCCTCCTGTCAGCCTCCCTATAGGCATGAGCTATATCTTAAGAATTTCTTCCTTGATATACAGGTACATTCTACTCTGCTCAAAACTCCATCTAATACTCATATTGATTTAATGGACTTTTATTTTTAGAGAGGAGTTCTTTAAAACTCAGCCCACGACTTCACAAAATAGAAAAATCTTAGTTTATCACATTTCTTTGATATGAAGCAAATAAAGTAGTATTTTTGAAGTTGGTTTTAAATATAAGCAATTGATGGAGAAAAATGATTTTTTTCATCAAGAACCACAGCATAAAATTATTCTGGTTGTTTACTGCACCTGCTTGAACAGAGAAATTGGTGCTGAAATTCAGGCTGTGCCTTCCTAGACTAAGAAGTACTATTTCATATTTGTACAAAGATGGTTAACAAGTTAGTACAGCCTTGAAATGTGTTTATGCTGAATGAAAACTATCTGCAATTATGAGCATCTAGAATACACATCTTTGAATTCATCCAGAAATGCTCACTGAGAAAGGTCATTCAACACTTAACCAAATGATTAAAACATGCCCAATGTACTCAAAATTTAGATATATTTCAATTCACTTATATTAGTGAGAAAAAGACCTAGCAAACTACTGGAAATCTGCTTTTTAAAAATTAAATTTCTTTTTTTTAAGTTTATTTAATTTTGATTCATTGAACACAAATGGAGTAGAGCTATTGTTTCTCTGGTTGTACACAAAGTAGAGTCACACCATCTGTGCATTCATACATGTACACAGGGCAATGATGTCTGTCACACATTCTGTTATTATTCTTACCTCCCAACCCTGACCCCACCCCTCCCATCCCTCTATGCTATCTATCCTTCCTCCATTCTTACCCCCTTTCCACCCTGCATTATGCATCATCATTCACTTATCAGAGAGACCATTCAGCCCTTGGATTTTTGGGATTGGCTAATCTCACTTAGCATAACAATCTCCAACATCATCCATTTACCTACAAATACCATAATTTTATTCTTCTTTATGGCTGAGTAATATTCCATTGTGTATATATACCACAGTTTCTTTAGTCATTCATCTATTGAAGGGCATCTAGGTTGGTTCCACAATCTAGCTATTGTGAATTGAGCAGTTATGAACATTGATGTGGCTGCATCACTGTAGTAATCTGATTTTAAGTCCTTTGGGTATAGGCCAAGGAGTGGGATAGCTGGATCAAATGATAGATTCATTCCAAGTTTTCTAAGGAATCTCCACACTGCTTTCCAGAGTGGCTGCACCAACTTGCACTCCCACCAGCAATGTATGAGTGTACCCTTTTCCCCACATCCTCGCCAACACCTGTTGTTGCCTGTGTTCTTAATAAAAGACATTCTAATTGGGGTAAGATGAAATCTTAAGGTGGTTTTGATTTGCATGTCTCTTATAATGAGGGATGTTGAACATTTTTTCATAAATCTGTTGATTGCTTGTAGATCTTCCTCTGTAAAGTGTCTGTTCATTTCCTTGGCCCATTTATTGATTGGGTTGTTAGTGTTCTTGGTGTAAAGATTTTTGAGTACTTTGTAGATTCTGGAGATTAGTGCTCTATCTGAAGTGTGTATGGCAAAGATTTTCTCCCACTCTGAAGGCTCTCTCTTCACATTGCTGATTGTTTCCTTTGCTGAGAAAAAGCTTTTTAGTTTGATTCTATCCTAATCATTGATTCCTGCTTTTATTTCTTAAAAGCGAAGCAGGGGGTATCACAATACCAGACCTTCAAATATACTACAGAGCAATAGTAACAGAAACAGCATGGTATTGGCACCAAAATAGACAGGTAGATCAATGGTACAGAATAGAGGACACAGAGACAAACCCACATAAATACAGGTATCTCATACTTGACAAAGGAGCCAAAAACATACAATGGAGAAAAGACAGCCTCTTCAACAAATGGTGCTGGGAAAACTGGAAATCCATATGCAGCAAAATGAAACTAAACCCATATCTCTCATCCTGTACAAAACTCAATTCAAAATGGATCAAGGACCTAGGAATTAGACCAGACACCCTGCACCTAATAGAAGAGAAAATAGGTTCAAATCTTCGTCGTGTTGGCCTAGGACCAGATTTCCTAAATTTCTTTTTAATGGATACATACAAACATAAAAGTTGTACATATTAACAGAGTACCATGTGATATTTTGATACATGTATACACCCTGAAATGTTTACATCAGATTAAACATATCTATTCCTATCTTTTTTCTTACAAATTAAGAATACTTGGGGTCTTCTTTTAATTTAAAAGAAACTAGACAAATTTCTCCCTAAAACTTAACAATTTCTTAAGTTTGGAGAAAATTCTCACTAAAAAGTTATTTCTTATTTTGTTCCTTTATTGTGCTTACATATTTTATTTTGTTGACATTAGTATTAAGAAGCTTGAAATTATTTTCGAGTGTTTCTTTATAAATACAATGTTGATTGCAACTATGAAGTCCTTTGAATAATCTACAGTCCATAATGCTGTATATTATTCTTTCAAATATTTGGATCAAGCCTACTAAAGGTTATTTGTAGAAGGCACTAAAATTCCCTTCTCACTGCTATCCCTTGCCCACAGTTTGCTCAAGAGCAATTCTTTATGTCAGGGTCCTTATAAAATCATTGGATATTGTGTTACAAATAACTTTTAAAAATTAACCATGCAAATAAAAATGTTTAAAAAATCATATAATTTATTATGTTTTACCTAACATTCTGAGTTGTTGTAAAACTCTTTAGGTAACATGCCAGCTTTTTGTGGCAAAAAGCATTCTGCTAGTGTGGATATTTCAATGACAGAATCTTACTTACATTTCTCTGAGAAAATGATGAAAAATTATTGCTGGAAAGGTCAAAATGACTTGCCTACCTCCACCAGTCTTCTAGTCATTTTAGTTCATTCTGGGCTGATTGTATCTCAAAGCACCAGTTTCGTGCATTCCTATTTTTCTATCTGGAGTTCCTCTCATACTTGCCATATCTAAATATAGTCTCTTAACATTCAAGAAATATTCATTGAGCTCCTTTAACTTCTAAGGGTGGAGTCTCCTTCCCTATCCCATTAAAGTTGAGCATGGTCATGTGACTTACTTTGGCCAATGGGATGTTATAAAATAACATGACAGTGAAAAACTATTTTTGACTAAGTGATAATGAAGATACAGCATATCAAAACTTGTGGGATACTGTTGAGCATCTCTTAAGGGAATTTCATATATGGTAGAGAAATGAGGGTTAAAAAATAATGAATTTCACAAAAGTAGAGTCACTGAAACTTCCTCTATCCTTATTGTTACTCAGGACATATAGCTTAAACAATGCTCATCCCAATTTTTTTCTGGACCTCCCGTAGGAATAATTCTCAAGTGTTCATAAATCAGTCTTTCTAACTCTGTTGTTTAGACTGTATTTTTAAACTCTATTTATATAATCAATTGAATATTGCCTACCATTGTAACTATTGTGGTATTTTCCCATGGGTGCTTAACAAAATAAGCTTCTTGGATTTTTCTTTTATTTTTAATTAGTTTATTCAGGTATAATTTACAAATCACAGCATTTATCCATATTAAGTACACAATTCAGTGATTTTGAGATATGTACTGAGTTGTACAACCATCACTACAATCCAGTTTTGGACCAAACCCATCACTTCAAAATGAAACTTTATGTCTATTTACAGTTGTCCCCAGTTCCAACTCTTAGGAAATCACAAATTTGCACTCCAACATGTTGAATCAGGAACTAACTTCCTTAACAAAACTCCTAAAGCACAAGAAGGAAAGTTGAAAATTAATAAGTGGGATGGCATCAAACTAAAAAGCTTCTTCACAGCAAAGGAAACAGTCAAGAGCATGAAGAGAGAAACTATAGAATAGGAGAAAATCTTTGCCACCTTCACCTCAGATAGAGCATTAATCTCCATTAATAGGTTATCTCCAGGATATACAAAGAACTCAAAAAACTTAACAACAGAAATTAAAATAACCCAATCAATAAATGGACAAAGGAATAAACAGACACTTCTCAAAAGAAGAAATACAAATGGTCAATAAATACATGAAGAAATGTTCAATATATGAGGAATTAGAGAAATGCAAATTAAAACTACACTGAGATTTTATCTCACTCCAGTCAGAGTGGTTATTTATCTAGAATACAAGTAACAATAAGTGTTAGCAAAGATGTGGAATAAAGGTACACTCATATATTGTTGATGGGACTGCAAATTGATGCAACCAATCTGGAAAATAGTATGGAGATTCCTCAGAAAATTAGGAATAGAACCTCCATTTTACCCAGTTATCCCACTCCTTGGTATATCTCCAAATAATTTATGACATGATGGAGCCATGTCAATGTTTACAGCAGCTCAGCTCACAATGGCTAAGCTATTGGAGCCAACCTAGGTGCCCTTTCACAGATGAATAGATAAAGAAAATGTGGTATAGATACACAATGGAGTATTAGTCAGCCATAAAGAAGAATGACTTTTTGATATTTGCCAGCAAATGGATGGAACTGGAGACTACATACTAAGTGAAATAAGCAAGTCCCCAAAGTCAAAGGTCAAATTTTTTTGTCTGATATGTGGAAGCTAATACACTTTGACATGGAAACTTAAAGTTAAACATATGATCTGGTTTTACAGTGGAAAATCTGAAGAAAAGTATTTTTAACTAAATGAATAATAATAGTACTGTGTAGTTTAAAATGATTTTAACATACAATCTTATTTGATTCTCATTAAAATTACTAAAGAAAGTAGGAAACAAGTATTGAGTTCTTTTTACATGCTAGGTATTACTCTGAACATTTAAAATATATTATTTCATTTAATGATGAAAGCAATTCAGTGGGGAAGTATTATCATTTTCCTCATTTTACAGATAAAAAAAAATGAGTTTAAGAGAAGAAAGCAGCTCGCTTTTGAATAGAACCTCCATTTTACCCAATTATCCAAACAAATAGGGGACATAGTTGGGATTGGAACCCCTATTTTTCCTTATAGTCTTTCCATTTTATTTCATTTCCATGAGGTCAAATGATCCAAAGTCAACAAAAGGGCAAGAGTGCTCACAGGAAGCCACAAGAACTTTAGAAAGGCTGATTCTACCACCTGGTTCCATTTTTAATGAATTTTTCATAAATTATGAGATATTAATGTTTTGTGTAGGTAAACTACACTCTACCGGGAATTGACTTACAGGTTTATTATATCTAGTCAGCTAGTCATTGAATAGCTATGAGGAAGTTACTGAATTACTCTGCTAATGCTATTAATAGGTTATGAGAAGAGAAGAAGGGAGTAGAGGAGTGGGAGGGAACCATAGAGAGAAGGAATTAAAAAAAGAACACTGGCAGATTTCCAGCCTTTCTTTAAAACCTAAACACACTGCTTTGTGAATTCAATCTTTTCTAACATAATAAAACTTGGTCACACCATATTGTACACGTGGAGATAGACCAATTTTCTTGTAGAAAAGATGAAAATTGATTTGGACCTAATATTTTCTATCTAAGATACAGACATAGAATCACTGAATGCTGGAGCGGTGATTGAGGCCTAAAGTTCATTCAATCCAGTGACTTTCAAACTTGATTTCATAACAGACTCTACCTAAGAACTTCCTAAACACAGCCTTTGAGACTGATTTAGCATGCCAGGAGTAGGCCTTTAAGTCTGAATTTGTAATAGAAATTTCAAGTTGATTGTTTTTAAAACAAATCAGTAACAGGCCGATACATAGGCCTTTGGGAACAATTAATCTAAATATCTACATTAATGTGAGAAAATTGAGACCCTGAGAGATAAAGTGACTCAGTTAGTTAGGTTTAGATACATTTCCGGCAGCCAGGGTTGGGTTTGGGGAGGAAGGTAGCCTAACTGTTTGCCAAATATGCCATAATGAGGTCTCAAGTAATTACATGTAACTTTCAACCATACAGAATTTAAATGAAATATCTGACAATTTACTAGATTTTCTAACCATTATAATGAAAAGAACAGGAAAACATTTCAAAACATTAACTTCAGTGCTGGGTAGAGTTGAAAAAGAAAAAAAAAAAGATAAAGTTATTTAATACTTATATTTTATCAGGCATTACTGTTCAATTTCAGAAATACGCAAAATTTGCCAGGAGATGTAGTGCATGCCTGTGATCCCAGCTACTCAGAAGTCTGAGGCAAGAAGATTGCAAGTTCTAGGCCAGTTTGGGAAATTTAACAAGACCCTGTTTCAAAATAGAAAATTTTTAAAAAATGCATAGGGATATAGCTCATTGGTAGAATATCCCTGGGTACAACACCTGTTTGGTACCTTCAGTAAAAAACAAAACAAAACAAAAAAAACAACAACAACAAAACCAAGAGAAATTCATAGACAAAAAACTTATCATCATATAGGGCACCTGAATTTATCTTGGAATAGTGACTTTAAATTTAAAATGGTTGATAGTTTTATTATTTTGATTTATTTCTATTTAAATCATTGCAGGTGATAAAGCAGATTTTGATATTATGATTCTCATATTCCATCAGTACATTTAAGAATGAGACAAAAAGTGCTAATATTATTCTCATTGAAGTACAAGTCTCCCCTCAATTGTTTTCTATTCTGAGATAAAAATATGATGTAATATTAGTTTTTGTCATATTATCTCACCATAAGCACAGAGACAACAGGGCCAAGAAATTATGAAATGAAATCTCTGAATCCATGAGCCAGTATGCACTTTTCCTCACTAAAATTTGATTATCTTGGATATTTTGTGATAATCACAGAAAGCAGACTAACAGGATGAATTATTGGAGTAGGAAAAAAGTGAAAAGATCTTTGATATTATTTTATCTTTACAAATGAGCATCTAGCATGGAGGGGCTACTAAAAAGTAGTTCAAGTAGACAGAACCAAGTAGACAAAATTTGTGGACAGTTGTCATGAGCCAACCTCTGTTTTTGGTTAACTCCAGTGCTCTACTATGGGACCATGAATAAAAAAATTCACTTTGGCAATACTGAAGGCTTTTTTAAACTCAGAAACATAGGTTCCATTTACCAAATAGGATTTCACTAAGGCTGTTGCTAAATGTCCAGCCTTCCAACAGTAGAGGTTAGTATTAAGTCTCTAACATGGCACCAATCTACAGTGTGTCTCTTCTGGATGAGCCAACAATTTGTTCTGGGAGGAATTGACACCTTTCCTATATGACTTGCCCTTTCTCTTCTGTTATTTACAGAGCCTTATTCAATACTATTATCTGAGAATTTATGAATAAATTTCTCTCCAATATAGAATCCCACATAATATTGCATCAGACCAAGGTACCCACTTTATTACAAAAGAGGGCCATGACCATAGAATCCACTGGGTATATCATATTGCAGAAATCAAAAACTTTCATAGTATTGGAATGGAATGCACATTTGGATCATTTTGGAATTGATATCATTTCCTCCAGGGAAATACATACCTAGACTTAAAGATTTTTATATGTCAATGACCATTCTTACCCTAATTTCCAATGACTAATTTGGGATTTGTATTACCTATGAGCTCTTCATGATTTTTGGTCTTTAAGGAGGAGACATTTTTCTTTTACAGGGGCACTCAGCAAGAGAAGCATTGTACTCTAAGCTTGAGTTGCCACTTAGTGCTGCAGGATGTTGTGTTCAAGAACCAGCAGGCAAGAAGATGAGTTACTCTCTTTCAAGGGTTGTCAAGCATGATTTTTGAGAAGAGTGTGGACTGCTATTACCTGATGGAAACAGAGAAGGATATGTTTGATATGCAGGTGATCTAGTTAGGTGTCTTATTGCTCTCTTTTGCTCTCTTGGGTATTGTGATACTAAAGGGATAAATTCAGTATCACCAATCCAAGAAGTACTTGATGACTAGGAGTTCAGATCTTCCAGGATGAAGGTAATGTCTGGATTGATCCACCATATAAACCAGTCAGACTAGGCCCTGTGGAACTCTAGAGGAGTTGCTGCCAAATATATATAAGGTGATATGAGAACACAAGAATTGACTGTGTTTAGTGTTGACAGATAAAATACAGATCATCCAGTTAAATCTGAATTTCAGATAGACATCTTTTAGTGTAAGTTTAAGCATTATCTTTGCAATACACAAAATTATTCATTGCTGATCAAAAATTTGAAATTTAAGTTTCCTGAATTTTTGTATGTAGAAATAGTAATTCTAACTTTAGTAGATATAAGGTGTGCCTTGGGATCTCTCTTCAAGAAAGAACTTGTTGGCTTAGGTGCTGGAAATGTTCTCAGTAGATACTGACAGCTGCTGGCCTCTTTAGCAATTGCTTCAACTGTCACATCTGCTATCCAGGTCCACCTTGCTCCAGGGATATGCTACATACAGTGAGTGTTTTGGAGTAGAGATATGGAAGTCTGACTACTTGGACCCAATAAGGGGTGAGTTTGATAAGGCTTTCATCTTGAGAAATTCCTGTTAGTTTAGCTAATGCTATTGAGCCTAATTTTCCCCTTGCTTAATCTTTCTCCTGTTCATAGAGGTAGGTCCCAAAGGCACTTCCAAATAAGCATCCTGTACATACCAAATTCTCTCAGAGTCTTCTTTCTAGAAAAAGAAAACTTCCACATTCTGTTTCTTCTGGACTTGTCTTATGTAGGAGAGAGAGGGAAAAATCTGTCTTCCCTTAAATATTTTTCATTGACAAAGCACATGTAGTAAAATTTAGAGGTCCTAGGTATCCCTTGCAATCAATCTTGAAAATTGTGCATACTTGTGTAAACCACACTGCTATAAAGACAGAGCATTTCCATCAACGAAGAGTTTCCTCAGGCTCCTTCCCAATCATTTCTCTCTCCTCCAGCAGCAGCAACCACTGGTGTGTTTTCTATTATTTTAGATCAATTTTGCCATTTCAAAAACTTAGTATGGAGTCATGCATTATTTATTCTTTTGTATCTGGCTTCTAGTTTAGAGCTCTAATGAGTAAAATTACAATGGATATTTTTGTCCAAAGATTTATGTAGACATATATTTTCATTACTGTTGAGTAAGTGCGTAGGAGTAAAAAGTGTTGGCTCATAGGGTAGATACATAATTAATTTTTAAAAGAAACTACTGTGTAATTTTCCAAAGTGATTGCACCATTTTGCATTCCTGCCAGCAATATTGGGTGTTCTAGTGACTTTCCAACACTTGGAACTGTTAGCAACATTTTAAACTAAAGTAGTGGAAATACACTGATATCTTTTTGTGACTTTCACTTGCGTATATCCAATATACAATACAGTTGAACACTGTTCATGTGCTTATTGACCCTTTTATACTTTTAATTGTTTGCTCAAATCTTTTGTCCATTCTAAAATTTAGAATTTTTCTTTTTCTTTTTAACTTATTTATTTTGATTCATTGTACACAAATGGGATACAGCTGTTGTTTCTCTGGTTGTACACGAAGTAGAGTCACACCATTTGTGTAATCATACATGTACATAGGGTAATGATGTTTCTTTAACATTATTTAAAGATAATCCATATGTATATTCTGATGTAAGTCATTATTTGGGTACATGAACTATGGACAATTTTCTTCCAGCTTGTAAATCACATGTTTTTTCTTTCTTTCTTTTTTTCTTTTCCCTTTTCTCCTTTGCTTGTTGCTGGAGATTGAACTCAGAACCTCCTGCATGCACTCTACCACTGAGCTACATCCCCAGCTCTCACACCAGCTTATTTTCTTGATAGTGAACTTTGATAAGCATTTTAAAGTTCTGTTGGTGCCCACTTTATCAAGATTATCATGGTTAGTTCTTTCCATCTCTCCAAAAGCTGCTTTTACTTTCAGTCTTCTATCATAAGCAGCTAAAATTAATTCTAGTTGATAGAATTTTTCAGGATAATAAAATGAAATAAAATTATAAACTTTCATTATATAATACTTCAGTACATCTGTTCTTAAATGTGAAGTTCTTTGATTTTCCCAACCAGATACCATTGACTAATGGTAGATGTAAATTCAGATTTTAAACATGTTTTATGTCATCAGGAGAAATAAAACCCTGTTTTTAAGACTCGAGAATGTGTCCAGCATACTTAATTAAAACAATGTGTTCCTTGATTAGTACTAGCATTTGAAAGCAATTTACATAGTCAATGTTTTAGAAATATTCATGTAAGGTTTATTCTATTACAATATTAGCTTTTCCTTGTAATTTAAAGATTTCAGTGTTATAAGTTATTTCATAATGGTGTGAAAGAGAGGTGGGGGAGGGAATATTTGAATTCCACTGAGAGAGAAACTATTCAAATAACATAATTTTTTATGCATTGGGGAAGAAAGAAGAACTCAGTCTAAAATTTGATCTTTAAATAAGAAAAGTAAATGATAAGAAAGTTGTGTTCAGTTTAACATTATGCAGAAAATATATGTTTAAATGCTAAAAATGGAAGCCATGATATTTAGAAGGATAATATTTTCCATTGACTTAATATTCAACACTAGCATTTGTGCTGAGATAGGAGACACTTATACAGCACTACGGCACCTCTAAGTAAAGTACTGATGTAGGTTGGTAATAAATTAGCAAAATAGATTTCAAAAAGAAAAAAATTGTATCCTTCAAAGTTTACCTAATTAGGTAAATTTAACCACCATTTTCACAGTTTTCAATTAATTTGCAAGATGACACCTATGGCTGATATTTTAAAATGTCAAATATCATTTTTCTATGTCTCAATTTATGTAATGCATTTTTTTAGAGTTTTCAAAATGTATTTGTGCAGTGGATGGTTTATTTATACCAGATTTTTCTTTTTTTTTTCTAGCCATTGTTAGTTAATCTTGAACGTGAGCGGTATGTGAATGGATGGTTAACTTAACAGATGATATTGATGCAATAATATTATGTAACTCATGAAATTATTATGAAAATTCAATGAAATTCTGCATATAACTGGTTTATAATAGAACATAGGGCATTTAGCAAGCATTCTGTAAATGTTCAATATTGTGGTTACTAGTATACATGCATACACATCTATACTAAGTCTATCAGTTATACTGATTGAAAGGATTCATATATATAACATGCTTAAACATATGTATATAACAAATATTCTTCATAGAAATAAATATATGCATAAATATAAATATTTTACTGTTTATAACATATAAAGTATCATATAGAAATATATATTACTATAATGAAACATTTTTGTGTGTCAGTTCATCTATAATGATTATGTAATTTTAGTAATAGAATGGGACAAAAGCTGAATGGCACATACCTATAATCCTAGCAACTCAAGAGGCTGAGGCAGAAGAATTGCAAGTTCAAGGACAGTCTCAGCAATTTAGAAGGCCCTATCTCAAAATAAAAGATTAAAAGGAGGACTGGATATGTAGAATCACCTTTGGGTTTAGGCCCCAGCCTAAAAAAAATGCGATTGAAAGGTCTACAATGTTTATTAGAACCTAGATGACACACACAATTTAAAAGTTTATTCTTTCTCTTTTCCTTTTCTTCTTAACTTTTTCATAAATACATCATATTACTGCAAATGATAACATGTGAGTGAAGTATAGCTGTCCTATCATCTGTTAATTTTTCCATAAAGAAACACATGCCCACTTCATGCCAACTTCAAATGTAATTTCAAAAATAGATGCTCTTTCTCTGCTTGGTAAGGGTTGAGGAAAAGGAAAGTAAAAAGGAAGTTGTGAAGGAAGATGAAAAGCAAATAATTACCCAGGATGTGGATTTGGGATTAAATAAAGCAGTTCCTTTCAAAATGATTCTCAAAAAATGTGACTAACACCTTCTGCTGCACATCTGATAGGAATCCAAGGGAGTCAGTATTGTCTGACTGAGCTGCTCCATATGGTTTAACCATCTTGGGATGTAGCTGCCACTAATCCAATAGCAAATGTATCATAAAAATCACTTTTCTTTTTGAAAATATTTCTATTCTCTATTCTTTCACCATGTGGTTTTTATAGTTAAAATCAGGAGTCTAATAGAAAGGATTTTTTCCCATGGTATATGAAGTTAATATGGGCAATACCATAGAAAGAAGAAATGTAGGAGACAGTAGTAGGAGACCTAAAGTCTGTAGTTCTAGATGTTTAAGAATCTTAGGATTTTAAAGAAGTTTGTAGAAGGTGATATAAAATATATTTTGTCACTTTCTGCTATGTTTTAAAAATTAAATTACCATATTATAAAGTTGCACTACTTGAATTCATTTTGGTCTTGCCCATCATTTCTCTGACCTTTTTATTTGTTTGCTTATTTATTATTTTTACCTATAAAACAATAGTAGTAGTGTGGCAGGATCATTGTACTACTTAATCTTTGAGGTGCTAAGAAGTGTGCCTGACACTTTTCTAAGTAAACAGTAATGATACACATTGCTTTTCACTTATTAGCCATGTTTTCTTCACTGCCACCTCTCTGTTCAATCTAGTTATAGGAATGGGGGATGCTGAAGTTGTCCCATCAGAATATCCTACCTGTCATGTTAATAAAAGTTTATTTGAACCTGTGATCTAAGATGGACCAAGCAGAATCTCCTATTTTTCTTAAATTAAAATTCAAACTTTAAAGGTAAAGTGGACATTTCACCACCAGTATCAATCTTGCAAAGATATTCAGGATGGAGAGCTATAGATCCGTAAGTAAATAAGTGGGTAGAAATAGCAGTGGTGAATTACATAAGTGGGAGAAGTATGTGAGGAAATTCAGAGAGAAAGGGAGATAGGGATAGAAATACAGATAATGATAAAGATAGAAAGAAAGGGAGGGAGAGGGAGAAGGAGAAGGAGAGAAACAGAGAGAAACAGAGAAACAGAGGGGATATGATAATATGGTAATATGTGCATACCTGAATTAATCGGTGATGGTTAAATTTATGAATGAATTTAACTGGATTAAGATGGCTTATAAAACATTATTTTGGGGTGTATCTGTGAGGGTATTTTCAGAGATATTATGTTTGACCCCACAGACTATAGGGGAAAAAAAAGTCGCCCTCTAGTGTGGGTAGGCATTGTCCATTCTATGGAGGGCCCAATATAACCAAAAAGGCCAAAGAAAGGCAAATTTGTTCTATCTGATCATCTTCATCATCATCTCCTGCCTTCAGACGTTGATCCTCATGGGTTTTGTGCCCTCAGACCTGTACTTGGTACTTGCAGCAGCATCTTCCCTTCCTTCCTCCCACCAAGTCCTAGGATTTTGCTTTTGGACCAAATGATTCCACTGCCAGCTTTCTTGGTTTTCCAGTTTATAGACCACCATAATCACTAAAGCCAATTCCTATTTTTTATGTGTACACGTGCATGCATACGTGTGTGTGTGCATGTGTATGTGTGTCTGGAGAAAGAACTTGTTGGTCTCTATGTGGAGAACTTTGACTAAAACATGATTTATTCCAGAATGGTACAAGATCTTCTTCTGGACCATTTAGTAGACCATTAATTATTTGCATTTTGGTTTCCTTCCTTCCCTTACATTCCTTTCCTTTTCTTTCTTCCTGCTCTCTTTCTTTTATTTATGCATGTTTGAACTACTTTTCTGTCACTTGTCATTTGACTACCATATAGGATTTTTCTAATGAAGAAATTATAATAATGATAGTCTGAATATATATTTAAAAATTTTGAATGTGGACTATTGCAGGCACAATACTAGGATCTGAGTTAATTGTTTTTTGAAGTAATATTGTATCAATTGTATGAAATATACAGTTGTATGAAATATATTGTATATATTTAACTTTAATACAAATTATTTATAGGACAAACATTGCCCTAAAAATTGTCTTCTTATACAATACAATTTATCTTGCTTCTTGAACTTATTTATTCTTATTATGAAGGAAATCATTATGTAATAAACATTTAGTCAAGGAATTCCTCTTTTGTATAATACACATATTGAAGTTTAATGTCATTAATTGAATTTCAGTAATTTATAGCTTCTACTTTATTAGAGAATCGATCAATTCAGAAAAAAGTCATTGATTTTCTTTCCCATAAATATCAGATTAATGTTTCCAAGGAGAAGTGAATACCAAGTTTGGAATAGTACAGACCTATACTTATGACTAAAAGTAAGTGGCAGACTTACAGACTTGCAACACTCAAGTGGAGTGAGGAGATAACAGTTTTCAGATAAGAACCTCAGCCTTTGCCATGTTTCATGGAAAATCTATGAGGAGAATTACTACCATGGCAATGAAGGCTGAATATGAAAATGTCACTGAAATATTTCCATTTTATTTATGTGCTTCTAAGAAAAGGTACCCAGAGAAAGGAGTCTTACAATGCACCAGACTGAATAACTTAGAATGTTGGTAGAAAATAAGGACATATTGGATTTCATTCAAGACCTCTTCACTTTCATATTTTTTTATTGGAATATGTCTGTATTTGCATGGATCTGTCACTTTTTCAACACAACCTTACTAAGCCAATGAGAAAAATAATGATTTTATATTACATGGACTCCAGGAAACTAATATTTGAGGATGTACATAAAAACTCTGATAATTCCTGAATTAATTCATTGATGTTTCCTTATCTCTTTTGTCATTAGTTCATTAAGAAGATATGGGTTTCAAAAAAGCATTTGCTGATTGTAATTAGAAGAACAAAAAGATATTAAAAAATGCTTGGAATTATAATCTTAAAGCCCTAAGGCTCATTAATTTTCAAATCTCAGGTTAAATCTTAACAAATACTTTCCTGACTTTTATTAATTTTCCTTTGTGTAGAAGTCCCAAAATATATCTATTTAAGTTTCTGTTAATCTTTCAATATTCATTATTGGTGTCAGTCAAGATTTCAGTAAGAATCACACCCAAATTCTAAACAATGAAAAACAAAACAGAGTATTAAGACAGGGACAAAATCATGTCTTTACTACCAATAAACAATATAGATAAATGTGGTTTATATCTTTTGGACAAATGGGTTTCCTAACATTGTTTACTAAAGTATTACAGATATACAGTGGTAGTCATGTCAACTCTGCAGCAAGTTGCCAAGTGCTCCTCATTGTTCCCTATCCTCACCTTAACTACAAGTTAAGGTGAACCATGTGATTAGTTCTAACCAATGGACTATATAGTATACTATATGTCATTTCTAGGCCAGAGCATTTAAAACTTGCTGTCCAATCATTTTTTTTCCTTCACTTTAGCAACATCACCAGAAATCCACATGTTCCAATGGAAAGATTTGTCAACTAGACCCCTAAGTCATTATTCAAAAGTGAGTAGTCTTGGAGAGCTGCTGATCCCAACTATACTTTGACATGTGTGTTAGTCTACTTTTTGTTACTATGACCTAAATACCTGAAAAGAAAATCTTAGAGTAGGAAAAGTTTATTTTGAGCTCACAGAGAGATTCAGTTTATGGTTTTTCAACTCCATTATTCTGGACCTGAGATAAAGCAGAACATCATGGTAGAAGGAAGTGGTGGAAGAAAGCTGCTCAGCTATGGCTGCTGGGAAACAGAAAGTGAGGAGCCAGGGACAAGATATAACCCTCAAGGCCACACCCCCCAGTGACCTACTTCCTCCAGCCACCCTTAACATCCTACAGTTACCATCCAGTAGTTCATTCAAATTATTAATCCATAAAGTAGATTAATTCACAGATGAGGTTACAGGTCTGATAATCTAATCATTTCATCTCTGAACATTCCTGCATTAACACATGAGCTTTTGGGGGAACATTAAAGATCTAAACTATTATAACATGTGAAACTACTAAAATTTTATTACCTCATATTTGCCTCGCTCAGCATATCTAAAACACATTCCCATCTACTCATTTGGCAGAGGTAGTCTTCTCCCGTATACAATTTATAGAATTGGGCAGCAGAGTGGAACTCATTCTTCATCAAGAAGGAGAACAAACAGGGCTAAATGTGTCAGATTACTTTTCACAAACTCATAGATCATTGGTGCCCTTAAATGTTAGCTGATCTCATAGTCCACTGGATTTAACTAATGAGCCCATGGATTGCTAGTGCTTTGGTTTTTCCCCTCGGGGAAAAAGGTTTTTCCCTTGGGGAACCAGTAGGCATAGCTGCCTACTCAGGCAGGCCCTCTTCTACCTACATAAGCCCACTTCCCTTATATAAGCCACTATCCCTTTGGGTGTTTTCTTGGAGACAGTATAACTCTGCTTCTAGAAGTCTTAGAAAATGGGCAAAAAAAAAAAAAATAAATAAATAAATAAATAAATTAACATTTACTTTACATTCAGAGAAATATCAAAAATTAATTTCTGTGTCTATTTCTCTGACTTATTTATAGCCATGTTGTTACAACATAGTCTATCAGAAGTTCATGAAAATCTCAGATAACAATAAGATATATAAATAATGAAATATCAATATAGAGATGCCTCAAATTTTACCACAAACTCCTTTTACATGATCAATCATTAGGGAGAATTCTACATTAAAGGAATTGACACTTTTGCATTACAACTAGTGAGATTTCCTGTATTTGGGATGATTTAGGATTTCTTGAGTATCTGCCCCCCTGGGGGAATTCACGAGTTGAATTAATCAAATGCCATATCTCTAATGTGACTACTTTTTAAATGTAAAAATACCTTGTAGAACATACATAAGTATAGTTATGTGCCAAAGTCCTTTAAAATTTAGAAAATTAGCCATTCCTTATTCAACAGAGGTTAATCCATGTAAAACATATTGCCAAACTTTGGAGTAGATTCTACTTATTTGAGTGAAGGAGGTTAGAATAGAGAAAGTGTCTACTTCAAGGTTTATACCCACTAGATGCTATTTAGTTTTATACTAGTGGCATGGAATTTATGACCATGAGTCTAAACACAAGGAGGAGAATCCCAGTTCAATAGCTATAGTTTTAACAGTGTTATTGGTGGTTTAATAATGTCCCTGTCTTTTGTGCAGTAGTCTTCACTTACATGTGTATCTTCCAGTAAAACAATTTCTTCTTTAGCCATATTTGATCTACTGTGCACATTATCTATTCAAGATTTTTAAAATTCCAATTATTATAACTTATATTTATAAACATTCTAGTTCTACTCATATCATTGTGTTCATCTTTGTGATTCCATGTTTTATTTTCATCTTTTCTTGCATATTTATTTATTTTTTAAAATATGTTTTTTTAGTTGTAGATGGACACAATACCTTTATTTTTATGTGGCACTGAGGATAGAACCCAGGGCCTCACACATGTGCAGCAAGCACTCTATCACTGAGCCACATCCCCAGTGCTTTGCATATTTACTTTTATTCTTGTGGTAGGTTGTATATTCCAGAGTACTTTGACAGTGTATTCCACTCGCATATCCTTTTGCAGTGTGACCTTGACACTTCCTTATCAAGAAGTGAGGAAGAATCCCAGAAGAACCTTGAGAAACAAAGTGAGGAAGATAGAAATGTCTCCCCATCTCTTATATCTGTGACTCACCTCCACAGAGGAAATGAAGCTATTTCCATTGCAGGCAACACTGTAAACTGCCCTGGAAGCCTTTGGTGTACTACCTTTTGGAAGATTGCTTTTTTAGTATAAGTAAGTCTCAGGCAATATTTGGGACCTTTTCTACTTAAAAAAATTATTTGTTTATATCAATTCAAATTTAAGTGAGTGTCCTATACTCTCTGAATATGGCAACCTACTTGGAAGCCCACGGACATACAGAAGTGTAACCACTGTTCTTGCTGTGAGAACACCAAGCTGAGTAGCAAGGCCCTGTGGGAAGAGACACCATGTGGAAAGAGAAGAAGCCAAGGAAGAGTGAGGCACCAGTCACATGAATAAAGAAGACATCTCAGAAATAACTCCCCTACCCCTGGTGATTGCACTGATACCAAGGGGATGAACCAACCAGCTGAGACTTCCCCAAGTTCCTGACCCACCAAATTTTGAGCAAAAGAAAAAGGTTTAAACCACAAAATTGTGAGGTGGTTTGTTATGCAACTATTGATAATTAAAATATATCTGTATGTAAAAAACAAAACTAATATCTTAGTACATCTAAATTTGTTTTCTCTTGTTTTATTCTTCTTATTTCTGCTGATTTCTTCTGGCTTTGATCATCTTTGGTTATGAACTAATAACTGATTGGTTTTAATATTCAAGTGTCTCAATTTACAAAATTGAGCATATTCTTCATAGAGAAAAAGGAAATTGTAATTTGTGCCCTCTTCCTAGAGGTTTCAAACTAACCGGGTATGGTCTTAATGGAGGAGTTTCAATTTCAATGTCCTCATCTCACCAGAGATCAAAATTTAGTATTGGGGTTAGGACAGTTCTATGGACAATGCCAGCTTTCTCCCCCACTGATTATTAACTACTCTATATTCAGGTTTCCACACATGGGTTATTATTTTTCTTAATTTGGACCAAAGGGTGGGAGCTTTGAGAAAATTCGCAATTCCTATAAATCTAACTGTGCATGAAAAAATAGTGTTTTATATAGAACTGTTTGTTTATATGTTGTGGATTTGGGATTGAACTCAGGGCCTTCTGAATGCCTGGTGATCTACCACTGAGCCACAACTCCAGTTCTTAGAGATGTTCACCTTTTAGTAGAGAGCCTGTCAGCTACCTCACAGTAATTCTGCACAATTTCCTTCTGTTAGTTCTTTGATACGTTTGATATGGCTCATGAGGGAGATAACTTCGTATTCAGGGACCCTAAAGTGGCTATCCTATGTCCTTGGAGACCTTCAGTCTGTGGTCATGAATGATCTTCAGTTCACAGAATTATTAAGAACCCTCTTGCCTAAGTCCTAGAATGATAGGAGGTTTAGGAAGAATTTTATTTCTTAGTCTTTTTACTTAGAAAATGTCAAGATTGTTTAATTTGAGGCTTTAATTCATTTGGACTTTGAGGTCTTCAATTTGTAACAGTATTCAATCTTTGCATTTTAATTTCTTCCTTACATAAGATGCAAAAATGAGAGGAAATTTACTTCAGGTTTGGGAATCTTTGCTGACATATTATGATTAGACTATCTTAATTTGACATTAGTTTTTATCTGCAGAATCTTGGTTTTTGTCATAAAACATGAATGGATATAATTTGAGATGGGAAATAAAAGTGAGAGCACACCATTGGCTTTAGGTACAAAATGGTCTTGCAGTTGATGCCTAGTGGAATAGGAAATGACCAATCCGCCATGGTAATTAATATGTACGTAAGGAGAAAGTCATCAGATTCAACTTGTAGATGGTCCTGTGCAGTTTGATTGGCACACGATTTTATACAGCGATGTAAACAATTCTAGGTTTTATAATTTCACTCAGGACATAAACTATTGTACTGTTGAAGGTAATTTCATACCATAGATCACTTCTCTGGTTAAAAAACAAATTAAAAGAGTAGTTGGCTGGCTAAGTAGTTCATTAGCTGACATTCTCAAAGTAGATTCTTTGGATTCTATCTGAATGTTTGAGGGCTTTTAGATAAATCCTTTAAGTTAAGATTAAAAAAATCTAGACTGAAGACTCAAGATTTTTCTTCTTTATTGCTATCAAAAATAGTCTTTAAATAGCCCTGTGCATTCCATAATGTTTAGTAATAACCCTCAACTTTTCACTATGGAAGGATCAATTATAATTCTTAAAATTTCTTCAACCAATTTGATGAAATTTTATTTTAAATAATTTTAGAAACTTTAAGAAACAAAATCTACTCTGTACACCAATGGTTCCAGGAGGGTACTAAAATGGGAAAAAGTAGGGCAAGGTGGTCTCATGAAAGAGGGAGTCTAACCATGGTGATTCTCTTGTGGTCACCATCAGAGCAGATCCTATTTAACCACAGGCTTCATGTGTAAACTCAGTGGGTTAAGAGAACCAATAGTTAAAGAAGTTTGCTAGGGGGAATGCTTCTCCCTAGCTATTTTTTTTTTATTTACTTATTGATTCATTGAACACAAATGGAGTACAGCTATTGTTTCACTGGTTGTACACAAAGTAGAGTCACACCATCTGTGCTTTCATGCATGTACACAGGGCAATGGTATCTGTCACACACTCTGTTATTAATTTTACCCCCCACCCACCCCCACCCCTCCCTTCCCTCTATGCTAGCTATCTTTCAGTTATTTCTTATTTTATTTTAGTTTTTTGAGTTGTAGATGAACACAATACCTTTATTTATTTATTTATTTTTGTTTATTTATTTTTTATGTGGTGTGGAGGATTGAATCCAGTGCCCCACACATGCTAGGCAAATATTCAACCACTGAGCTACAATTACAGACCCTGATAGTTCTTCTTATTTGGAGGAAGTTACAATAGTGCAACCCTTCTAGCCTTTTCTCTACCTTCCCTCACTGTTCTCCACAAATAAGTGAGTTATTTTATTAGGGAACTTGGAAAGAGAATTCTCTTGGAAAGAGAATTATGTTCATGCATAATTGAGCTTCCTGCCCATTAGTGTTCTCCCCCTCAATCCTCTCAATTTTTAAACTTCAGCTGTGATCTCTTTTAAAATTAACTAACACATAATATATTTGTACATATTTGTAGGACACAGCAAGATAATTTGATACAGGTATATAATGTGCAGTGATCACATCAAGCTAATTATCACTTCCATTCATTCAAACACTTATCATTTCTATGTGCTAGGAACACCTATCTTATTTTTTCTAGCTATTTTGAAATGTATAAAGAATTTTTTAGACTATAGTTACTCAACCGTGCTACAGAACACTAAAATTCTTCCTTGTTAACTAGAGCTGCTCTTAAAACACAGATTTCTGGGAGCCCTCCCCAGAGATTTGCTTCAGTAGGTCTAGGGGAGGCACATAAATTTACATTTACAACAAATTTCCAGGTGATACTGAGTCTGCTGGTCCAGGAATCATACTTTGGGAACTGTTGCTATACTGCAACACTGTCCAAAATCACACAGTTCTGCTCCGCTTCTCTGTGCTAACGGTTTTATAGTGGCAGCTTCTACCCCTGTGGTGGGCCAGCAGTAGGGCTGCCTGTGTCAAGATTAGTAAATCTGTCACATTCCGGGTCAAAACAAGGAAGCCTCTTTGCCCACAAATAGAAATGCTTTCCTTGATTTTGATTTTCTATCTGTCTTTCATTTTGTGTTTTAACTTGAACAGAATTTGAGTGGGGAAGAGGCGTGCTATTTATAACATTTCCTTATAACCTCAAATTAATATGTATGCTCTGATGTTGTCAATTAACATAGGCATCAATTTACCTGCCTGGGTTGTACAGAAGTTAAGAGAGGATTTTATGTTCTTCATCATTGTAAAACTGATATGTATGCATTCCGTTGCTGCCCTGTGTGCACTTGAACCTGGTGCCCTTGAACCTGATTAAGTCAAAAAGAGCTCATACACAAATACTATTGTCACCTTCTCCCAATGAGGCATTTCTTTGTCAACTAGAATTTTAGAAGTTTTTTTTCCAAATAAAAGAAATGTCTTCCCTGTTAGGTGCACTATCAGCAAATCTGTTTTAAAGTGCTGATGCTGCTTGAAATCATTAGAATGGAATTCTCAGCAATGATGTCCAGTGTTCACTAAGCCAGCTTGAGATATAGTATCCCAGGATGTTCATTTTTCAAGTTTGATTAATCGTCAACCTTATTCCTTCAAGGTTTTCTATGTCATGCTGGGTGGATTACAGTCCAGTGACTTCTCCTTGCAGTTAGCCAGCTGGTGATAATTGCTGTTAATTTCCTGGTATTTGGCAACCAATTGTTTCTTGACAACTGGAAGGGGATAACATGAGAAAGTGTCAAAAGGGCTATATTTATTGCTTGTGCTTGATTATAAATGGTGATGTATGTTATTGAAATTTTCAAAGATAAAGCAAATACAAATTAAAAAGTAAATTTGTTCATAATCCTTCTATTCAGAGATGTCATTTGCATAATGCTTTCAGATTTAGCATCTACCTATCCTCATCTTAGTCCATTTGTGCAGTCATAACAAAATACCTGAGATTGGGTAATCTATAAAGAATAGAAATTTATTTTTTCACAGTTCCAATGACTGGAAGTCTAAGACAAGGTTGCCATCAGAGTTAGTGTTTGGCGAGGGTTTGGTCTCTCTTTTTCCAGTATGGAACCTTGGTGCTTCATCCTCACAAGGTAGAAGGTGGAGGGCAAGAGTAGACCTGGTAGTTTCTTCTAGCCCTTTTATAAAAGCACTAATACATATGAAAGCACTTATCCAGTATCAAACTCATTTTCTGTCATTCCTGAGACTTCTTCTCCTAGGAATATAATATTTCCATAGTCCAAAGCAACATCAAGATTTTTCCGGTCTGTAAATGCTTGTTAAGGTACAACGCTCACTCACTAGCCTGTAGGAGCTCCTCTGGTATCTAAAAATTACTTGCGATCATTGTAACTCCTTTGTGATAGTAGGAGTCCATCGAGTGACAGTTCTTTAGGTAAATAACACAAAGAGTTGTTCAGTATTTTACCAACCTTCCCAGTCTGGTGCCCTCAGGTACATAGGGATGGAATTCACTTTTTGAACTTTGGTTTTGTATTAGTTCATGAGAAATATATCCTATGATTTTCATGTTCTTTTAGAATGTAATAAATTTAATAAAATAGGCTATTAGTTAAAATAGGAAAACATTGTCTTCTAATACTTTTGGTTTTAGAGCAAAATTTTCTAAGATAAAGAAGCATCAAGGTCTTGAATATAAGCTAGGACTTGAGTGAAAATACAGTTATGTAGTTTCATATATAGTTTTGAATTTGAATATGATGGTTGGATGAATGAATGAATGGAGACTACTAAGTTACAAATACCGAGGATTTACATATTGTGTAAGAGTAAAAAAAAATCACATATGATGTCATGTTTCACTTTATGATACTAAGGTATAGAATCATGACTCCCATTTTAAGAGGAGAACAACTATTATGGCAGGCTCAGCATCCTATTTGTAGAAGAACATTAGGTCCATGTTGTTTTGATCCAAGGTAAACGTTCTTTTACTAAATGTGACTGCTCTTGTATAAAAGTCAGTCACCTAATGTTTGCAGCTGCATGAAAGAGGAAATAGTACAAGATTCTAAAGGAATTCAATGTGTTAAAATCAGAATCAAGCCTTCAGAGAATGGAGATGAATGACTCTGGAATAAAGAAGAGAGAAACTTGCTTTATAACTAATGTATATGGCACTTGATGCATCGTGGGTGACATGGAAGAGAAAATGCTTGATGAAACAAAGTTAAGAAATATTTGGAAATTAAAACAAGTCCCACAGATAAGGAATTTATAAAAGCGATATGAATAGGAAATGAAGTAAGAAACTGCTCTACTGGAGCTTTGGAATCAATAAGCATACCCTGCAATAGAAAATCTCGATTTCTGAGAAAAACAATGGATTACTGTAATTAATCCCCTAAATTCCAGTGCTTCTAAGAATCTCATATTGCTCCTGAAAAGAACTGAGAGTTCATTTTCTTCTTACTGGGGTATGTAGACCTGCATGATTCACTGGGAAATGTATTTGTATAATATGGACTATAACATATAACCTGCCCCTGATCAATGGAATTTACTGCACGCAATTTGTTGCTGCTGTTTTTTAAAGAGGTAAGTGATATTTCTAGAAAAAGGCTTCCTAAAATGTTAGAGAATTGTGAATTGTGGTTTTGAACAGAAAAATGGAGTGCTGCAAGAGAATAGACATTTTGAAATGAATTAAAAAGGTGGTACTCAAAAAGGACATTTGGAATCTGTCATACCATCAGCAAATTCTTGACTAATAAATTATCCCACCTTAGAGAAACCAAGAAGGATGTGTTGGCTATTTGCCTGAATACTGCATAACTTGTACTAGAATGCACTAAACTGAATATGGAGGGGAGATTCAGATACTGAGATAACAGAACAATGCTGAATAATGTAGGCATTCCATGGAGAATAGAAATACTGGATATTAATAAACATAAACAATTTCTGTAGGAGAGGCTGAGAAATAAAATGGTTTCGTATGTCTATCAAATATTACTTGTCAGCACATGGGTAACAAATAAACTGAACATAAGATTATTGCATATGGCGGTAAAAGTTTAACCTCATTGATGTCCTGAAGAGGTATTGCAATGGATTCACAATGGAAATAAGCAACTGGAACTAGTAAACAAACAAACAAAAACAAACAACCAAACACACACCAACCAACCAACAGTAACTCACAGGAAGACATGTGCTAACTGACAGATGCTGGATTCCTAAATAGATTGGACTTTAACTGATACATAGTTGTCAGTACAACAGCTTCCTAATGGTAATACCAGAATGTTTTTGTTAATATCCATTAATTTTTGTGGAGTTATGAGTTTCTTAGAGAAACCAGCACCAACAAAACAAACAAATTTAAAAATGAGCCTTGACATTTTCAATATTTAAGTGTAAATTAGGCTAGAAAGGTATTATGGTAGATCGAGGCAGTAGCATCCTTCAGACACCAGCCAACTCATGACAGAGTGGAAGTAGTTGGACTGTTCAGCACTAGGCATAAAATTCTTTTAAAAATAAAGAAAAATTCTAAGCATCAAAAGAAAGCAGTTGCTTTGAAAGCACTTACTTTGACTAAAATTGGGAGATGGAAGAAATCAAGTCTATAACTCAGTTTCTTTCACCTCCTTTGGCACGGGCAACTTTGAGTAGATCACACCTTCTTGTGAATATACTAATGGAATTCACCAGTTGAAAGATAAATGATAGCTTTTTCTGAGCTACTACTGTTTATTGACAAGGGTATTCTTTTGCTAGAGAATTTATGATTTGTTAGGACTTATAAATAAACATATAATTTTATGGATCTTTGACACAGTTGTACTGGAGGATATAGAAGTCAGCCATGTAATGTTTGTATGTGCATGACTAGTGAGGTATCAAATCTTGGAGATCTCCAAACTAAATAGCTTCCCTGTAAAATTTGTAATAGATATAGATAGTATTATTTGCCTCTCTACCTCAAAACACATTTGAGGGAAAGTGATTTCAGAAAGGTGGATCCGATGGGGTCATGGCAGCACAAATGGCATCAGTTGTAGTTTTTTTTTTTTTTCTTGTATCCTTTATGAGTTAGAAGTAAAGGCTGGTTCAGGGTTTCACACTCTGAAATCAGGTGGCCAACTAAGCTAAGTTCTTATCTTGATGCCGTGGAAAAAATATCTTTTGAGTTCATTTTTTTGGTTCTATCCAATCTTTTTTTTTTAATTGTTCTAATTAGTTATACATGACAGTAGAATGAATTTTGACACATCCTACATAAATGGAGTATAACATCTCATTCTTCTGGTTGTACATGATGTAGGATTATACCAGTTGTATAATCAAATATGCACATACAGTTCATTTTACTATCCTTCCCACCGGCATATCTCCTCCTCTCCCTTCAACCCCACTGTCTAATCCAATGTACTCTTAGAGTTCATTCTTATTTCAATTCCTTGTTTTCAATTCTTTGCAGTTAAAGGACTTAGGTCCTCATTTCCTTGCTAATTCTGAGGCAAGAGTCACACTCAGTTCCTAGAGGTCAACAAACTTCCTTGACACATGCCCTCCTTCAGTTGCAGAAATTTCCACATATTGCATCCTTCTTTATTGGAATTTCCTTGACTTTCCCTTCTCCAGTGAGCAGAAGTAAGCTCTCTGCCTTTAAAAGTTTCACGCAATTAGGTCAGGCCCACCCAGATCTAATTTGCTTCATTTAAGATTTGAGTTCTTAATTATTTCTGCAAAATACCTTCATAGCAATAACCTAAATTACTCCCTGTAGCAGAATGTCTTCTGTGGGTTAATGTCAGTATCTTAAAGTCTATTTACTAGCTTATTCACTTTAATCAACCAAATCTAGCATTTTTTAATAGGGAGAACTTCAACACTAATTTTGTGCAATTGTGGACAAATAGAAACTGTAAAGCAGGCAGCAATAACCCAGTTTCACATTTCCCACACTGTGTCCTAGTTGAATGGAAGACTATCACAAATCCTTTCTTCTTTGCAATAAATACAGTTCCAAGAACACAATATGATTGTGTTCTCACATGTGATCAGATTCCTTCTCTTTTTTCCTATTGCAGAGAGAGTCAGAGAAATATGGTTTGCTGTTTTAGAAGATCATTTGGATGAAATACCTACCACAAAGGATGAAGTTACCTTATTCCACAACAAAGACTTAGTCCTTTTTTGCATCTTCCTCGATTCCCCATTTGCAAAGTGAATCCAACTTTTACCTGTCAAATTCCTTGGAGCAGATCTGTGAGAAAAGATAGGAGGAGGGGTGTGCTGTTGGTGAGCAGTGCAATGTTTTTCTTAATATACAGGAAGAGGAAGGATTTAACGATTCTTGTCCCAAACTATATTTATCTTAGCAATAAGAGTTTAATTAAACAATGTACTTGGCCAGTTCCTAATGAAAATTGCTTTTTGATTCATAATATTTTTAAGCTGGTGTGCCCTCACAACGTGAGCACTGCTTATTGTACGTCTTAATTTTTATATTTTCAGCAACAATAGGGGACTATCTCAATAAGAAAATTGCCCTATGTAGGTTGACAGCTATTTCATTTTTTTGTGTGTTTTAATACTCATGTTTAGATTTTAAAAGAAAGAGATATTTCCCTATCAAACAACATAGTCCAGTGGAAATTTTTGAAGTTAAATGGAAGTGCTCCTTTTTGCTATCAAAAATGGTAGCCATGTATGGGTTAAGTAATTGAAATGTGGTTACTAAAACTGAGGAATTCTGTTTTTAATTTTAATTTTTCTTTTTGTTAGTTTAGTAATTACTAGTGTCCACTAGTTACTATTTTAGACTACGAACTGGTATAGTATAGACTACCTTATGAGCTATATAGGTTTTGCAGAAATATGGGCAACCTGAGGAAGCTTTTAGAGTGCTCGAGGGCAAGTAGACAGCAAATGAGCAGTGTGGCAGAAAGAGAATCAGGCAGTCTGAATGGTAGTATCATGATCTGCAGTAATTAAGACAGATTGCTGAATGTGTTAAAGATACCCCTGGGATCTCCTGGAAATTAACCAGGGAATTAGCTAGGGAAACAAAGTTCATCCTGAAAGAGGGACTGAAGGTCTTCAGACAGGCATGCAAGGTTAATGAGCTAGCAAATTTCAAGTCTCTGATAAGATCACAAGTACTTCAAACCCTCAGTAAAATACTAACAAATTGAATGCAATGGTACATTAAAAGGATCATTCACCATGATCAAGTGGGATTTGTCTCTAGGACACAAGGTTGGTTCAGCATACACAAGCCAATAAATGTGAGATACCACAAAAACCCAGTGAAGGACAAAAACCATGTACTCATCTCAATAGATCCAGACAGAGCATTTGACCAAGTTCAACATCCTTTCATGATTAAAAACTATCAACAAACTAGGTATAGAAAAAATGTATTCCAAAACAGTAATGGCTATGTGGACAAATACATAACTAATATTATATTCAATGATGAAATGTCGAAGGCTTTCCCTCTAAGATCAGGAAAAAACCCAATGAAACCTATGTTTGATACTTCTGTTTAACATACTATTGGAATTCCAAGTCAAAGAAACCAGGTAAATAAATAAATACATACATGCCATCCAGCTTGGAAAGAAATTAACTTGTCCTTGTTTGCAGAGGACATGATCTTATGTATAGAAACCCCCAAAGAATCTACCAATAAAACACTAGAAAAATAAACAAATACAATAAAGTTGCAGGATGCTGAATCAGCATGCAAAAGTCAGCATTGTTTCTATAAGCTAATAGCAAACTATCTGAAAAATTAAAGACAATAGATAACTATTTACAATAATTATCCCCTAAAAAATACTTATATAAATTTAGCTAAGGAGCTTAAAAGATCTGTACACTGAAAATTATAAAATGCTGATAAAAGAAACTGAAGAGGACACAAATAAATGGAAAGATATTCCATGTTCACAGATGGGAAGAATTAATATTGTTGAAATGCTCATACTACCTAACGCAATCTGAAAATTCAATGCAATCTCTGTCAAAATTACAATGACCTCTTTTTACAGAAATCAAAACAGTTCCTGAAATTTATATAGAGCCACAAATGACCCTGAATAGTTAAAGAAAATTTCAGCAAAAAGAACAAAGCTGGTGGCATCACCCTACCTGAATTCAAAATCTTCTACAAAGCTACAAAATCAAAACAGCATGTTACTAGTATAATATTAAACACATTGGCCATCAAAATATGATACAAAATCCAGAAATAATTCCACATATTTATGATCAATTGATTTTTGACAAAGGGTTCAATAACATGCAATGGGGAACAATAATTTCTTTAATATATGGTGTGAAAACTGGATATCTACCTGGAGAAGAGTGAAATTAGATTGTCAGCTTGCATCACATACCAAACTTAGTTCAAAGTGGATTAAAGACTTAAGCATTTAAGTCTTTAAATGGGCAATGATTTTTTTTTTTTTTTAAAAAAATAGCCCTCAAAGCTCATCTTGAAAAAGCAAAAACAGACACATGGAATTAATAGAACTAAAAATTCTGCATCACCAAAGGGTTAGGGTTAGAGTGAAGAGAAAACCTACAGAATGGGAAATAAATATTTGCAAAGCATACATTTGATAAGTGATTTGTTATCCCCCAAATTTCATGTGCTATAAAACCAATCCCTAAAGTTATATGCTGATAGTATTTGGAGATGAGGCCTTTGGGAGGTAATTGGTTTTAGGTGGGGTCATGAGGATGGGACCTCCAACACGGGATTAGTGACTTTATAAGGAAAGGTGGAACTGGAGAACATCATACTAAATTAAATAAGTCAGACTCCGAAAGTTAAGGGTCAAATGTTTTTTCTGATATGTGAAAGCTAGATCCAAATAGGGATAAATAAAAGGGATAGGAGATCTCACGACAATAGAAGAGAAATCAGTGGAGTGGAGGAAGGGAACTAAAGGGGACAGAAGAGGGACGGGAAAAGGGAGGAATGGTGGACTGAAATTGACCAAACTATTCTATATGAATATACCACAAAGAAAACTATACCACTGTGAAGCACTAATTTTTAAAAAATAATAGAAAAATAGAATGAAGACCAGTAGAGTTGTACAAAAGAAACAGGGAGAGGGAGGAGGGGAGGAAAGGGGAAGTAAATGAGTACTGGTGACTGAATCAGAACAAATTGTATTCCATGCTTATATGGTTATGTCAAAATGAACCCCAATATTAACTATAACTGTCATGCTTTGATAAAATAAATAAAGACAAGGCGGAGGGACCTGAGCACATGTGCCCTCTCATTCTTGCCATATGATGTCCCCCACCATGTTAAGATGCAGAGATATCTTGATATTAAACTGTGAGAAAAAAATTGTTCTAAATAAATTACCCAGTCTCATGGATTTTGTTATAACAGCAGAAAATAGACTAAAGATAGTTCAAATAAAAAATATACAGGGAACTCAGAAACAATAGCAGGAAAACAAAATTTAATTTAAAAAATGAATAGAGATTTTTAGAGCACACACACAAATGGGAAACAGGTATATAAAAATAAGCTTGACACCACTAATCATTGGGGAAATGCAAATTAAAACCACAATGAAATATCACCCACATCTGTTAGAATGACCATTCATATAAAAAGATAACAGTGCTGCTATGAATGTGGAGAAAAGAGAACTGTTGTACACTATTGATGGGAATGTAAATTAGTCCAGCCATTGTGGAAAGTAGTGTGGAAATTCCTCAAAAAATTAAACAATTGAACTACTATGGGATATAGTGATCCCATTTGTGAGTATATAGCTAAAGAAAATGAAATCAGTTCTTGAAGAGATACCTGCATTCTCATATTCAATGCCTTATTCACAATAGCAAAGACATAGAATCAACTTGAGTCTTCATCAATGAATGAATACATAAAGAACATGTGGTACCTACACATGATAGAATACTATTTTTACTCAAAGAAGAAAAATATAATCCTGTCATTTGTGACAACGTGGGTGAACCTGGAAGGCATTATGCTAAATGAAATAAGTCAGACAGACACAAGGAAAAAATACCACATGATGATATTGTATGTGTAATCTAAAAATGTTGAACTCATAGGAGTAAAGAGTAGAATGGTGGTTAGCAGGGCCTGGGATGGTGGAAAGAAAGAGTAGTTGAAGAGAAGATGGTGAAAGCATCACAAAATTTCAGTTGGTAGTAATAAATTCAAGAGATCCATTTTACATCACAGCAATCACAGTTCATAATAAATGTCTTGAGTATTTGAAAATTGCTGAGAGTAGATTTTAAGCATTCTTACCATACAAAATGATAAGCATGTGAGGTAATAGATATGTTAATTAGCTTGATTCAGACATTCCAAAATGTATACATATATCAAAATATCATGTTACACACCATAAATATACATATTTAAGAAATGACTTCAATTAGGGAGCATTTGTGAGAATGTAAAAAGAGAAGCATTGAAGTAACATTATTATCATCTCAGAACCAAAAACATAAATGCTGCTTCTTCCTAGCTCTTACATTTGAAGGTGACAGACTAACAGATGGAGCGAATGGATGATGTGTCCCTGACACAAATTAAAGAACTGGCACTGAGGCAACATGAGGGACTTTCTGGACATCTGCTGGAAGTCTCGGTTGGCTAAAATCAGAGTAGCCCACAAGTTCTGGATTTGCCTTGCTGATGACTTCATCTCCCCAAAGACAGAAAAAACAAGTTCAGAGACTGTTCTGATTTTGATCCTCTTACAAGAACTGGTATTATGCAAGAGATGCAAAGCCTCGAGGAAAGGGAGCAATGCCATTTTGGATGTCAGAGTAGCCACAAGCAGAAGGCTGTGCTGGACCAACATATACTATAGTTATTGCAAAGTCCAGATTTATAAAGTAAGGGGAGAGATAGGCTCACTCCCATGAGCTGGGGCTCTAGAAAGGAAGAGAGTTTTGAGTGTCTTTACATTCTGTTGTTGCTATAACAAACTACTACTTAATTGGTGGCTGAAAAATTTATGATCTTACAGTTTTATGGATCAAAAATCTGGGCATAGTGTGGCTAAGCTGTCTTCTCTGCTCGAGGCCTCAGAAAGTCAAAACAAATGGTTTGTCAGGAGATCTGGTTCAGGTTGTTGACTAAATTCAGTCCTTGATGTTGTAGGACTGAAGCCTCCATTTCCTTGCTGGCTAGCATCAGGGCAGGTCTTCGCTCCCATAGAGCACCTGTGTTCTGTCTCCTGCTTTCCACGTGGCTCCCTCCACTAGCAGGAAACACTGTTCTACTCAACATTTGGATTCTTTCTGGGTTCTCTTTTTGCTGCATCTCCATCTGGGAAAAATTCTCTGCTTCTAAGATTGGATTATGCAAACAAGAATCAGCCAGAATCATTGCCCTACCTAAAGGTTTGTAAATTTATGAAAATTCCCTGTTGCATATAAAAGGGCAGAGTCCAGTGTGTGAACATCTTTGGGGGGACATTATTAATCCAGACCACTGTGAGGAGATTCTTTTTCTTTTCCTCTTTTTATTATAATTATTAGTGCATATTAATTATGCATATTAATGTGTTTCCTTGTGACATTTTCATGTCTATAATGTGCAAGTAAGTCATGAAATGAGAGATGAAATTTACCTTCAGCTCAAAGTTTTAGAGAACTGTTTTAAGTTTTTAAGCATTGAATATTAAGAATACTATCAGGAAGACTAACACTTTACATGAGCTAATAGTTCCTAAAATGCTAAGAAAAACTAAAAGGACCACTGCGTTTATACTTGCAGTGAGAAGATAGAGTTTTAAGCCTGGGGCTGGCTGAGGAAAAAGGATTAATGACTATCTCTGAGATAAGGGAATTTTCCCTTAAGATAACTGATTTTCAGACTGGAAAAAAAAATCCACTCAGGAAATGTAAGAATTGATTATTTTAGCTGATCCATTGAGTTGTGCGTTGGTCTCTCTAGCTGACATGCATGTCAGGACAGTAAGAGAATCCAAGGAGGAATCGTGTTGAGCAACGCATTCACTGTTCTCTTCTGCCCAGTAGTTTACAAAATGTTTTTGACAATTATATGGAAAATATCACTTAGAAGCATTTTGTTCTTTGATCAGAAGAGAGAATTAACACTCATGGCACTTTCCACATTTCTGATTTAAATGCTTATTAATACCTGCTACTTATGAACACTCACTCATATGTTATTGACACTGGTATAATGGTAGCCAGATGATGTTCTTAAAAATAAAGGGGAAGATTGGTGCCAGAAGATTCTTCTTTGTGAGTGAGACAAAAATTCAAAAGTATGTGACAAGTTCTGATACCGATCTCTAAATTCTCCACGTTAAAAACTAAAGTCATGATTAACATGGAAACAAATTTCCTCTGGTCTTATTTATCATCTTTTGCTTTTTATTTGTTCTTTTTAGTTATACATCACAGTAGAATTAATTTTGATATGTTTGTACAAACATGGAATGCATTTTATTCTAATTAGCATCCCAATCTTGTGGATGTACAGGATATTGAGATTCACTGTGGTATATTCATATATGAACATAATAAAATTATGTCAGATTCATTCTACTGTCTTTCCTATTCCTAGCCCACCTCCCATCCCTGTATTCCCCTTTGTCTAATCCACTGAACTTCTATTCTTTCCCACACCCTTTTTTGTGGGTTAGCATCCCCATAGCAGAGAGAACATTTGACTTTTCTTGGAGGCGGGGCAGGGGATTGACTTACTTCACTTACACGATAGTCTCTAGATCTATCCACTTACCAAAGAATGTCATTGTGGGTGGGTGGCCTGGGACCTAACACCTCGCTGGCGGCTTTGACCCGGGAGTTTGATCGCTTTGGGAGCATTCGGACCATTGATCATGTCAAAGGAGATAGCTTTGCCTACATCCAGTACGAGAGCCTGGATGCAGCCCAGGCCGCCTGTGCTAAAATGAGGGGCTTTCCACTGGGTGGTCCAGACCGCAGGCTCCGGGTAGATTTTGCTAAAGCAGAGGAAACTCGTTATCCCGAGCAGTACCAGACCTCACCCCTCCCTGTGCATTATGAGCTTCTCGCTGATGGTTATACCCGGCACCGCAACCTGGATGCGGACCTGAGGGTGCGGGACAGGACCCCCCGCCCCACCCCCGCACCTTCTATACTCAGACCGAGACCGGACCTTTTTGGAAGGGGACTGGACCAGCCCCAGTAAAAGTTCTGATCGCAGAAACAGCCTGGAAGGTTATAGCCGCTCAGTGCGCAGCCCTAGTGGTGAATGCTGGCGGGGGAGATGGGGACCAAGGCATGCCCACGCCCTGGGAAGAGAGGCGCAGGCGAAGGAGCCTTTCCAGTGACCGTGGAAGGACAACCCACTCTCCTTATGAGGAACGTAGCAGGACCAAGGATTGTGCACCACAGTGTGAGCGTGGCTCAGACCGCAGCCCTGAGCGTAGCCGCAAGGAGAATCAAGGGAAGGGACCAAGGAGTCAGGCAGCAACTCTCTCAGCAACAGCAGACGTGGAGTTGAAGAGCGGGGCCATCACCACCACCACCATGAGGTCCCAGACTCTTCCCACGGGAAGAAGACAAGAGAGAGCGAGTGCAATCATCGGACCACTGAGGCCGAGAGCAAGTCTCTTGAAGAGCCAAAACATGAGACCCCAAAACTAAAGACTCTTTCAGAGTATGCTCAGACACTGCAGCTAGGTTGGAATGGGCTTCTGGTGTTGAAAAACAGCTGCTTTCCAACATCTATGCACATTGTAGAGGGGGACCAGGGAGTTATGAGTGGTCTCCTCAAAGACCACTCTTCTGGGAGCAAGCTGACCCAACTGAAGATTGTCCAGCGGCTTCGACTGGACCGACCTAAGTTGGACGAGGTCACACGACACATAAAACAGGGGAGCCCCAATGGCTATGCAGTGCTTCTAGCCACCCAGGCAACCCTTAGTGGGCCTGGCACTGAGGGGTTGCCCACAGTAGAGCCAGGCTTACAGAGGCTGCTTCTCAGGAACCTGGTCTCCTACTTGAAAAGGAAGCGGTCTGCAGGGGTGATCAGCCTACCAGTGGGTGGGTCAAAGGGCAGAGACAGCACAGGCATGCTCTATACCTTCCCTTCCTGCGACTTTTCACAGCAGTACCTCCAGTCAGCACTGAGGACATTGGGCAAGTTAGAAGAAGAGCACATGGTGATAGTTATAGTGAGAGACTGCCTAGCCCAAACCTTCTTTTCCATCCCCATGTTTGTGTCACAAAAGCAGTTATTTTAAAATCTGATCCCTTCTTAACCCTACTCCCTTGGTTTGAATTCTCTGCTGGGTTATTTTGGTTTATTTGGAGGGGATCAAAGTTCTGTCTGCCAATTAAACTAAGTTCTTAGATTTGTTTTTTTTTTTTTTTAAATAAACAACGAGAAGGGACTCCTGTTATGTTGAGTCTTCTAGTGTACAAGATACTGTCTGCTGTATTCTGTATTTTTTTATTTTTTGACTAACTGTATGGAAAGTTGTCAGTAAAGCCTTTGTCAGAGGAAAAAAAAAGAATGTCATAAAGTCAGTCTTCTTTATGGCTGAGTAATATTCCATTTTATACATAAACCATCTTTCCTTTATCCATTCATCTGCTGATGAATTTTGTCAAATGAATTCCATGACTGCTTTTTCTATTTCAATGAAGAACATCATTTGAATTTTAATAATATTTGCATTAAATCTGTATAACATTTTTGGTAGCAGGGCCATTTTGACAATATTAATTCTGCCTATCTAAGAACGTGGGAGATCTTTCCATCTTTTAAGGTTTTCTTCAATTTTTTTCTTTAGTGTTCTGTAATTTTCATTGTAGAGGTCTTCTTTAATTTTGGAACCTAGTAATTATTTTTAAATAGTGACATACTCCTCTTCTTGTTCTTAATTGTTTGCGTTTTGATAACAATTTTTTTTTTGTTTTTGGAACCAGGGATTAAACTCAGGGACACTCGGCCACTGAGCCACATCCCCAGCCCTATTTTGTATTTTATTTAGAGACAGGGTCTCACTGAGTTGCTTAGGGCCTCGCTAAGTTGCTGAGGCTGGCCTTGAACTTGCAATCCTCCTGACTGAGCCTCCCAAGTTGCTTGGATTACAGGCGTGCACCACCACGCCCGGTTTAACTACTTTTTCTTGAGAATTTGCCCCTTCCCTACTGTTTCCACTTTATAATTTATACCTTTACACTGTCTTTTTGAATCTTTAACATCTCACAAAACATTTCTTTCATTTTTTCCTGCTACATGGCACATAATTTATTCATTTATAACTTCCACTTCACTAATTATCTTTTTTTTTTTTAATTTATTTTTTTTTATTGAACACAAATGGAGTACAGCTATTGTTTCACTGGTTGTACACAAAGTAGAGTCACACCATCTGTGCGCTCATGCATTTACACAGGGCAATGGTATCTGTCACACACTCTGTTATTAATTTTACCCCCCACCCACCCCCACCCCTCCCTTCCCTCTATGCTAGCTATCTTTCCTCCATTCTTGCCATCTTTCCCCCACACATTATGCATCATCATTCATTTATCAGAGAGACCATTCAGCTTTTGGATTTATGTGATTGGCTGATCTCACTTAGCATAACAGTTTCCAACATCATCCATTTACCTACAAATGTCATAATTTTATTCTTCCTTATAGCTGAGTAATATTCCATTGTGTATATATACCACAGTTTCTTTATCCATTCATCCACTGAAGGGCATCTAGGTTGATTCCATAATCTAGCTATTGTGAATTGAGCAGCTATGAACATTGATGTGGCTGCATCACTGAGGCAATCTGATTTTAAGTCCTTTGGGTATAAGCCAAGGAGTGGGATAGCAGGGTCAAATGGTGGATCCATTCCAAGTTTTCTAAGGAATCTCCACACTGCTTTCCAGAGTGGCTGCACCAACTTGCACTCCCACCAGCAATGTAAGAGTGTACCCTTTTCCCCACAACCTCGCCAACACCTGTTGTTGCCTGTGTTCTTGATAAAAGACATTCTAATTGGGGTAAGATGAAATCTTAAGGTGGTTTTGATTTGCATTTCTCTTATAACGAGTGATGTTGAACATTTTTTCATAAATCTGCTGATTGCTTGTAGATCTTCCTCTGTAAAGTGTCTGTTCATTTCCTTGGCCCATTTATTGATTGGGTTATTGGTGTTCGTGGTGTAAAGATTTTTGAGTACTTGGTAGATTCTGGAGATTAGTGCTCTGTCCGAAGTGTGTGTGGCAAAGATTTTCTCCCACTCTGAAGGCTCTCTCTTCACATTGCTGATTGTTTCCTTTGCTGAGAAGAAGCTTTTTAGTTTGACTCTATCCCAATCATTGATTCGTGCTTTTATTTCTTGCGCTTTGGGAGTCATGTTAAGGAAATCTGGTCCTAGGCCAACATGATGAAGATTTGGACCTATTTTCTCTTCTATTAGGTGCAGAGTCTCTGTTCTGATTTCTAGGTCCTTGATCCACTTTGAGTTGAGTTTTGTACAGGGTGAGAGATATGGGTTTAGTTTCATTTTGCTGCATATGGATTTCCAGTTTTCCCAGCACCATTTGTTGAAGAGGCTGTCTTTTCTCCATTGCATGTTTTTGCCTCCTTTGTCAAGTATGAGATACCTGTACTTATTTGGGTTTGTCTCTGTGTCCTCTATTCTGTACCATTGATCTACCTGTCTATTTTGGTACCAATACCATGCTGTTTTTATCACTATTGCTCTGTAATATAGTTGGAGGTCTGGTATTGTGAAACCCCCTGCTTCGCTCTTCTTGCTAAGGATAGCTTTAGCAATTCTGGGTCTCTTATTCCTCCAAATGAATTTCATGATTGCTTGCTCTATTTCTATGAGGTCCGTCATTGGGATTTTAATTGGAATTGCATTAAATTTGTATAGCATTTTTGGAAGTATGGCCATTTTGACAATATTAATTCTGCCTATCCAAGAACATGGAAGATCTTTCCATCTTCTCAGATGCTGTTTAACTTCTTTCTTTAGTGTTCTGTAGTTCTCAGTGTAGAGGTCTTTCACATCTTTTGTTAGATTGATTCCCAAGTATTTTTTTTTTTGAGGTTAGTGTGAATGGGGTAGTTTTCCTAATTTCTCTCTCAGAGGATGCATCACTAACGAATAAAAATGCATTAGATTTATGTGCATTAATTTTATATCCTGCTACTTTGCTGAATTCATTAATGAGATCCAGAAGTTTTCTGGTGGAATTCTTAGCATCTTCTAAATAGAGAATCATGTCATCTGCAAATAGGGATAGTTTGATCTCTTCTTTTCCTATTCGTATTCCTCTAATTTCTTTGGTCTGTCTAATTGCTCTGGCTAGAGTTTCAAGAACGATGTTGAATAGTAGTGGTGAAAGAGGGCATCCCTGTCTTGTTCCAGTTCTCAAGGGGAATGCTTTCAATTTTTCTCCATTTAGAATGATGTTAGCTGTAGGCTTAGCATAAATAGCCTTTACAATGTTAAGGAATGTCCCCTCTATCCCTATTTTTTCTAGTGTTTTGAGCATGAAGGGATGCTGTATTTTATCAAATGCTTTCTCTGCGTCTATTGAAATAATCATGTGGTTCTTGACCTTAAGTCTGTTGATGTGGTGAATTACATTGATTGATTTCCGGATGTTGAACCAACCTTGCATCCCTGGGATGAAACCCACTTGATCATGGTGCACTATCTTTTTAATATGTTTTTGTATGCGATTCGCTAAAATTTTGTTAAGAATTTTTGCATCAATGTTCATTAGAGATATGGGTCTGAAATTTTCACTAATTATCTTTTCAGCAGTGTCTCCTCTTCTGTTTAACCTACCCATTGAAGTTTATTTTTATTTCAGTGAGTACATTTTCAATTTCTATAAATTCCGCAGTTTTATGTCCTTGTTTTCTGTAGATTCTTTTCTTATCATTTTAATATTTTCTCTATTTAAAATATGCATTTAATAACTTTTTACAAATTATCTCAGTGTCTGACGTTCTCAGGAATATAATTATCATATCTGTTGCTTCCACTGACTCTAAATATTTTGTTTCTTCCTATGCTGTGTAAATTTGGATACTATGCTCATTTTCATCAGAGACTTATTTGTGGGAACCCTATGAGGACTCAGTGGGATATATCTGCATGTGTCAGGTACCTACCAGTTTTTTTTATGTTATATGAAAAGTGGAAATCTATACCCTAAACCTTATGATGGCATTGTTTTGGGAATTTTTAGGGAGAAACATTTTGCTATTGTTTTCACCAAGATTCTAGCCTGGAATCATTCTTCTTTGTTAGGAATTTAGAAATTTTTTTGGTTGTGGATATAAGAATCCCACCCAGATTATACAGGAATACAGCACTGTTTCATTGAAAATAACAAAGAAGTGACACAGAGGAGCCCTAGAATCAGATACTGACAGATTGACCCCACACACCTCTCTCTTTCTCACACACACACAAACACAGACATTCATTGCCTATTCTTGGAAAATAGTCATATTTCCATATGACTCATAAATTTCCATATGATTCATAAATGGATCAATTTATATGATCTAGGATCTAGTTCACATCATTCAAAATGGATTCTAATAGACTCACTATTTAGATAGATTTAAAAAATAAAGGAGCTATAAATTTGATGTATGTGGAAATAATTTTAGATGCCATCTCAGATCCCGAATACCAGGCTAATTTAGCAAATCATATTTGATGATTGATGTTGATGGTGAGTAAACAGACCTATCTAAGTATTCATAGAATTTAGGAAGTCGAAATCTATTTTAAATCATGAGACATGAAACTTAAGATAAGAAATGGAGAATCTAGAACCATAAAGTTCATTGTAAAGGCCAGATAAAATAAATAAATGATGCTATTTAAACCCACCAGTCATCATGAGAAAGTGACACTAATGTTTTTATATTTTTAAAAATCACCTTGAAGTTCAGTATGACCAAATGTCATGCTGTTTGTCAAAAGTAGAGCTGGTATTTGAATCCAGGTCTTACTCCAAAGAGTATGCTTTTTCTAAGAGAAAAATGTTTTATTAGATAAGGTTATATAATGAGAGCAGTACAAAATTAAGGACTCAGAGGGTCATGTAGAAGCCACGTTCCTTTAGTTTTCAGTTAATTTTGGCAAGTTTTCACAGAATGGCTTCAGAATGTAACAGCGAACTGAAGTATCTTCATTGAAAAAAATCAGAATATTTTAAATAACCAATTTTGTTATTAAATGAGAAGCTCTTGACTTCGATTTTAAATGCCTATCTACTGGAATACATTTTCCTACTTCATGTAGCCTCTTCTGAATCCACAAGTGCAACTTTAATTTCTTGTGCCCTTCTCTGCCCTGCTCCAGCTAAATCAGCTCTTCTTCCCAGACTGGAAATGCAATCAAGAGTCCAGGCTTTAGAGTCAAACTGCCTGATGTGAATCCCAGTTCCATCACTTAGTTATTGTGTGACTTTAGCAGGTTTTAAATCTCTCTTACTGTTCTTCTCTAAGAAGAAAAGAAGTAACAGTAAATATCTCAGCATCATACCTCAATAATAATGGTAAGTATCTCAAAAATAACTACAGTAATATTTTTATTTGGGAGAAAAACAATACACTCATACAAGGTGAGATACAAACTACTTATATTGGACTCATCAAACAGATACTGGCCCTAACACTGGAGTAGGATGCTTGAGGCATTTGGATTTTTATTGATCTATAGTGAGGAGGTCCAAAGTGTACTAGGAAGGAGAAAAATAATCTGGGGCTCTGGGAAGGTGCTCCAAGGAATCCGTTCTGAGGCTATTTTCCAACTGTTGGGGGAATATTCTCATACATTAATACATGATATAGCTGTGTTCCTATGTAATAGTTTGATATTGCTCTTGGGCATTTGCAAAGAAAATAAAAGGTGATGATGGGGAAATTAGAGTCTAATTATGAAACCAGCCAGGCTCAAGGGTCATATGGGAATATTAGCCTTTTCCTATGAAAAATGCCTTTAAATCTGGATATGGAAAATAATAGTAAATATTGATTGACACTTAAGTAATAGTAAATATTGATTGACACTTAAGTATCAGGCATTGTGCTAAGTGGCTTGCATACAACAACTAATCTTCACAATAACATTTTAGGGTAGGCTGCATTAAAATCTTAAATTTATAGATAACAAAGTGAGGAAGAAAGTGTTGCTATCCATTCAGGAGAAATGAAAACCAGATTTTTCAAGTAGAAAATATTTAATGAGAAAGAATAAAATAATACTAGAATGCAGAGAAAGAGAGAGAGAGAGGGAGAGAAGTGGAGATGATGCTAGGAACAGCACAAACAGCTAGAAAAGTGTCTGGGAAATGTGTCAGTCCTGCTTCTCAAAAATTGTACTGAATAACAATCACAAATATTTATGCACCAAACAATGGTGCATCCATGTATGTCAATCAGATCCTTCTCAATTTCAGGAATCAAATAGACCAAAACACAATAATACTCGGAGACTTTAACACTCCTCTCTCACCGCTGGACAGATCCTCCAAGCAAAAATTGAACAAAGAAACCATAGGACTCAATGACACAATCGCTAATTTGTACTTAACAGACATATACAGATTATTCCATCCATCAAAAAGCGAATACACTTTCTTCTCAGCAGCTCATGGGTCCTTCTCTAAAATAGACCATATGTTATGCCACAAAACTACTCTTAGCAAATACAAAAACATAGAGATGCTACCTTGTACACTATCAGATCATAATGGAATGAAATTAGATATCAACGATAAACTTAGAAACAAAAACTACTCCAAGACCCGGAGATTAAATAATATGCTATTGAATGATACATGGATAACAGAAGACGTTAGGGGAGAAATTAAAAGATTCTTAGAGGTCAATGAGAACAAAGATACAACATATCGAAATCTCTGGGATACTATGAAAGCAGTGCTAAGAGGAAAGTTCATTGCAGGGAGTGCATTTAATAAAAGAATGAAAAGTCAACAAATCAATGACCTCACATTACAGCTCAAAGCCCTAGAAAAAGAGGAACAGATCATCACCAAAAGTAGGAGAAGACAGGAAATAATCAAAATCAGAGCTGAAATCAATGAAATTGAAACAAAAGAAACAATTCAAAAAATTGACAAAACGAAAAGTTGGTTCTCTGAAAAAATAAACAAAGTTGATAAACCCTTAGCCACGCTAACGAAAAGAAGGAGAAACTCCGAATTACTAAAATTCGTGATGGGAATGGAAATATTACAACAGACACAATTGAAATACAAAACATAATAAGAAGCTACTTTGAAAATTTATACTCCAACAAAATAGAAAACCTGGAAGACATCAACAGGTTCCTAGAGGCATATGAGCCACCCAAACTGAATCTGGAGGACATACACAACTTAAATAGATCAATTTCAAGCAATGAAATAGAGGAAGTCATCAAAAGCCTACCAACAAAGAAAAGTCCGGGACCAGATGGATTCACAGCCGAGTTCTACAAGACCTGCAAAGAAGAGCTCATTCCAATACTCCTCAAAGTATTTCATGAAATAGAGGAGGAGGGAACCCTTCCAAACTCATTCTATGAAGCTAATATCACCCTGATACCAAAACCAGAGAAGGACACATAAAAGAAAGACAATTTCAGACCCATATCTCTAATGAACATAGATGCAAAAATTCTTAACAAAATTTTAGCAAACCGCATACAAAAGCATATTAAAAAGATAGTGCACCATGATCAAGTGGGTTTCATCCCAGGGATGCAAGGTTGGTTCAACATCCGGAAATCAATCAATGTAATTCACCACATCAACAGACTTAAAGTCAAGAACCACATGATTATTTCAATAGATGCAGAGAAAGCATTTGATAAAATACAGCACCCATTCATGCTCAAAACACTAGAAAAAATAGGGATAGTGGGGACATTCTTTAATATTGTAAAGGCTATCTATGCTAAGCCCACAGCTAACATCATTCTAAATGGAGAAAAATTGAAAGCATTCCCCCAGAGAACTGGAACAAGGCAGGGATGCCCTCTTTCACCACTACTATTCAACATCGTTCTTGAAACTCTAGCCAGAGCAATTAAACAGACCAAAGAAATTAGAGGAATACAAATAGGTAAAGAAGAGATCAAACTATCCCTATTTGCAGATGACATGATTCTCTATTTAGAAGATGCTAAGAATTCCACCAGAAAACTTCTGGAACTCATAAATGAATTCAGTAAAGTAGCAGGATATAAAATTAATGCTCATAAATCTAATGCATTTTTATTCGTAAGTGATGCATCCTCTGAGAGAGAAATTAGGAACACTACCCCATTCACATTAACCTCAAAAAAAAAATAAAATACTTGGGAATCAATCTAACAAAAGATGTGAAAGACCTCTACACTGAGAACTACAGAACACTAAAGAAAGAAGTTAAAGAGCATCTGAGAAGATGGAAAGATCTCCCATGTTCTTGGATAGGCAGAATTAATATTGTCAAAATGGCCATACTTCCAAAAATGCTATACAAATTCAATGCAATTCCAATTAAAATCCCAATGACGGACCTCATAGAAATAGAGCAAGCAATCATGAAATTCATTTGGAGGAATAAGAGACCCAGAATTGCTAAAGCAATCCTTAGCAAGAAGAGCGAAGCAGGGGGTTTCACAATACCAGACCTCCAACTATACTACAGAGCAATAGTGACAAAAACAGCATGGTATTGGTACCAAAATAGACAGGTAGATCAATGGTACAGAATAGAGGACACAGAGACAAACCCAAATAAGTACAGGTATCTCATACTTGACAAAGGAGCCAAAAACATGCAATGGAGAAAAGACAGCCTCTTCAACAAATGGTGCTGGGAAAACTGGAAATCCATATGCAGCAAAATGAAACTAAACCCATATCTCTCACCCTGTACAAAACTCAACTCAAAGTGAATCAAGGACCTAGAAATCAGACCAGAGACTCTGCACCTAATAGAAGAGAAAATAGGTCCAAATCTTCATCATGTTGGCGTAGGACCAGATTTCCTGAACATGACTCCCAAAGCGCAAGAAATAAAAGCACGAATCAATGATTGGGATAGAGTCAAATTAAAAAGCTTTTTCTCAGCAAAGGAAACAATCAGCAATGTGAAGAGAGAGCCTTCAGAGTGGGAGAAAATCTTTGCCACACACACTTCAGATAGAGCACTAATCTCCAGAATCTACCAACTACTCAAAAATCTTTACACCAAGAACACCAATAACCCAATCAATAAATGGGCCAAGGAAATGAACATCCACTTTACAGAGGAAGATCTACAAGCAATCAACAGATTTATGAAAAAATGTTCAACATCACTCGTTATTAGAGAAATGCAAATCAAAACCACCTTAAGATTTCATCTTACCCCAATTAGAATGTCTTTTATTAAGAACACAGGCAACAACAGGTGTTGGCGAGGATGTGGGGAAAAGGGTACACTCATACATTGCTGGTGGGAGTGCAAGTTGGTGCAGCCACTCTGGAAAGCAGTGTGGAGATTCCTTAGAAAACTTGGAATGGATCCACCATTTGACCCCGCTAGCCCACTCCTTGGCCTGTACCCAAAGGACTTAAAATCAGATTACTACAGTGATGCAGCCACATCAATGTTCATAGCTGCTCAATTCACAATAGCTAGATTATGGAATCAACCTAGATGCCCTTCAGTAGATGAATGGATGAAGAAACTATGGTATATATACACAATGGAATATTACTCAGCCATAAAGAAGAATAAAATTATGGCATTTGTAGGTAAATGGATGATGTTGGAGACTGTTATGCTAAGTGAGATTAGCCAATCCCCAAAATCCAATGGCCGAATGGTCTCTCTGATAAATGAATGATGATGCATAATGTGGGGGAGAAGGGTGGCAAGAATGGTGAAAGGATAGATAGCATAGAGGGAAGGGAGGGGTGGGGTCGTGGTGGGGGGTAAAAATAATAACAGAATGTGTGACAGATACCATTGCCCTGTGTACATGCATGAACGCACAGAGGGTGTGACTCTACTTTGTGTACAACCAGTGAAACAATAGCTGTACTCCATTTGTGTTCAATGAATCAATAAGTAAATAGAAAAAAAACAAAAAAACAAAAAAAACAAAGATGAAGGAGGGATCTCCTGCACTGAATGACAGGTTGGTTTAAAATTTGACACTCCGTTAGTTTAGTAAGATTACCATTTTACAAGTTAGATCAAATCCCACACTCAAGCTTTCATTTTACAACCAAGTTAATGTAGGTTCACACCTTCCAGGTGTGATAATTACAGCAGTACCTCCTTATTTTTTTAACTGTTTGATCTACTGAACTCCATTCAACTGTGAGATTCTTCAGGATAAGTACTAAGTGCTTTTTGCATGTCTGCGTCTTTAGGTCTTCGTTCATTTTTTGTACACAGGATAAATCCAGTGTATTTCTTGAATATAAACAATCACAGAATATTTCATTAGCATGCAAGAGGTTGTTACCACTAGGAGCCTCAATAAAATAGCGAAGCAAGCAAAAAACAAAAAATTGTACTGAATTGTACTGAATAGTGAGTTTGGAGTTGAGGTCTGTCTAGGTTATATTTTATAAAGTTCAGGGTACTCACAGTGTGTCTGGGCAATGTCCATGCTGTTGCTCTCTGAAAATCAAAAGTAAATGCCAAGGCCCAAATTCATACAATGAGCTGGTGTCTGGATGGGTTATAATTCTCTACTCCAGTTCTTGTTCCTAAGGATATGTGCCTTGATTCTCCCATTTGCCTTCTAGAGATTCTGCACAGTGTTTTTGTTTTGTTTTGTTTTGTTTTAACCTTAGACACCACTGGAAATATTGGATGACTGAACTCCTTCCAGAGTCCTATAACTAAGTGGTAGGGCCCTGATACCTAGCCTAGCCTAACTATGGAGGCCTCTCTAATTCTACTCCACACCCAAAACTGTAGGTTTTCTGAGTCACTTTGTAACTGGGTTAAGGCAGTATTTCTAAGTGTGATAGACACTTTATCCAACATCTATCAAGTCCTCTTTTCCAGTAATGTAAGATAAAAATTGACATTATTTTTGAAGGGGATGTCCCTGTACTCTCAATATCATGGAAACCCTAAAACTTCAGGTGAAAGCTCCATAGTAGAGGGGACTTGTCCATTTTGCTCACCGCTCTATCTTTAGACCTAAAATAGTGGTTGGCAAATATTCAATGCTCAATACGTATTTTCTAAATGAACTGCATTTACTATGCAGTTATTTTAAAATCTATTTATTTCAGTGTACTAATTCTGGCCAGAAAAATTGATATAAAAAACATACTCCTTGATGATCTGGAAACAATTTCTCAAGGAAAGTGAAATGGAACCAAAAGTGGTTTGCAACAGGGACATCTTCCTCACCCTAGAATTATGTTCATACTTGAAGAACCATTTTTTAACATATCCTGGACCAATCCCTTCAACTTGTTTCCTCCTCTATTTCTAGAACACATTAAACATACTTCCCAAATAACGTTTAATATAGTTTATAACAATGATTAGTTAATATTTCTATATTCCCATTGATTTTGAATTTATTAAGGGTCAAAACATTCTCTTAACTATATATAGGTGTATAGTTTAGTGAAAAATCATTTGTTTTACAATCAGACATGCTGTCTGGAGCCATATAGGGCTATATGCATCATTGACTACTTGGTATTTTCATTGAGATAGCTCAAAACTAAATTTAAGTTATCCAATACTGAATTCATGATCTCCATCTAAAAACCTGGTCATTCTCTGGTGGTCATATTTCCATAATAAAATCCCAAATAAATAGGCAAGTTATATTTCTAAAAATTTCCCTGAGATCTTCCTCTCATGCCTGTTTCCAACGTAGTACAGTGACCAATCTTGCCCAAATATATATTTTGACCTTTTCTCTTCATATTGTGTCTACTCTACTTTGAATATCAATCATCTGTTACCTTAGTTACTGCCAGCAACCTTGCAATCATTCTCCCTGAATAGACACATACAATCTGTTTTACAAGCTGAAAACAGAGTAATCTTCTAAAAAACAAATCCAATCATGTCACTCTCTTGCAAAGACATTTCCCATAGACCCCTATTGTTTTTAGGATGAAGTCTCAAATATTCGATATGGCTGCATGTCCTTGTTTGCCTGGGACCCTGATTAGCTTCCCAGATCTCTCTCCCTCTCACTCCTTTCCTTCCAAACATGTTGGCTTTCTACACTATCATGTCTGAAACATTGCATTTATGGTTTTCTTCTCTTTCTTGAGTAAAATCCTATTTACCTGTTACCTCTTAGCTCAGATACTGAATAACCCAGAAGATATCAGACTGATAACCCAGAAGATATCAGAAAGTATTAATGTTTTGCTATTTTCCTTCTTGTCACATATCACAGTTTATGATATTATTTGGGGGGGGGATATTTGTCTCTATCCAGATCATACCTGGGATGTAAAAAACTATGGAAAAAATTTTGGTTTGTAAGCCTTTGACTATACAAGCAATTTGGTTAAAAATGTATTACAAAATTCTTGGGCCAATCTTAGGTGCAGTGATTTATCCATGAAGACTTAGAATAATGGGTGCAAAATAAGGTTCTTATGCATCATTGTCAAATTTCAGTGCCAATGGAAATTCTTTGCTGAGTCTGGGTACTATTTCTTTTTCTATTCTTAATTTTTGCCATGAGAATAAGGTGGAAACCTTGTAATTACATACAGTGCTTTGGCTCTTCAGAATCTGAAACAATATAAATCACTTTGCCTCTGCAGTTCTTAATATTTAATAGTATTTGCCTCATTATTCAATACTCTGTAGGTGTCATGCCTTGTGCTGCCATCAATATTGGTTTTGGTGACCTTCTCAAGATTTGCTACTTGGCTTCATTAATGATATCCACAAGTTGAAATCTTATCTCGAGTATGCAAGAAAATGATAATTTGTTTTCTAATGCACCTATATTAAGAATCTTACTGCAGCATAAGAAGAAAGCAACACATCTTCTAAGTATGTCTTCTTTTAAACTCTTTGGGCAGTAATTACTATAATCCTGAAATGTGGTCTCTTTCGGTTTTGAGCACTTGCCTTCCTTCCATACATAGTCTACAACAGGAAGACTAGGAGAGGAGCTGTGGTGGAACAAGAGGAGTGTGAGCCATGAGAACTGCAGTGCCCACCATGACATGTGGGAGGCAACAGAGAACATTTATCAGAAGAGTAATTTTGACGACCAACAGTCTCAGAAGTCTTTGGATGAAATATGTGCAACTATTAGCATCCTTCACACATGGCACAGAGCCTATGGGGACAGATAGCAAATTCTAAGTGTACCAGTATTAGGCTCACACAGGAAAATGTGCCTGTTATTACCCTCAGAAGCAGCAGTATCATGATAAGTACATGATTCCATGAGATGCGGTGCTTACTTTTGACACAACATCTGACATATGAGCACAAGCTAATCAACAGTACATTAACAGAAGCCCAAAGACCTGAACTTATCCAGTGCCCAGTGTGAGTGTGCACCACACACAATCAACTTGTCAAGACTATTCTGGAAACCCAATCTTATATTATCCCATGAAAGTAATAATATGCTGCCTTGAAGTGAGCAATTCTTTCTTCAGGTCAACTTTCAGGAAACAAGGGGTGACTTCATAGGCATGAGCCCTGAAGCTCTGTGGAGCCTCTGGTTGACCCTCTATATAGGAAGGAAATTTGAGAAGTGCTTAAAGGGAACACATGGTGAGCAGGGCCATGTGGTCCTACTCAGGTCCTCAGACTCTCTACTTGGATGTCACTTATGAACAGCTGGCCTCAGGCACAAGAGAACTAAGAACAGAACTCCTACAGTTCAAGTCTCCAGTGTCTGCACACTGTAGTTACTTAATAAAGGTGCATTAAAATATTGACTAGTTAAACTAATTGATTATATTGGTGATGCCCTGGCCTTGGAGCTGGTCAAAGTCTGGTTAGGATGGCCTAGAATTTGTGATCTGATTTAATTGTGTAGAAGCCCTGAATTCGGACAGAAATCTGGGTTTTCATTGGAAGACCTAAGCAATGAATTCATGGGTGGTAATTTTTTTGTAATTGTTTCTATTACTTTCATCTACTTAAGAAGAACACTGTCTGAGACTCAAAGCATAATTTAAATATATTGAAACAAGTAGAAAAGTGGTATTTTTCCTTTTATTCTGAAGTTATGTACATTGTATAACAAGTAGAAAAATGTCGAATATTTAATTCATCTGTAGAACTGTAATTCATATTAATAAAAAATATGCTGAGACTTATTCATATTGTAGCTTCCCTTGGAAAATCTTTGAGAGCTAAGATTATTCTTTCATATATACATAAATTCCTCAGTCTCTGGCATGGCTTATCTTAAAATAACAAGCACTATTTGAGAAAAATGTATAATTCCACGGTAGATAAAAGCTAGCAATATCTCTGCAGAGGTTTGGCATATCCTGGAGAAGAATAAAAGAAAGTCTGCATGATCTTATTTGAATTTGAGCTTAAAATGATCAAAATGTGTACTCTTTCAATTTTTTTTTCTTTTTTCTTTTTTTGCATTAAAAAATGCCACTTGTATGTAAAAGGCGTACACTGGAGTCTTAAAATTCTGGCCACATGTTTCTCACCTTGCATGTGACTGTATTCCAATGGCAGCTGTCAGTATGAACTTCCGACTTAAATTTAGAAATTCAATCATCTCCAACTATTGTCCGAGACTCCCATGAAGATGGTATTGTTCTGGTTTGAATAGATGCCCAAGTTCATGTGTTAGAGATTCATCTCCAGCACAATGGTGTTGAGAGGTCACATGTTTAAATGGTGATCAAGTCTGAGAGTTCTGCCTCAATGAATGAATTAATGTCGCTATTGTGGGAGTGGGTCAGTTATGTTAGGAGTGGGTTCCAGATAAAAGTGAGTTAATCTCTCTCTGTCTCACACACTCTCTTGGCCCTTTGCCTTCCTTCACAGGGTGATGCAGTACTAAGGCCTTGCCAGATGCTCATGCCATGCTCTTTGGCTTCATGGCTTCCAGTATCATGAGCCAAACAAACTTAAATAGTTACAAGTTATCAAGGTATTCTCTTATAGTAGTAGAAAACAGACTAAGGTGGTGTCCATTTCAAAAATAGGGGAAACCCTTCCTCCTTCCCTCTGAGTGTCCTCTCCAGAGGATGTCACCATTTTCTTTAATGCATCACCATGACTCAATCCTGAAAATCAACGTCGTGTTAATTGGCATAGCATGGTAGAAATTAGAGCACCTACTTTGTTTTATTCTATAAGGGAAGAGGAAAAACATGTAGATGTGTTGTACCATAAAGACTACATAATTGAACCACAAGTATAGTGTCCTTGATTGCTGATCAATTTCTAATCAACTGATGTAAAATCACCATTTAACACTATTTAAACTTAAGTTTAAAAAAAAAAATTACCTAAAACATTCCTTACTTAGAAAACCTGAAATTGGTGAAGTCCCTTATGCTTCCCTGCCCCCCACCCCAATACGGGGAAATGAACCCAAGAATGCTACCACTGATCTATACCCCAAGCCCTTTTTATTTTTTATTTTAAGATAGAGTCTCACTAAATTGTGAAGGCTAGCCTTGAATTTGAAATCCTCCTACCTCAGCCTCCAGCCTTCCCGGGATTATAGGCATATACCACCACTCCTGGCTCCCTTGCACTTTTCTTATTGTTACAGTATTCATCAGCTTTAGGTTTTATGACTCCTGAATGGTCACCATATCTTGGTACCTGGAATTCGTTTCTACTAAGCATCACCATTAGCCTGTGAAAAAAATCAATATACTATGCACCAAATCATCTGTAAAGACAGAAAATGCCCAAAGGGTGAAGGAGGGTGTGCTTTATTCTTTTTGCTGAATTTTCTTATTAAATTCTGATGATGGAAAGCCTCCCCATTCAAAACATTTTCAGTTGTTAATTTTTCTACCCTGCATGATTTTTGCTATTCCTTGAAATCATAAGTGGTTAAAACATCACTAATTGGATTTTAGTTCAATGTGCTCAATTAAATGATTTTGATTCTGTGTTTATGTAGTACAGACATACCTCAGAGCTATGCAGGTCCAGTTTCAGACACTGCAACAAAGTGAATGTTGAAATAAAGTGAATCAAAGGAATTTTTGTTTTCATAGTTTGTATCAATGTTCACAGTATACTGTTGACTATCAAGTGTGCACTAACATTGTACCTAAAAAGCAGTGCATATATCTTATTTAAAAATATTGCTAAAAATGATAACAATAATCTGATTAGTAATTTTTCAGCTAGTGGAGGGTCTTGCTTCAATATTGATGACTGTTGATTCATCAGGGTGGTGGTAGCACATGATTGGTGTAATTATAGCAATCGCTTAAAAGGAGACAACACTATAACTGGGTGTGGTGGCACATACATGTAATTGCAGTGACATAGGAGGCTGAGACAGGAGGATCTGAACTTCAAGGTCAGCCTCAGCAACTTACCAAAGCACTCAGCAACTTAGCAAGTCTCTGTCTCAAGACTGAAAATGAAAAATGTCTGAGGATGTAGCTCAGTGGTAGGACAACCCTGGGTTCATTCCTCAGTTTAAAAAAAATGACAACAATGAAATTTATTGCATCAATTGACTCTTTCATCAAGGATTTCTCTGTAGCATGCAAACTTTTTACTCACAGTAGAATTCCTTTAAAAATTGGAATTAGTCCTTTCAAAACCTGCTGCTGCTTTATCAACTATTTGTAATATTCTAAACCCTTTATTGTGATTTCAACAATATTCCCAGCTTCTTTGTTAGAAGTGGATTCCATCTAAATAAACCACTTTCTTTCCTCATTCATAAGAAACAATTCCTAATTTGCTAGAATGTCATCTTGAGACTGCAGCACTTCAGTCCCATTTTTAGATTCCACCTCTAATTCTAGTTCTGTTGCTATTTCCCGCACATCTGTAGTTATTTCCTCCACTGAAGTCTTGAATCCCTCCAAGTCATCCATGAGGGTTGGAATCAGCTTCATCCAAACTCCTGTTAATATTGATGTTTTGACCTTCTCTCAGGAATCACAAATGTTCTTAATGGTAACTAGAACAATAAATCCTTTCCAGTAGGTTCTCCCCCGATCCAACAGACAGAGGATGCCCTGTCTGTTGCAGCTGTAGGTTTACTTACTGTATTTCATAAATAATAAAACTTGAAAGTAAAAATTTTTATTTGATCCAGAGGCCACACGATGAATGTTGTATCAGCAGTCATGGAATTCAATGTTTATCTCATTGCACATTCCCACTGGAGCTCCTAGGTGACCAGGTACGTTGCTGGGGAATAGTAAAAAGAGATTTAGTAAATTTAGTAAAATAGTAAAAAGAGATTTTTGAAAAAAAATCTCTTCCCCTGAGCAGTAGTTCTCAAAAATGTGCTTAAAATATTGAGCGAAATGTGTTGTAAACAGATGTCCTATGACTGAATTGTTATTGTTCCATTTATAATGTACAGGAAAAGTAGACTTAGTATGATTCTTAAGGATTATTGGATTTTCAGAATGGTAAATAAACATTGGTTTTTACTTGAAGTCAGAAGCTGCATTAGATAGACCTTAATGAAACAGTCAGCCTGCCCTTCAAAGCTTTGAAGTCAAGTATTGACTTCTTTCTGCCTATGAAAGTCCTAAATAGCAGCTTCATCTAATAGAGGATTGCTTCATCTACAATGAGAATCTGTCCTTCAGTGTAGCCACCTTCATCAATAATTTCAGCTACATCTTCTGGACATCTTGCTGAAGCTTCTATATCAGTACTTGTTGCTTTTCCTTGTACTTTTTTTTTTTTTGCGGTGCTGGGGATTTGAACCCAGGGCCTTGTGCTTCCGAGGCAAGCACTCTACCAACTGAGCTATATCCCCAGCCCTTCCTTGTACTTTTATGTTAAGGAGAAAACTTTTTCCTTAAACCTCGTGAGCCAATTTCTGATAACTGAACTTTTCTTTGGATGCTTCTTCATCTCTCTCAGCCTTCATCAAATTAAAGAATTACTATTGCTCTGGATGGGGTTTTGACCTATGAGAAAGTTGGTTTTATTCTCTATTTGGACACTAAAACTTTCTCCTAATCAGCAATATTTGTATATTCCCTTGAGTAGTACTTTTAAGTTCTTCAAGATCTTTGCTTCTGCATTCACAACTTGCTTAACTGTTCAGTACAAAAAGCCTAGGTTTTGGCATATCTCAGCTTTTGCTATGTCTTCCTAACTAAGCTTAATCATTTTCAGTTTTTGACCTTAAATGAGAGATGTATGACTTTTTCTTTCCTTTGAACACTTGGAGGCCATTGTAATTAATTGCATCATTAATTGGTACAGTTTCAATATTAATCTATCTCAGGAGTAAGGAGGCCTGAAGAGAAGAAGAGAGATGGAAAGTAGCTGGTTGTGGAACTGTCAGAACACATGCAATATTTAGGGATTAAGTTTGACATTCTATATGGGCACAGTTCATGGTGCTTCAAGACAATGACAGAAATGATGTCAAAGATCATGATCACAGATCACCATAATATTATTGAAAAAGTCTTAAATACTGAGAGAATTACCAAAATATGACACAAAGCCATGAAATATTCACATTCTCTTAGAAAAGTGATACAAATACAACTGGATTGCTACAAACCTTCAATTTTTAAAAAGGCAATATCTGAAAAGCACAATAAAGTGAAATGCAATAAAACTAGGTATGCCTGTATACATTATTAATAAAGAATAGAAAGCAATGATCTCACCAACAGCTCTTGCTCTTTTGCATTCCTTAGTTTCAAATTCAGAAGGTATATGAGGTGGTCAAAACATGAAAGAAAGCTGGATTTGTTGACATCATTTTTCTGAAATAGTTTCATGAAGTCAAGCCAAGTCCTGCTATCCACCTCTGGACATAGCTATCATTAAAGACATATAAATATTTGCAAAACAAACAAACAAACCTTCAGGGAATAGCAGGAAAAATGGTGTCTATTTAAAGAAGATTGGTAGATAACAATGTACATCTAAGCAAGTATTGGTGTCCTAGATGACTTACAGATTTCTGAACCATACTATTTTTAGGGAAATTTCACTGGGAAATTTCACCATTATTTTGAGGCATTCATTACTGAAACCAGTAAGATTATGGACAAAATGTAGCTGCAGTGACCTACTTTAGGCCTATCATAGATTGAGGTTTAATTTAGAAGAACTAAAAAAGTACGATTGCTTTTTTTGCATCTGGTATTGGCATTGGGCATGGGAATGAGTTAGCCCCCACTTTCTTGCCTGATCAGTTGTATGTGCACGTGTTTAACACTCCCCTGATAACATCTCTTTTCCTTTCCCAAGTTCCAGTCCTCTCTTTAACAGAGAGTATTTAAGAAGCTTTAGAGAAATAGTTTGTTTAGCATCTGCTTTTTATATTAGTCATGTTAATCTTTGCCTCAGATCCACTCACTGAGATCTTTCCTGCAATCCATCTCCATTGTGTGGGTTCTGCCTTAAGTTTTTGCCCCAGTCTCTTTTGTATCAATTTAGCACTGAGGTCTTGGTCTGTATTTTCCAGTCATCTTTTGTTTTCTAACTCTTGGTCCTTCTGCTGGTTTTTTAGGACTATTATAGCAAAATATCATAAACTAGGTAGTTTAAACACAGATTATTTTATCACAATGCTAGAGGTTAGAAGTCTGAGATCAAGGCATTCGAAGGGTTAGTTTCCTCTGAGGGTTTCTTCCTTGGCTTGCAGATGATTGTCTTTTCTTGTACCTTCACATAGTCTTTTCTCTGCATGTCTTTGTTTTAATCCTTTCTTCTTATTAATGCCACCAGTCATATTGGATTAGGGGCCACTCCAGTGATCTCGTTTTTAACTTAAGTACTCCTTTTAAGATCCTATCTCCAAATGTAGTCACATTCTGAGTTTCTGGGGTTAGGACTTTGTATGAATTTTAAGGGAAACATGATTAAGCCCATAACATTGCTCATCTCTTCTTCTCCTGATTATAACAACAAAAACAATGATTATTTTCATAACTAACATTTATTATTTAGTAGACACTAGATGCTGTACTAGCTGCTTCACATTTACTGTGCCTCTGACCACAGCTCTGGCCTTACACCTCAATCTTGAAATGGACAAGTCCTGATACCTACTGCCAGATTTGCTGCCATAGACTGACTTTGCAGATATAGGATTCATGTTAGTCCATTCCTACTGCTAGAATGAAAGACTTGAGACACAATTTATAAAGAATAGGAATTTATTTTTTACCCTTCTGGAGGCTGGAAATCTAATATCAAAGAATCAGCAGGTGTGTTGTCTGGAGGGGGCCCAGTCCCTGCTCCCAAAAATGGTACCTTGTTGCTGCATCCTCACATGACCGAAGGAGTGAGTGCTGTAGAAAAGCACAAGAACAAAATAAGAGCCTAGCTAGCTTCCTCCAACTCTTTTATAAGGTTTCCACTATAATTCATGAAGGCACACCCTCATGACCACATCATTTCCCTAAACCCTCACCTCTTAATATTGTTACTTTGGAGATAAAGTTCAACATGAATTTTAGAGGGGATACGAAACACTCCAATCATAGCAGATTTGCCCAGTGGTTATGTGGCTGGACTCAGAGATAGTGAAGGTGGATTTTTATTCCAGCTCTGCTCTTTATCAGTCATTTGATCTAGGACAAGTTAAAACCTCTTTGTACTTCAGTTTCTCCATCCATACACATGGGGATAATGATGCTACCTATAGATTTACTACAAGTGAAGCAAAGAGTATGCTGGGTGTGTGGTCAGCACAGTAAAACATTGAGATAATATATCTTGCAGTAATGCAAATTTGAACAGAATATGATTGACAATTGGCTCCCATCCTCTGAAGCAGCCTTACCTTAGTCAATTCATTAACTTCGCACTCCACAGGTTATTTTTAAAGTCTCATGTGTAGCACTATGTTGGAGTGCCACTGTAGTTGCATTTTAATTCTTGCTACTATTTGATTTTTCCTGCTACCAGACATTCTGCTTTTGCTTCTACACTTGCCTTTGAAGACATCTGTTCTTACCTTTCATGTGGATATCACCTACCTGAATTGCTACCTAACTATTACTATTTGAATACTATACCAAACTGACTGCTTTCAACTCTGGCTTATAGTAGTTTTGCTCTGCTCCATTGGAAGTGGCTAATTTCTGTCCTGGTTTCATTATCCAAGAGTCTAAATCCCATACCTGGAATAAGGCATGATTTCCTAAGATTGCCATCTGCTACAAGGAATTAAGGAATTTTAGATCACTCTTATTCATAGGACTGATAAAATTAACTGATAAAATTAGCTATTTCAGGCACTCAATAATATATGTCTTCAGAATTGCAAAATATATATCTGATTCAGTAGTTAATTATCAATAAAACTCTTCATTTCCATGTTTGATAAGTTATGGGTATGGTAGTAGTACATGCAGAAGGTATTACACTACACAAGTAAGTCTACTGCCTCTGGAGTTGTATTGATGGGTCAGAATATCAACTCAACCATTTATTAGCTCTGTGGTTTTAGACTCAGTATGCTCATATATAAAATTTAGACTTGTAGGGAACATTGAATGAACTAATGTACTGAATAATTGCATTTACCACAATACTCTATAGTCGTTATTTTATTTGATGTCCATGACAATCCTTTATGTTAGATATTGTTATTCCCATCTTACATATATGTAATGGTTCAATTACGGTAGCCCCTTCCATTAGTTCTATAATTTTTTTAACAGTTCCTTCTAAAATATCTCCTACTGTTTGGATATTCAGATATTACTTGTGAGTTTCCTTGAGAGGAAGAATGTGTTATGCTCTCAATTATATCTAAAAACAGCTTCTAGTCCTAGCAAATGTGTGTGTGTGTGTGTGTGTGTGTGTAAATCAATAAATTTCCTGAAAGTGATTTTATGTTAGTTATATCAAATGGAAACCTGTCATAGCAATTAGAAAAAAATTATAATTTCTTAAGTTTTTAACAGAACAGTCAAATTTGGGAAGGTATAAGAATCCTATTAATGAAAAGGATGATAGCAAAAGACATTGATTGCCCCTGATGAACATAGATGCAAAAATCTTTAATAAAATATTAGCAAACCACATTCAAACACAAATCATGAGAAGCTGGGATTGAAGGAATTTGCCTCAATATTGTAAAGGCCATTTATAACAAACCCAAAGCCAACGTCATACTAAATGGTGAAAAACTAAAAGCAGTTCCTCTAAAATAAGGAATATGACAAGGCTGTCCACTGTCACCACTCTTATTCAATATAGTCCTTGAAACAGCCAAAATGATCAGAGAAGAAAAGGAAATCAAAGGGACACAAATAGGAACAGAAGAAGTCATACTGTTTGCTGATATGATGCTCTATCTAGAAGACCCAGAAATCTCCACCAGAAGACCTTTAGAGTATATAAGTGAATTTAGCAAAGTAACAGAATACAAGATCAATATCTATAAATCAATAGGTTTACTATACTCCAACAGTGATTTAACCAAGGGGGAAGTCAGGAAAATCATTTCATTCACCATAATCTCAAAAAAAAACCAAACAAACTAAATCTGTGGATTAATCTAAACATGGAGGTAAAAGAGCTGTGCAATGAAAACTATAGAACACTGAAGAAAGAAATTGGAGAAGATTTAGACGATAGAAAGACATCCCATGTTGTATAGGCAGAATCAACATTGCCGAAAAAGCTGTTTTAGTCAGTTTTTTCACTTCTGTGACTAAAAGATCTGAAAAGAACAATTTTAGGGGAGGAAAAGTTTATTTAGGGGCTCACGGTTTCAGAGGTCTCAATCTTTAAACAGCAAACTCCATTCCTCAGGGCTCTAGGTGAGGTAGGACATCATGGCAGAGGTATGGCAGAGAGAAGTAGCTCACATGATAATCGAGAATCAGAGAGAGAAAGATCTCCACTTGCCAGATATACAAATATATACCCCCAAATCATACCCCCAATTCCTACCTCCTCCAGCCACACCCAACTACTTCAGTTACCCCTCAGTTAATTCCTATCAGGAGATTAGTTTGTTTACAACCTGATCATTTCTCCTATGAACCTTCTTGCATTATCTCACACATGAGCTTTTTAGGGACACCTCACATCCAAAACATAACAAAGGCAATACTACCAAAAGCAATATACAGATTCAATGCAATCCCAGTCAAAATACCAATGACATTCTTCACAGAATTAGAAAAAATAATTCTTAAATTCATTCGGAAGAATAAGAGACCCAGAAAAGCCAAAACGTTCTAAACAAGAAAAGTGAAGCAGGAGGCATCACAATACCTAATCTGAAATTATATTACAGAACTTTAGTAAAAAAACTACATGATATTGGCATCAAAATAGACATGGAGACCAATGGAACTGCATAGAAGACACAGAAACAAATCCACATACCTATAGCCATCTGATATTTGAAAAAGGTACCAAATATATCTTGGAGAAAGAACAGACTTTTATCAAGTAGTACTGGGAAAACTGGATAGCTATATGTAGAAAAATGAAAATAGATACCTATCTATCACCCTCTACAGAACTCAAATTGAAATGAATCAAAGACTTAGGAATTAGACCAGAAATGTTAAAACTATTAGAAGAAAGCATAAGGTCAACACTTGATCATTTAGGTGCTAGCACCTACTTCTTTAACAAGATTCCCCCCCCCCCGCAAAAAAGAAATAAAACCAAGGATTAAAAAGTAGGATGTCATCAAACTAAAAAGCTTATTCACAGCAAAGGAAACAAGAACATGAAGAGAGAACCTACAAGATGGGAGAAAATCTTGGCCAGTTACTCCTATGATAGGGGGTTAATATCCAGAAAATACAAAACACTCAAAAAACTTGGCATCAATAAAACTTGCATCAATAAATGGACAAAAGAACTAAACAGAAACTTTTCAAGAGAATAAACACAAATGGCCCGCAAATATATGAAAAAATGTTCATCTCTAGCAATCAGGGAAATGCAAGTCAAAACTATACTAAGATTTCATCTCACTCCAGTCAGAATGACAATGATCAACAACATGAACAAGTGTCCATATGGTTCAGGTTGTAGACAAAAAGTACACTTATATATTGTTGTGATTGAAAATTAGTACAAGCACTCTGAAAAGCAGTATGGAGATTCCTCAGAATATTTGGAATGGAATCATCCTATGAACCAGCTATACCACTCCTTTGTATTTTCCCAAAAGATATAAAATTGGCATACTACGGTGATACAGCCACATCAGCAAAATTCACAATAGCTAAATTATGGAATCAACCCAGATACCCATAAGTCCATCAATAGATGAATGGATTAAGAAATTGTGAGATGTATATGGGCATTTGCCAGCAAATGGATGGAAATGGAGAATATCATGTTAAGTAAACTTGGACAAATTCAGAAATCTGAATTTTGAATGTTTTCTCTCATAGGCAGAAACTAGAGGAAAATAAAGGAAAGGAGGAGGCAGGGACAGGATACCATAAAGAACTAATCAAATTTAAATTAATAGAGGAGTAAAATGAATTCTAGTAGAGGAAAGAAAATGGGAGAGGGGAGGGAAGACAGGATCGGAAAGGGGAGATCATGAAGGAAATTGATTTCCTTACATGTATGATTTTGTTGACATGAGCCCAACTACTACATATAACTACAAAGTTCTACAAAACAAACAAACAAAAACTTCACAAATGAGGTGGCCAAAAAAAAAAAAAAAAAAAAACTTGATCATCAAGGTCATCGTTTACAATAGGTTGTTCTGGGCTCTTTTTTGGGAAAATTGTTTTATTTTAAAGGCTGTTAATGATTGACTATGTTAGATCCAATTTTCTCTTATTTTAAGAAATGACATAATGAAAACAAACAAAGCAAAACCAGAGTGTGCTTGCTTACCTAGCACGTGCAAGGCCCTATGTTTAATTCCTATCACTGTAAAAATAACATCAGCAACAACAAAAACACAATCACATTAGAAATGCTACACATTAGAAAAATACGATAATATATTGGCATCAGAAATACAAAATATTTGGGCTGAAAACTTGAGCAACTACTTAATCATAATTTCCTTAATTATAGCAAAGGAACTGAGCTCTGGCTGTCTCCTGCCTTGCTCAAAATCACACATAGAACATCAAAGGTAGGATTAGAATATTTGTTTTGTGTCCTTAAAATTTTAATATCTGTGGATGTTGAAAACAATGGCCTTTAAACCTGTGATGTAATAATATCCTAGTGTAGCAAAAATGTCTGCCTTGCTCCATTCAAGTCCACCCACAATTAATGTATTTAAGCTCACCCTTGATTTGAGATTTGTGTCACAGTTACTCTTAGGTCAGTTCTACACTGCAGCGTCTTCATCAAAATATTCTCATTTAGGTCCTTTAGTTTGATATTGGTTGCATTCATTGAACATGCAAATGGACACTATGTACAGATAATTTCATTTTGAATTTGTTTAGTATAAAATCCCATCCCAAGAGAAACTGGAGCTCCTTTTTCTTTTCCTGTTGAGAATATGAGTGTACAAACGGTAATTGTAGGGAAGACCACACTTCCTGTTATTGCTGTTTCTTGTTCTCTCAACACCATCACACAGACATTTCAGCGTATCAGATTTTGCTGAAAATGTGGGAGACAATCAAGGCAAATATACTGAGGAAAATAACTTAAAGATAAATATTAAATGTACCCCCTCTGAAACATTCCTTAGCTATCTGGCCATGAGGAAGTTCTCTCTGGTTATTCGTTGATGTGTTATCAGCCTTTGTTTCTCCTGCCCTCCCTCTCTCCACTTCTTTTCCCCTTTTATCCCCCTCCTTCTTCTCTCCCACTTCCTATAATTTTTCCCCTTTCTTCTTTACTCTCTTCCACACTGAATTTCTTATTGATTTATTATGCAGTACAGTTTAACTATCCCATTTGTCTACTTCATTATTGTATAACCCAGATTCAGCTTCCTCCTTAATAAGGTTTGATCCTTCTAGCAAATTTGGAAACAGGGCGTTTCGCTTCACATCTGCTGCTGAATCAGTTCCATACTGCAGCTGCAAATCTTACTGCCTTGCCTTCTTCCTAGTGATGTATCAGGTAGGCATTGTCCTATGCAAAATGCTTCTTTTTTATAAGCATCGAGCATGCCTGTGTTGTAATAATATTTTTTATCTTGATAAACTTAAAAAAAAATCTTGTTCTGCTTTCTCTTTGCCAGGGACACGTTTGACCTCAATGCTATCCAATCCAATGCTTGCTCCTTTTTTTACTGAATCAGGATGTTTGATTCTCACTCTATTTTATTTCCATATCATCATAGCATGTGGTATTAAATATGCATTTATATTTATTATTAAAGGAAAACACAGATGGTTATCATTGATCCTGATACATTCATTTTTCCTCTAACCTTTGACTAGGAGGAAAACACATCAGAACAGAAAAGAAATAGGCCCTTTGCTAGCAATTACTAAATGTTATATCTAATTTTCTTTTTTTATTTCTGTTATTATAGAATTATATTGCACCTTCAATATCTCCTGAAATTAGAAGACACTGAGAAATGAAACAACTTCAAGGTCATGCCCTGCAAATTTATTAAACTCATATCTAGAAACCAACTTACCATTTCCTATCATAAATTGTTTTCCTCTTTGCTTCCTGTGGTTCAAGATTGTATGTCCACTTGATGAGACATAACATATGGAAATTATTGTTGACTTTGACCTTTCTCTCACTTCCTTAAACCCCAAATTTTGCCAATATGTCTCTATTCTAACTGCAACCATTCAATATCCCTTGAATATTTTCTTTTCAGTCTATCTCTACTGCTAGTACCTTACAACAACTTCCTATTTTCTTTATTTCTAATCTTTATACACTCTTTTCTTCACAGTGTATTAAGAGTGATATTTATAACATGAGAATCTAAGTGGGTTTTTCTTTTGCTCCATTCAATGGCTCCTCTTTGCCTTTATGGTACAAGGCAAATCCAACAGCCCATTTGCTTTGCATTTATTTATTTTTTCTTTCCTGTTGCCAAGATTTCCCAATTTCTCTTGACTCCCTATGGAATCAGGGAAGTTAATTCCATGTAGGCCTCATGGACTGAACAAGAGGGTTGGATTAAGCCATTTAGTTACTAACTTTTAAGTGATTTAAATTGAGCTAGTCAGAGTAAATCTCAGAATTTTAACTGTAAATAGGAAATGTCTTCCATCTTCACTTTGCTGGGTGCGACAAGAACCAAGTCAGTTTGGAATCTGTTTACAGTCACTTTGAGATTACCAAAGTGGAACTGGGGTATCAAGAATGAAATCAATAGTGATGATATGGGTAAGTGAAAAGGAAAGAATAAAATTTGGTCGTGATCTGATAGTTTACAGTCAGCTCTGGATTTACGGATGATTTTTATGTTACCTGGTGCTGAAAACATCTTAACTGATACCCCTCTGCCCTCATTTTTAATTCTAAAATAGGATTGTATAGAATTTCTTTCAGGCTCCTCTTCTCATTTCTGGGTCTTTGCACATAGGGTTGCCTTTATGTTGAAGTTTTCTCAACTTTCTGTCTATCTCTCAAAAAACTTGGCTAATATCCAAATAGCTTTTAAGTCTGAGTTTCAATTCAGAAAGACTTTGTTCAATCCTGAATTAGTCACTGGGCTTCATTCCCCTCTTGCGAAGTATTTCTGATATTGATTTTGTAATTGCCTGCTTACTTGTCTATGTTTTTGGTTAATTATAGGCTCTATTGGGAGAGGCACCAACTCTATATTGCTTATTACTTTATCTTTAACTGCTAGTTTATAGCACATGACAATCATTCATTTGTTAAGTCAGTAATTATTTGTAAAGCACCTACTATGGACCTGGAACTCCATGGAGTTCAGATGCTCGTGGGTGGATACAGACCTTGCACCAATGAAATAATGAAATAGAATAAGTGATGGTAACTGCTATGAGGATCAGTAAATCAAGATGAAAATAGAGTAAATGAATGAATCAACTTTAAAAACTCAGGCTTTTGGTTTAGATTTATAATGTAATAAAATTTGAGAGAGCTATTTGTTCTGGTCATTTAAACTGTTCCTAGCAATTACATTCTAAAGACAATGCTTTCATTTCTTAAATGAATGTCCAGCAGTTGGAAGGGCTCTGTTCAACCATCGTTTACCAACATTTCTCTTAAACTTTCCTTCATTTTACTAGTTTTAATGTGAGATTACAAAGTAATACTTTAAAAACTGTTAACCTCCCTCTTACATTATTAAATAGTTCAGATTATTATTAAAGTATAGGTTATTATAACTTAAAATAATAAAGCATAGAGAAAATTTATGCATATTTGAATTCCTCAATCATGTCTTTGAGAAATTTGTCAGCTTAAAACTACCTTTAAAATAATTTCTCAAAGTCACTTTCTCATTTTCTTGCCAGAATCATGAATTATAAATTATAGTATAGAAGTACCTATGAGACAAGACTAAAAAAGAGGGGATTCATGACATGTTGAAGTGGTTTTAAATTACCCCAATTTAGTTTTTAGTTCTTGTTATAATTTTCATTGAAGTAGATGCACATACTATAACAAAAGCAAGAGATTTGTTGTCCTGAATGCTAACTGACCTTTAAAAAATGCAGAAAATTTTCATTTCTTTTTCAATTACAGTTATTTGGAAATCCAAGCTTCTATTCTGGTATGCTGTTCTTGTATGTGCTGCTTTTAAAATTATGGACATGTTCATGGATTTTTAGTTTTCTTTAACATCCTTTGACCTTTGTAATACTAACACAAATATCTAACATGTCATAGTATTTTCTTTTGTCCTTTTGCGAGAAGTGGTAAAAAAGTGTAATCAACAAATATTTATAATACCTATTAAATGCAAATCAATGTATGTACCTTACTCTCAAATATTTTACCAGAATATAAATGCAATTTATTTAAACATATCAAGTAAATTTCTATCAAATTATGTCACTGAAATGAAATTTCCATGAGTCATTTTAGAAATCTATCTGTACTATTGAGATGGATTCTGTAGTTCAGAGATCTTAAAAGGTAGGGAAAGAAAGGATGCTTCTTCTAGAGCATGTGTGTGTATGTATATATCATATATCATATCATATATATATATGACTTTTAATTGAGAACCCCTAAGAGTATCTAGATTTAAACATACATGAGAGAGCACAAGAAGTTTGACTAATTGTTTCAGGTCATTACATGCCATCTTGAAGGCTGGATATCACGTAGGTACTTCAGTTACACACCTTGTGAAACTGGGCTCTACTTGTCCCAGTGGCCCAGAAAAAGTGTGCTGAACAAAAAGGAAATTTTAGAGGCACAGATTTTATACTCATCTAAGATTGTAATGCAAAAATAGCAAGGGATCTCTGAAAGCCTCTCTCTTTCAAAGTTCAGAGTAGAGAACATTACAAAATGTCAGTTTAGTACCAGACTCTCACATGTTTCAATTACATAAATATTTAAGCAAACTTCTGATACTGTCTCATGTCTATTTAAGTCTGGGTGTTCTTGAAGGTTCTCCAATTTAATCATATTTACACCTTTGTGTGGTCCCCTCCCACGTGATGCCAGGGTTGTCTTGTGATCAATGGCAAATGGCAGAATTCCAAGAGTTGGTTGTAAAGATTACAGTTTCCATCTTGGGGCTCTCTTTCTTTGATTGTGTGCTCCAGGGAAGTCATCATGTTGTATAAGTAGGTCTGTGGAGGGACACATGTAGTAAAGAGTTGAAACCTCCATCAGCAGTTGCTGTAGTGAACTTGAAAGTGGGTTTTTCAGCCCTTTAAATTACTGCAAACAGGGCTGACTGGACTGCAACCTCACAGGAGATTCTCAGCTAGAACTTCCCAGATAAGTTCTGTCTGCATTTCTGATCCTCATCATTTATAAGTACATGCTTGATAATTTAAGTTGTTGAGTTTGTTTTTTTTCCCCCTATGTATCAGTAAAAAAATAAAACACCTACAAATTATTCAATGTTGCCTTTGGTTTTACAAACTAGGCCATTCAGCACAATGAATTTTCAGTAACTAAAGTCTACTCTTGGCATGAACTCAGAAATACTTCCATAGACTTTCCATGAAATAGAAAATACTTGTCATTTTTTTTTCAGCACTTCTTTCTCTTAAGCCCAGATATGTCTTTAAGAAAGGAAAAGAGAGAAAATGAAAGAGGGATTGGGGGAAGTGCTTTGGGTGCCTGCAATATTTCAGATCTTGCACTAAACACTTAATGTGATAATCCATTTAATCTTGTCAATGGTGTCAACAAATCTCGGAAAACCAGGAGAAGTTAGGTGACATTATGCAAGTGAAAACAGTTTACAGCCACAATTAAACACATCATAGACTAAAGGTGGGACCTTTGGTAGATAATTAGATCATGAGTGGGGGGACACTGTGTTGGGATTAGTGTTCACATGAGAAGAGGAAGAAAACTAGCGTTCCATCTCCAGAGGAGTGATAGTAGGAAAAGGTAGCCATCTGCAAACCAGGAATTGGGCCCTCATCAGACACATATCTGCCATCACCTTGAACTTAAAACTCTTCCACCTTTGGAACTATAAGAATGAATGTTGTTTAAACCACCCATTCTATCATATATTTGATACAGCAGCCTAAAGTGACCAAGACAATGACATATACTTATTTCTTTCATTAATAATTTATTTTTGAAAGATTTCTATATAAATTTTGTGAGATAAAAATAATTTTAAGTCATAGTGTGCTACCACTGTGCATCATCTGAAGTGTAAGAGTGTGGGTGAAGCAGTTATTTTAAACTACTGAAAACATATGTGTTAATGTCAGTTTTGGTTATTTTATCTCATATGAAAAATTGTTTTAGATGTGTGTATCATTTTGTGACGCTTAATGTGAACTGAGGCGTTACCGATGTGAATTTCTGTGAATTATTTGCTTCCATTAATATCAAAATGTATTTGTGATTGTTCCTCCTAATTGCATGTGTGATTGGTGGTATATTTACACTTTCATCCTGCTGATTTACTAATGTCAGTTCTAAAAGCAACTGTATTTACTGACAAAGTTTGGTAACTGATGCTTATAGTTAATTGAGTGAAAAATGGAATAATTCTTCATGAAACCTATTGGTTTTTCACAATGAATCTAGTAAAAAGCCTAATAGAGGATTAGAGACTGGCCCTTAATACTCACATGTATAATTTTAATGAACCACAGAATAAATCTCAGTATCTTTATATGTGATAGAAATGTTTATGAAATAAGAAAAAAATATTTTTGGAAGTATTTTGAGTTGTCCAATCTAGAAGTCCAGAAATTTATTTTGTATTATTTTCTATACCAAATGATTCAAATCTAGAGTCTGATCAGTTGGTGGGTTGATGCTTCTAAATTGTGATCAAGGGCAAGGTTCAGACTTGTGGCCATTCAAAAGTGGAATACTACTCAGTCATAAAGAAGAATAATATTATGACATTTGCAGATAAATGGATGGAATTGGAGATTATCATGCTAAGTGAAATAAGCCAATCCCCAAAAAACCAAAGGCCAAATGTTTTCCCTGATAAATGGATGGTGGCATAAAATCTGGCTGGGGGGTTGGGAGGGTGAGAGAAGAATGGAGGAACTTTAGATTACACAGAAGGAAGTGAGAGGGGGAGGGGGCGGGGGTATGAAAAATGGTGGAATGAGACAGACATCTTTACCCTATGTACATGTATGATTAGCAAAAATGATATGAATGTACATCATGCATAACCATAGAAATGAAAATTTGTACCCCATTTGTGTACAATGAATCAAAATGAAGTCTGTAAAAATAAAAAAAATTAAAATAAAAAAGTGGGAAATTGTGATAGAAGAGACTACATAGAGGTAGGATTTTTTGCTGGCTTCATATTCCCTAGATCCTTAATAAATGTGCAATGAATAAATAATCTTTAAATTAATAATTGAATCAATAGAACTAGAGACACCATGTGTCCATTATCTAGGTTATGTGAGACTTTTAAATTTTGTTCCAACAGAATTGGGCAACCACTGAAAGGTTTTTAAAGAAGACATGAGTAGATCAAATTTTGAATTTTAGAAAGATAATCAGATGGTAAAAGGATTAAACTGCAGGCAATAAAACTGAAGATGGCTAGCACAGGCAAAAGATGCTGTCTTTTAAGCAAAAATGGCTAAAGGGAGATGCAATTCTAAATAGTTGGCATATGAATTAGGAAGGCATTTGTCTGCAATTACTAGAAAATCCAGCTTGCAGTGGTGAATGACTAGGGTTCATTTCATTTTTTACATAGTAAGTCTTGGAAACAGACAGTGGTTCTAATTGGTTCAGAGACTCTACTAAGTTATAGGGTGTGGTGTCCTTATAGTTCATTGAGAGATCTGCCTATTCCCTCTTGAACAGAAAAGTGATACAGGCTATTGACTGAAGGGAAAACGGTTGTACTAACATTATTGGGAAAGAAAACACTTTCAGCAGACTTAAGTCTTTGACCATAACAGGCTCTTCTTCTCATCTACTCAGCTTCCAGGGATGCTTGGAAAATCAAGGAAAGATGTGGTCAAGATCAATTATCAGTATTCATTACTAGGAAGTCACATTGTTTCCTTAGCTGAAATCATGTTTCTGTTAATAAACAGCAAGGGGAGAATGGATATGGGAGGAAATTAACAGTACCTTCCACAGCTGACCATTTTATCCCAGGCGGCCCTGTGGACCGGGTTGTGGTAACACACTGCCCATGTAAATATGCCATTTCACTGACTGACTCTTGTTCATGGTTGTGCATAACGATCTGAATTAGTGAATATAGTACCTAAAGGAATATAAAAATCAGGTTAAACATGAAGTAGCTTAAGCACTTTAATTTTCCTTTTCTTCCTTTTTTATTTAACGATACCCACAAACACAACCTACACCAACCAGAGCATCTCTCCTGTCAGCATGGCTGCTGTAGAGCTTTTTTGTTCCATGACAATGACATGAATGAGGAAGAAAAGAAATAGAGGTCTCAGAACTGGAGTATGAAGGAATACCATAGCATTGACCTGCATTCAAAATTCATCGGTATCTAGATAGTGTATTATGGTAAACTATTATTTTTTTATCAAGACAGTTTATTTTTCTTGTAGCAGTAATTCCTCAATATGAGCAAAATCGTATGATTATGCAGCCTTGCACAATCTGTTTCAGTTCTCTGGCAACAACTGCTGAAAGGACATTAACTCCAGGGAGCCTTTGTCAGGCTTGAAGAACTGTGGCATCTGGCATGTTAATCAGGGAATTTTATAAAGCCAGTGAAAACAAAATATCTCTTGTGTATTTTTAATTAGTTTAAGAAAATTGAATACCATAGACCTTTAAAGGTTATTGATTTAACAATTTAATAATAGTAATTAAACTCTGTCAATTGAAATGAATGTGTTATCTGCTTCTCTCAGATATATGCAAAAGACTGATTTCTAGTACTTTACTATAAATTCTACTTAAATAATCTTTAAGGCAAAATTGAACATTTTGAGTAGTTTTGTTATGGGATAATTTTTGAAGAAATTATACTATCTGCATGAAAATACATAATCAGAAAAAAGAAAAGTTATCTTTGTCAATGAAGTTCAATTTATGACATGTTTTCTACTACTGTATTTCAAACTTTTATATTTTATGTTTACATTTAATGTGTTATTATTATGCACTGTAATAGTAACTAACTTGCAAGTAAATATGATCTATTGCATAACGGATTTCATTTTAAATTGTAGTCTTCCCACTCTTCTGAAATGTGAAAAGACAATCAACAATGTAATTCTTAGAGTCATTGAAGTTCAGATTGCAGAGGTGTCTGAGAACCAGCTTCATCAACCTACTCATTCCACAGCTGAGGAAATACAAACCCAATTCACTGTGTTGTCTGCTGAAGATCTCATAGTTTACTAAGGAGAGTGGTCTGAGGAATACAGTCTTCTAACCAGTGTTTTCAGTTGGTCTTAGATTCATTTTCCTAAATATCAGGTATAATCATTAATAAAAATAGAAAGTCCTTCAATATTACCTAGAATCAGATAGATGAATTGGTTTTTTAAACACTTAGCCCCTTAGATAGTTACTCCTTCAACCTCAGTTTGTAGAAAGATGGGATCTATGAAAAGGTGAGAGGAGGAGGGAGGTTGAATACACATGATTAAGGTTGTGTTTAATTATTAATTAATTAATTCATAGAATAGATATTTATAGAATATTTGCCAAGTGCCCATGAACCATTCGAGGAACTGAGACTATATCAGTGTACAGTGTATTATTCTAACATCACTTACATGCAGAGAAGACACACAGCAAGTTAAGCAGACAAAGGAATAAATAAGCAATGTATTTACTGAAAATGTTCATTCTCAGCACCCTCCTACAATGGGATTTTTTCCACTCTGAAAGACCCTGCACATTCTTTGAAGTAGACACAAGATGTGTTATTCTTCAGTATGTTTTAAAAGTTTGTAGAAATTTCTTTGGTAAAGGGATTAATTTTCTTGCAACATTTCACTCTAGAAAATCATGGACTTTTAGAATAAAAACTACATGCATTCTAATCCTCATTCAAGCATGTACCCTTACTGTTATTTAATTTTCTTGAGCCTGTTTCCTCATCTGTAAAACAGACCTAACACTGCCTTGCATGTTTTATGTACTCAGTAGCATCTGTTCTCCTTTACCCCCATCATTTTTAGGGTTGGGTTTACATTGAAGAATATAGATTGGTTCTCTGAGATGGGTCTGAATAAATCTCTTATCCAAGGCACCTCTGCCCAGATATAGCTGTGTTAAAATATAGAGTAAGTAGTCACTAAAAGTTGGTAAGAGCGGTAGTCTCTTGACATATAGTCTTCTGCTTGGGAACATAATTAAGTCTTCACTAAGCCTTGCCACTGTTTCCTGGCTGATAAGACCAGCAAATCTCATGGTAATTAGACCTTTGCCTGTATCACTGATAATCTGTTTGACAGAAGTAGTGTTGCATGGATGAAATGTTGGTGCATTAGGCATTTAGTAAGTCCACAGATGGTGGTTCTGATATAAGGACAGTAAGTAAGGAAAGAAAATGCAAAAGCATAATGAATGTCTAAATCCATGAGGAGGCGTAATCACATTCTTCATGATGGAAGGGATCTAGTGTAGTTAGTCTGCCGTCATCCAGCAGTTGATTTCAATGAAGCACAATAGCAAGCTGAGGGACGAGGCTGAGTTACCACTTCCAAAAATCTGTGTGACACAGGTGATAGATCAGTCTTAACTAGGCAATTCCTTGGCATTCTGCCCATCCATATTCTATGTCTTTGCCACTGTGCCCACCCACCTTGTTTATAAGCCTCCTGAGTAAGCACCTGATCACTAAAAAGGAGGCTCACCCCAGTCCAGGGTGGGTGAATGTATCTAACAAGTTATTAATGATCTACTCCACTATGTAAGTATTTTGAGTTTTTCCTTCCAAATGTTCTTAGTCACAAGTCTTTAATCTTATTTTTTTCCGAGTCCCTGATCATTAGCCACAGCCCAATAATTGATATAGCTCCTTATCTTAGGTATTCTGTCATTTCAGGCAAAGTGCACAGTGAAATATATAGCTGATATTCTCTCTGCAGAAACAATTTTCTTTAGTCCCTGACTTTCAGAGTCTTCCAGAATGTGACTAAAGTAGCCCATTTTAAGATCTGTGTCTGGTTTCAATCTTGTACTTATCTATATCATAATAAATTTGATAATATTTGTTTTATATGGAGCTTTAATATCTAATTGTTTATGCTTTCATTACTATTTTCCTTTTAAAAATTACTACCAATCCTTGCATATTTCTTCTTCAATGTGATTTATGAAATCGTTCTCCTATTCCATGCAAAAATCTTACTGGTATCTATTTAAAATTTCTTTAAATTTATGTTAATTTGAAAGATTTTAATATTTTTACAGTATAAATCACCAGTTGCTTGGGTTTATTTAAAAAAATTAATAAAATTGAGTATATATATTTTGTCTAGCTTTGAAGGCCCTGCATAATAGACCTCACCTAAATGATTTAATTTTTTCTCAATTTTCAGTCAGACTCTTTCTTTGGAGTCACCCACACAGATATTTAAATATAACAGTGCCAAAATGATGTGAGTGTACTATATTCTAGTTGCCAAGTAATTAGCAGAGTTGGTCCATCCTGTAGAAATTTGCAACATAGAAGAAGGAATCTGCTATTCACAAATAACAATGACACGAAGTAGCATATAATATATGTTCCATAAAAAAATTTGAGTAAAGTCTAAATTCAGCCTGTCCAACCTGTTCTGTGACTTTCCAAACATTTGCCCACCTTCAAGTCCAGATAAGATACTAATTTTATATGAGGTAAAGTAGTGGTCTCATCACCATAATTCATGGTGATCTTGTCCATTCCAGTATTCCATAGTATGAAGGAATTTTCACTTTGTTTCAGATATTGTTTTATGTACTTAAAGGAAAGGACCTCACTTCTCAAATTTTTCACAGGATGATTTGTTACTTTCATTCCCATTTTATTGATGGGGAACAAAGTCCGAAAGGATTTTCTTCTTCCAAGGTCACATAGTCAGTAAGTAATAGGATTGGGTCCTAGATCTTCTTATCTAATGCTTGATTTTATTTCCTAATATCTTGCTAAGAATTTTTTCTCTATATTCATGAGGGATACTATTCTGTAGTTTAATTTTCAAACATTTTTAGTTTTGGTATTTGGATAAGACACGTTGGGAGGAGTTTCTCTCTTTTCTGTTTTCTGGAGGATATTGAGTAGTATATAATTCCTTAAATGTTTGATGGAATTTACAAGTGAAACTGCCTGCATGATTGATTTCAAGGTTCAAGCTTCTTCCAACATATTTCCTCTTAACTCAGAAGAACACGAATTTATATTCCAATTTTTTTTTAGTTTCCCATTGAGCCATGTCTATTTTGCTTCTTCAAAGTTTATTTGACACTAAAATTCTGTCAAAATGTTGGCTGCCTTACCTCAGCATTAAAAACAATTCCTTACACATTTAACAAATTTTGTGACCCATTTCTTCCATAAAAGAAAGGGCTTCCCTTTTACCTTGAGAATTTTTTTCAGTGTATCTCTTTTTATTTATCATTAGGCAATCCAATAGAATAATGAATTTAGGAAGTGAATGATAATTTTCCAGTTTAAATCATAGACCAGGAATATTGTTTGAAGGAAGTTGTATTTAAGGAATTCATAGTTGTTGTCAGGACATTTTCTTCAAGTTTTTTGGAAATAATGAGCAGAAAACAAAGATCAATTTGAATTTGGACTAATGGATATAGAAACAGAGTTTATAAAGTGAAGTAATTATCTTCAAAATTTCAAACTTGTCCCCTCCCCCCCAAAAAAGTAATGAGAATCATATTTTGATTGAAAATGTATATCGCTAAATCTTGGTTAAAATATTTCTTTCTTTCTTTCTTGGGGGGAAGAGGTGTTTACCAAGAATTGAACTTAGGAACACTCAACCATGGAACCACATTCCCAACCCTATTTTGTATTTTATTTTATTTCTATTTTTTATTTATTTATTTTTTCTGGTAATTTCAAGTATTTTATTTTATTTTTTAATTTTTTATTTTTTTTATTCATTTAATTTTGATCCATTGAACACAAATGGAGTACAGCTATTGTTTCTCTGGTTGTACACAAAGTAGAGTCACACCATCTGTGCATTCATACATGTACACAGGGCAATGATTTCGATCTCAATCTGTTATTATTCTTGCCCCCCACCTCCCTTCCCTCTTTATGCAATCTATCCTTCCTCCATTCTTGCCTCCCTTCCACCCCGCATTATGCATCATCATTCACTTATCAGAGAGATCATTCAGCCTTTGGATTTTTGGGATTGGCTAATCTTACTTCTCATGACAGCCTCCAGCATCATCCATTTACCTACAAATGCCATAATTTTATTCTTCTTTATGGCTGAGTAATATTCCATTGTGTATATATATATATCACAGTTGCTTTATCCATTCATCTATTGAAGGGCATCTAGGTTGGTTCCACAATCTAGCTACTGTGAATTGAGCAGCTATGAATATTGGTGTGGCCACATGACTGTAGTAATCTGATTTTAAGTCCTTTGGGTATAGGCCATGGTGTGGAATAGCTGGGTCAAATAGTGGATCCATTCCAAGTTTTCTAAGGAATCTCCACACTGCTTTCCAGAGTGGCTGCACCAACTTACAATCCCACCAGCAATGAATGAGTGTACCCTTTTCCCCACATCCTCGTCAACACCTGTTATTGCCTGTATTCTTAATAAAAGACATTCTAATTGGGGTACAAGGCAGGGATACCCTCTTTCTCTACTTCTATTCAACATTGTCCTTGAAACTCTAGCCATAGCAATTAGACAGACCAAAGAAATTAGAGGAATACAAATAGGAAAAGAAGAGCTCAAACTATCCCTATTTGCTGATGACATGATTCTCTACTTAGAAGAGCCTAAAAATTCCACCAGAAAACTTCTGGAACTCATAAATGAATTCAGTAAAGTAGCAGGATATAAAATTAATGCTCATAAATCTAATGCATTTTTATTCATAAGTGATGCATCCTCTGAGAGAAATTAGGAAAACTATATCATTCACAATAGCCTCAAGAAAAATAAAATACTTGGGAATCCATCTCACTAAAGAGGTGAAAGACCTCTACAATGAGAATTACAGAACACTAAAGAAAGAAATTAAAGAAAATCTGAGAAGATGGAAAGATCTCCCATGTTCTTGCAGAATTCCATGTTCTTGCAGAATCCCATGTTCTTGCAGAATAGGCAGAATTAATATTGTCAAAATGGCCATACTACCAAAAGCGCTATACAAATTCAATGCAATTCCAATTAAAATCCCAACAATGAACCTCACAGAAATAGAGAAAGCAATCATGAAATTCATTTGGAGGAATAGGAGACCCAGAATAGCTAAAGCAATTCTTAGCAAGAATTGAAGGGCATCTAGTTTGGTTCCACAATCTAGCTACTGTGAATCTGGTATCACAATATCAGACCTTCAACTCTATTACAGAGCAATTGTATTTTATTTAGAGACAGGTTCTCACTGAGTTGCTGAGCCTAGATTTGAACTCTTGATCCTCCTGCCTTAGCCTCTTAAGCTTCTGGGATTATAGGCATGCACCACTGTGCCCTGCAAAATATTTATTTCTTCATGGTTTATTTTTTCATGATCATTTGTTAACTGCCTATCATATTGTCTCTCTGGCATACTGGAGATAAAATAGCAAATCAGATTAAGTAGGGTTGAGATAAGAAAGTACAGGCGGAGAACCAGGTCTAGAGTTCAGTACTCCTGGGGGATGTGCCACCTGAGATGAGACCTGAAGAGTGAGGAATTAGATGGACAAAATAGGAGGAAAGTATTTTGGATGGTGGAGAGCATATGTCTAGAGAAACTCGGGGGTTTAGAGAACATGGAGAATCACTGAAGCATAGAACATGTGAATATGTATTGGTGTGGGCAGGACTTGGCAATATTTGACAAGAAATGGAGAGAGAAGAGGAGAATATAGCTTTCAAAAACATCTGGATTGTCTTGAGGTCAATGGGCAACTGCTAGGAAACTGAGGTGGAGTGAGATACTCAGATTTGGGTTACTCCATCTGCACTTTGGAGGATGCATTGTACTGAGAACAGTGATGAAAGTAGAAGCAGAGTTTTGTGAACAGGTAGAAAAATGCTGGAGGTGGAACTGGGAATACCTTGTAATTAATCGAATGCAGAGGTTCAGGAGTGCAGTGGATAAAAACAGGGAACCAGCCACATGTAATCTGAGGTTATAATTTTTGAAGAAAACATTGAATCATAATAAATGCAAAGATGATTATAATTATAGGTGTTATTTCCTCGGAAGTTATATAGTGGAAATGAAATATTTTAAAAACAGTATTTAAAAATGATTTCTAGGAAATTTATCAAACAATAAAGTAGCTTTCAGATATGATTAACATGTAAAGGATGCTTGAGATTTGCCACGGTTGCTCCATGCCTGATTTTATTTACAAACAATATTTGCTTAGTTAAAGATTCTAAGGAAAGCATCAGTCTTCCATTCTACACAATGGACTTGACTAGTTCAAAACTAACTAACTGCTTATATTGACATTTACCTGAAAGGTAGAATGTGATGCCTTGTATGTTTTTTAAATATGCATTTTGCTGCTAGTATGTGTTCTTTTTCCTACACAGCATTCGTTAAGCCTGTAATTCCTTCATCCTATTTATTATTCAGTTCCTCATTGCTATCGAATCTTGGCTCTTTTCAAATTGCTGCATTAACATTTTCTTTTTGTATTGCATTCTTCTATCATCCTAATAGGTGAAATATGCAAGACTAATAAAAACTAAAACACAACATCATCAAAATGTGATTTCTCCATAATTCAGTACACAGTCACTAATGAGTGGAAATCTTTTGTCTTGTTATACACTAATGTTCTAGGATTGAAAGTAAATTACACAGAAAAATTACCAATAAGGCAAAGGGGAAATGAATGAACTCATTGCAATGAGAAGATGAATGATTAATATAGGAATATTTCTATGTTATTCAATTGTAGTACACTTTTGTGTTGCCAATATCATTCAGTTATTTAATTCAGCCTGCTATTATTTGAAGTAATGCTTATTCCAGGGTACAATAGAAGATAAACATTGGTGATACAGTAACAATCATAATAATATTTGAATCTTGGTGTTTTTTAAAAAATATTTTCTTAGTTATCAATGGGCTTTTTTATTTCATTTATTTATATGGAGTTCTGCAGTTCAAACCCAGTGCCTCACACGTGCTAAGTAAGTGCTCTACCACTGAACCACAACCCCAGACACTTGGTGGGTTTTTAATGTTTTGTTTATATTCTACCTCTTTTCAAGATTATTTTAATGCTATACTTTACAAAATACTTATTTACATGTTTTGATTCTCCTAATAATTTTGTTAAAAAATCATTTTAGTTCTTTTTGGAGGAGATAATTCAAACTTAGTGAGGGTAAGAGACTTTTCTGAAAACATCACTGGTAAATATAAGAACTTACACCCAAATGTGGACATGCTGACTCTCATTCCTGTACATTTTCCTACATCATGGTCTGGTTTTTAAAGTGTGCTGAGGAAAGTTGGAGCATGTAATGTTCACTTTCACCAACTTTTACCGAGTACTAGTTCTGAGCAGCACTGTGAAAGGTCTTTGGCTAACAGCAGGATCCCAAGGTCTAAGGTATGGATATCCTCAATATTCTATGGAACATGCTGTCTGCTGCATTTTTGTGGAGGTCAGTATATCTTTCAATAAAAACTTTTATCTATTTATTGCATTTATGAAAGCAAAGGAAATGTCATTCACTGTGAAAAGTGTGATGAATCATATTCTGGTCTAGATTGTGTTTCACTGTGTACACCAGTGAGATACGAAGAACACAATCTTGTTGGTGACTAATCTGTGAACATGTGCTGAAAGTATAGTACAAAGGTTTTAATAAGCATCAACATCCAAGTACAGCACTCTCCTGTTCACCTGATTTTTCCCAGCTTTATTCAGCCAAGCAAGCAACATAGTGCATCTCACAACCTGTATCATATGAATTAATGGAATATTGAAAGTATATCTGTTACCTGCCTTTAAATGAAGGGGACATATCTTTTTGAGTGACTAGAGAGATGAAATGGATGTCACATTTTGCAAATAAGGAGAAACAAATAGATATTGATAATTGGATTCTGAATAGTTTGGGGATGAGGTTACTTTTGAACTAGGAGAGGGACTTGTTTTGTTCTCTTAAAAAAAGCAATGATTTTAGAACTACCTTTTAGATTTTTTTTTTTTACTGGAAGTCAGTTTTAAACCTAAATTCTTACATATAAAATAAAAAATATTTTTTGAGAAGGTTTTAAATCATTCTTAAAATGTTTGGTAGAATTCACCAATGGAACCATATGGTGCTGGACTTTTTTTCCTTTGGAATGGTTTTGATGACTGACTTAATCTCCTTATTCAATTTTAGTCTGTTCATATTTTCTTTTCTTTCTGATTCATTCTTAGTGAGGGATATGTTTCTAGAAATTTAGCCCTTTCTCCTAGGCTGTCCAATTTTTTGACATACAAATGTTCATAGTATTCTCGTGATCCTTTGTATTTCTGTGGTATCAATTTTAATGTCTGCTCTTTCATTTCTCATTTTATTTGAATATTCATTTTTTCCTAAAAAATGTCAATTTTTATCTGTTATAAAACCAACTCAGTTTCATTGACTAAATCGTTTTTTTCATTTTCTTCTCCATTTATTTCTACTATTATTTCCTTCCTTTTACTAAATTTAAGCTTAGCTTGTTCTCCTTTTAGTTCCTTGCAGCATAAAGTTAAGTTGTTAATTTGAGATCTTTACTTCTTCCTTCATGTAGACATTTATTACTACAAACTTCCCTCAGTACTACTTTTGCTGTATCCAATAAGTTTTAGTATTTTGTGTTTTCATTTTCAGTTGTCACAAGATAGTTTTTTAATTTCACTTTTGATTTCTTCTTTATTTATTGATTGTTTAGCAACATATTGTTTAATTTCCACATACTTGTGAATTTTTCGACTTTCCACCAACCATTGATTTATACTTTCATATGAGTACAGCCAGATCCAAAATGATCTTTAGCGATCTTGAAGACGTATCTGCATGCTCATGCTTATTGAAGCACAATAGCCAAGGTATGGAAACAACCTAAATGTTCATTGAGAAATGAATGCATAAAGAAAATGTAGTATATACGTACAGTGAAAGGATACTGAAGCAGGAGGATGAAAAGTTTGAGGCCAGCCTCAGTAACACAGTGAAACCCTGAGCAACTTAATGAGACCCTCTTTCAAAATAAAATTAGATTAATTTAAAGAAAAAAAGGACTGAGGATATAGCTCAGTGCTAAAGTGCTCCTGGGATCAATCCTCAGTACCCCTCCCTGCCAAAAAGAAAGACAAAGCCATTTCTGACAACATGAGTAAACCTAGAGGACATTCTGCTAAGTGATATAAGCTAATCTCATACAGACTTAAAGGAGGTAGCTAAAATAGTCAAATTCTTACAAATAGAGAAGAGCAGGGTGGTTGTTAGGGGCTGATAGGAGAAGGAACGGAGAATTGGAGAATTGTCTTTCAGTGGTTATCAGTTCTGCAAGCCAGAATGAATGAGTTCTAGAGATCTACTGTGCAGTACCTATATTTAATAGCACCTTATTGTATATTTTAACATATTTTAAGAGGACAGATTTTTGTTACGCATTTTCACACAAAAAAGTCAAAATCCACAAAAGAATACAAGGAGGAAGTAATGTATATATTTTGTGTCTTGGTTAGGTCATGACCTCGTGAGTACGCAAATTTTCAGTCTCATGAAAATGCATACATTGAATGTGTACAATAATTTGTATATCAGTTATATCTCAATAGCTAAAAATTCTGAAAAAAAATCCCATTATAAAAACTTGAGCGTTGAGTGAGTTTAGATATTTTCAATTACAGAAAATGACCTATTAGGGAATTAGAAATGAAATGGTTTCCAATAGAGCAACCAATACTCCCAGGTTGCTGCAAGTTATTAGGTTAATAAACTATAAGTAGAAATCTTCAGAGGTAAATGGTTAAGTGCAAGTTATAATGCTCAGAATAAAATTATCTTGGGGAATTGTGAGTATTTTAATAAGTTTGTAATTTTTATTCATAGCATTTTTTTTCCTCTGGCTATATCTGCTCATAGCCAGAGACAGAAAATGAATGTGCTTGTTGGTCTTTGGACCTTGGCTATTGCTATCCACTGCTGAGATCCTGCTAGAGCCATTTAAAGCATAAAGATTACTGAAGAACTTCCTTTCGGAATGAGTGTGAGTTTCTGAGGCATAAACAATCTTTAGGACACTGCTACATAAATTCCAAATTGTTGAAGTAAGTTAGGGAGCTCAGGGAGCTCCAATTTTATGCTCTGAGTAGATTCTCTGTATTTTATAAGGAAAGTTTAGAGAATCTAACCCTGGTGAGTCCCAGCTTGCTTACCTTTAGATACTTACAAACACCCTGTCTTAGGTAGATGGAAGATTTGGAGACATCCCTGAGTGGAGAGAGAACATGTGCTCTTGGTAACTGAGTGAACTGCCTAAGTTTGGTCACTAAGAAAAATGGCTATATTAGAGAAAATAGGTACATATGAATTTAATCACCTTTATGTGTTTTGCAATAAGAATTCACAAAAACAGAGTGATTACTGACCCAAGGATAACAGAGCATTTTTGTTATGACTATTGTAAAATGGTGTAGTTCTGTAAAAATAGAACTTGGAGCCTTGAAGTGTTCTGACCTTAGGAAGGTTCTTCATACAAATAGCCAAAAAGTATTTTTCTTTTGAAATTTGTTAGTTACCTAGTGTCTGAGTGAGGGAAACTAAAGATTTATGTAGATTAAGAAGATTTGCAGTGAAAATACAATTTCAAGCTTATGTGAAAAATATATTTTAGAAAAAAAATTAGATTTAGAAAATCCTTGACTCTAATAAACCAGGTCCTTCTGTTATCTTTGCATTTTGATATGAATGATAGGAAGGTATTATGCTTATCATTGAATCTGAAAAGTTATCATTTTTTTATGATCCTTATGGTAAGTAAAAGTTATCATTTGTATTGCTTGTTCTTTTGCTCCGTAATTAATATATTCCAATGAACAGTTTTGTCATAGATTATTTGAAACTATAAAAGTGTAGCTATGACAAATGAAATGTTATTTTTCTGAAAGAACCAAATTTATGATTATCACAGCCTCCACTATCTAAAATTGATTTTGAATGGTTTATGGTGAGAAATACCTAGATTTTAGGATTAAACTGTCCTGGATTTGAATTGCACATCCCTTGTTTATGAACTGTGTTACTTTTAATAAGCAAGTAAACCCTGTCATTTTGCTCTCCTTCTATGTAATCCTGGATGATAGCAGTCACTCCCAGGCAAGGTGTGTCAGAGGACAAGAGGCCAGTGTACCTTTCACTTTCTGAGAATTCTAAGACATGATAAAGCAAACTAGACACTCAAAAATGATTTCAGTGTATTTTAAATATTTATGGCTCAACAAAGGATATGGGGATTATTCTTTGTATAAGCATGCATTCCCTAAAGCATCAACAACCTTCAGGAAATGACACCGAGAACAATGAGTCTATTTTTAATAACATATGGAAATACTGTCAAAATTTGAATTTTGAGAACCTGCATCAATGCAAGCGACTAAAGAGATCTTGTTTTTGCTGGTCATTTTGCTGCTCTAAATGCCAAAGCAATAGTAGAATATATGTGAGGACCAATTAGAAAGTTTGAAAAGTGTCCAGGAAACATCCTGCTTCTGAGGAAAACCACATGCAACTTCTGGATAAAGTACATTGTGAGGCATAGATTTCAATTTGTATTGTTTTCTCTCCTCCATTTTTAGAGACTTTATTGTTCACAAGGTAATACCTCTTTTGAGACTCTTAAGTATAGAGGACATTAGCAACTTCAAGTACTTTTTTATTGACAATGACCCACATAGTCAAGTACTCACACACACATGCATTTCATGTTGCCTTAGTTTAGCACATTCTTAAAAACGTGTTTAATACAAAAGTTTCAATAGATCTGGAACCTTAGACTCCATATTAACCTAGATCATATTAAAAAATTATAGTCAGGCACAGTTGTGCATGCCTGTAATCCCAGCAGATCTGGAGGCTGAGGCAGGAGGATTGAGAGTTCAAAGCCAGTTTCAGCAACTTAAGGAGACCCTAAGCAACTTAGTGAGACCCTGTCTCAAAATAAAATATTTTTTAAAAAATTAAAGAGCTGTAGAAGTAATTCAGTGGTTCAATTCTTGGTACCAAAACAAACAAAAATTGTAATGATTTATCAGCCCATACAGAAACCTAAAACTTTTTCAAATATAATTAAGACAAGGAACTCAAATAAACATAAAGAAATTGACTAAGAGTTTCAATGCAATATAAAGTATTTAAAAGACAGTAATTACTTAATATTTAATGAACATTTGTAGATATTTTGGGGAAAAATTCAATAATAATATATAAAAGTAGACACAAATTACATTGTCCTCTTTTACATCAAGGGACATATAAATATATTAATGTGATATAAATAAAGAATTAATGAAATAATATTTTAAAGGTTGCCAATGCAGACAAATACACTTAACAACGTAAGAACTTTTTAAAGGACTAGTTCAAAACTATAGCTACTTAATTGAATGGAGGTAGATCCTCATAAACAATATGTTTGTCCTTTTGAAGATAGGCTTTTAACATTATGTCATAGTCATTCTCACTTGTAATTTAAAGGATTTAGCTTTTATACTATTTTTTCAAGATTTCACATCAGGTATTCCTTGTTCCTCCAGAGGTTAACAGTAAAATGGAACAGGCTGAGTACCTTAGTAACAAGCATTGAAGTTTGCTTTACACTGGAACCACTTGATCCAAATTTTATGTCATCCATCAGGAAATGACTCATGCCTCACTATTATGAAAGACATTTCAATGATGACAATTTAAATTATACAGGCCTGCGTATTTCTAGGTCATTTGATCCACCAGTATTTCCTTTGAAACCCAACTCCTTCACCAACTTGATTACTGCCTCCATTTCCTTCTTCCTCAGATTTTGGAATATGCACAGCAGGTTCTGTTGTGTCCACATGATGCTCAGTGGCAATCTTTGCTGATTGGAAACATTAATCCATTGCTCAAGGTCTTCTCCACCTGTTTCCTGAACTCTGGCAGCATGGTAAAGCTTTCCACAGTCCAAAACACTTCTCTCATTTTTTTTTCCCTAATACAAATGTATGCTTTTCTCAATCTATACAGTTTATAACTTCCAACTTTTCTCCTAACACATGAACTTTTCAAGAACTTTTAAGTTCAATTACCTTCTTCAAAGCCTTTTATCATTTTTTGAAGACATTTTTTACTTGATAATGTGGGGGAGATAATAACCATAATACACAATACACTTATATGGTAAAAGTGGAAAACATGATCCTATTGGGAAAAAGCTGATATATGATGACAAGTTAATTTTATACTTTATTCCTAGACTTACAGGCAATTTAGATGTTTTTGTCTGCATGTCCATATAGATTAGTTGCTGTAATTTTTGCTTTGGTTAGTAGACTTTTGAGTACACATGATTGCACTCAATTGAAGCATGTCTTCAGATAGAGACTTCAACTAGGGAGAACTTGGCAGACCACATTATTTTTCCAATTCTTCACTCCCTCCACAGTAATAGGATTATACATCCACACCCTTCGCCATATGCCTTTGTAGTGCTCTCCTACCAGTGGGAAGACTATATCTCTCCAAACTTGGCTCATGATTTAGCAAACAACTTGCTTTGGCTGGATGTTAAGAAATGTAACACAAACAATAGTTTAAATAGTATTTGAGTGATTGTGCCTCCCTTCCTGTGCCTCTTCATTGCTGTGAGATGAACATACTGTGCCAGCACCCTGATCTGGTCCTGAGGGGAGGAGGAGAACAGATACATGGAGCAGAGCCAAACTAGCCAGGTTGACTCCAGCTCAGCTATCCCTCTGTCCAGTTGAGATCAACAGAGGCAAAGAGTCCTGTGGAGACTCAGCTAAGTGTAGACTAGAATCTGCAAACCTCAATCTACCCCACACCTATGAGATAATTAAAATCTTACTGTTCTATGTTTGTGGAACTTTGTATTTTCAGCTTTTCGTTTTTTAAAAATACAGAGTTATGGTGGCCATACATAGCTAACTGATACAGAGGGATATCTGTATAAACAAATCAAATCTAAGTTTCATAAAATAACTTTTTTGTGTTAGTATATTCAGCCTTATTAAATTCTATGCATACCGGTTTTTTCCCATAATTATTCTTTTTTTTTGTTTCCATTTCACTATTTGAAAGTGATGCTTACAATGAGCTAAAATATATGACAGGACCACTAGTGAACCTCCCTCCAATTTACTGTAACTTTTTGTTTTTTCAATTCTGTACTCCTTCTAGGTGTAGTATACTCAGTTTGCAGACCCTGTAACTGTCAAGGAAACACACAATACAGGCTTGTTCAAACCCAAGACCTGACTTTTTTTTGGTAAAGATGCAAGGAGCCACTTTTAGATTTGGACAGTTTATTACTTATATAGTCAGTAAAAAGATCAAGACAAAGTTGCCAGTTTCTCGTTCCACTAATTGGAAAGGATAATATTAAGACAACAGGAGTCAGATGACTACAGTGAGATCCGAGGGATACACATGGATAAAGAGCTGAAGATGGACTTTACCTAGGTAGTTTTATGTCCTGACACACTCTTCTGAGAGGGATGAGGCAGAAAGCTCCGCACCTCACCAAAATTCAGAAATGATGATCTGTTTCATGCTAGCCTCCTGAGAAAGATAGTGAGAAGAATAGGATAAGGTCTCAGTGTAGCTCCCTACAGGACTTCCATTCTCTCCTAATGAAATAGTATCATAACATGCTCTGCCAAGACTCAGACGTGTGGTTCAAGCCTTTGCTTACATGGATGTGTGCAAGGAACCCAGGGTACCATGGTGGACTTATTGCCCTATAGTTAGCATCTCTGCTTTTGTTGCAGCAAATATTCGAAGTTCACAGATTTTATAAGGGTGACATGTCTCCAATAGTCCATACAAAAATAACAATTGCTCTACTTGCTATCTCAAATGGCTGCACAATAGATCAGCGTCTCTCTTACATGACCACTTAGCATTTTTTTCCTCTCTGACATAATTATTTTCTCCCCAGTGGTCAGCATTATGTGGATGCTGATTAGTAAAGGGTTACTTAAATTTCTTTTGGAAAGAAAAGAGTAATTTTCATCTTGCTGTCAGAACTAAGTATGAGCTTACATTTTACAGTGCCATGAGATTCCCTGTGTAACACTAATAACTTTCATCTAGAAACAGTTATTCAGAGATTTTAACATTTAGTCACACCATTCCTTAAATTTTGTAATCTACAAAACAGTGTAAAATCTAAAAAATGCTACTAGATTTCAGGAAATTATAATTTTGAAGGTATTTAATTCCATTCATAGAAATCATGTGTAGTAATTAGTAAGGCAAACTTCATAATTGGTTTGAAAACCATTTTGGATTGTTTTTATTTAAAAATTTTATTGTGATATTTATGGTCATGAATTTTAATTTTTCAAACAATATTTCTGAGTTTTGATTACTAGAGAAGCTGTAATTCAAGAAGTTATACTGAGCAATATGTTAGTTACATTATAATTTTTAAGTGAAAATAAATCTGAATTTTCACATTCTAAATGACATTAGAAAGTCAGGACAAAAACAAATAAACTCAAATTTCTTTTAATAGCAGAAATAGCATTCAAAAGAAGAAGCTGAAATGCTGAGCAGTGACTAGGAGAATGGCAAACTAATCCAGACTTTATTTCAGTCTTCCAAAGGGCTTCAATCTTGGAGAAAACATGAAATGGAAATTCACTGGCCCAGTCAAGACTGAAGTTTTAATTTCAAATCAACCCAGTTCACTATTGGATTAAGATGATCCACCTCATCTTTGTTAAGTTCAGAAAGCAGAGATTGATATAAAGACCTGGATGCAATTAGTTTATTGGAGCCATTATTTTGGAAGCAGAAAAGGATAGAGTGGAAAAAGAAAATCAGAGAAGAGAAAAAAAAGTCAAAGTGTTTTAGTGACCTGATTGTTACTGAGGGAAATTGGATTCTCAAGAGAGAATCCTCAGAGAAACCATGTAGTACTTCAGAATTTCCCACACTGAATAATATGAAACTGGGGTATTTATCTACTGATATCATTGCTGGTTGAGTGTTGTCCTTAAAAGCATTACTCTTCAGTAATTCAGGACTCTGCCTCTGCACAGGTTTGGAATAGGCTTCCATGGCATTGGAGAAAGCTTTTATGCAAGGAGACACCAAAATTCTGATATACACTTGACATGGAATGTTGACCTCGTACAAGCAATTGTACATTTCAGCTAGGTTGAAATTGGATGGTCCAAGGGAATGTGACATGGGCAACCCAAATATCTGCTGTGCTAAGGGCCTGCTAAAATCCAAAGATAAGACCTTGCGGAAAGAAGGGACTTTCAAATTATCTCTACAAAACTTCAGATACAATATCAGCATTTATTCTAATAGAATTTATGCAAGACAACATGATTTAAATGAAAATCAAAAGAAATAGATAAAAAGATGCACAAATATTGAGCTAGATATTGGAGTTAACCAACATATAGTTTAAAATAACTGTGTTTAGATAATGATATGAAATTTTTATTAAATTAAGGACAACAAACATGAAAACTATAGAAGTAGAAATATATTAATTGAAATTTAGAAATTAATGAATTAAGTTTAGACATAGTTGAATGATGAATTCACAAATTGACATGTAGAACATGTTCAGACTAAACCCCAGAGACCAAAAGATAAAGTACAGAAGAGACATTAAGATACATATGACATACATCTAAAATACTTGCATTTAGAGCACTAGATGAGAGAAGAGATGAAAAGGGAGCAGATATAACATTTGAAGAATGACTAAAAATGTTCCCCATATAGTGAAAGATAGCAATCCTGAGATTTAAAGAGTGCTTTTAACAAACCCCACACAGAAAATAAAACAGCAGCTATCATGATAAAATTTCTGAAAAATTAAAAAAGCAGTCATAAAAAGATAACTTTTAAATGAGAATAAAAAAAATCAGCCAATTTCTCATAGGTAATCTTGGAGGCCAACTAACAATAGGATCATATATTTTAAGGTGCTTGAAGAAAATAACTACCAATCTAGGATATTATAACTAGTGAGAATTGCTTTAAAAATAAATGTGAGATAAAGATGCTTCAAATAAATAAAGCCTGAAGAAACTAATCAGTAAGTTGCAAGTATTACCTTGTGAGATGGAAAACACAGAGATGTAAAATATAAGACAGAATAAAAAAGGTAAAAAGGTTAACTGAATTGAAGGATTCTATTTCCAATATTTCTTACCCCAAGCTCCTGTGTCCAGCTGATGATGAGTTAGGCCACAGGGTAGAAGTTGTAGTCTGTATTCTGGATAATTCTGTGCATAGGTACTGATGAAGAGGGACAGATCACATGGTTGTTGCTATGGTATTTTTTTGAGTTTTAAAATCACATAGTGATATTATGTTCATTTTAAATCTTCTATTAAGCTAAAAGGAATATAGTAGCAAGCTTCACTGTGAATTCTTGAAAAGAGAACTTATTAAAAAGCTAGCTGAAAATAGATAAGAACTTTTTCTCATATTATATTATTAATAATGATTATTAGGGTGCTGAATAAAAATACTGCTTAAATAATAATAGTTTGGAAATTGTATTTCAAATAGTATTGTTAGATGTGAGTTATTCATAAAACCTTCAGAGGATGTAAAATATTATTACAGTGGAACCAATATGTTCTACCTATTAGAAAGAAGTTTGTTTCAAAGTAAATTTAATTTCCTTACAAGTATAGTATAGTAGGAATTAGATTATTAATTTTTTTTGCATAATCAGAGGATATCTTTTTTCAGCATTGGAATTATTATAAAATTAATGTAATAGTTTCATTAAGTTTTTCATGAACATGCATGGCTGAAATGTTCTGAGAAAAACAAAACAATTCTGCACACCATTTCTATACAAATGTTTAGACTACTGAATTTATCAAAATTTCAATCTGTATTTCTTAAGGTACTTTTTATAGGCATACATAAGTAAAAGTGAAAATATCCCTTAGTATTAGTGCTAACTCTAGCAACCTGAAATAGCTATCCTTGAAGAAACTCTGCATGACAAGGTTAAAATTAGATAATTATTGATGCAAAGATGTTAAAAATAATAGCTGAAAGAGTGTGTTCTTTTTAATATATTTAGTCAACAGTGTCCACACTTTATAAAAAGAGTCTGTTTCACAGCTTTCCTAGAAACTGCACTGGGAAAACAATTCTGCTATTTTTTGTTTTCTTTCTCCTCTAAATAAAACCATAGTCTTCCTTTTAGGATCCCCTGCTACTTTGAACCACGAACTTCCATTATAAGCTTGTTTTATGTCACACGCATTTGTACTAAACATACATTGATTCACTGATGTCAGAGATAATAATGGTACTGAGATCCCAAAATAGCTTTCTGCTTGGGAAAACTATACACTTTAAAATAACCTAGCACAGAGAATATCCCTTTTGGCAAGGTGCTCTGGTGTTAATCCTGCTCTGGCAGGTCATCAATGAAAAAAGGGTTCTCCCCCCACTACCCCAGTACAAAGTGCAGCTACTGCCAGAATTAAAAAGCTCCCTTCATGTTCATACATAATTCAACATGTGTGTTCAGATATCTGGGGATTGTGCCTACTGTAGCAAAAGAAAAAAAGTATTGAAATAAAAAACACATTATGAGTCAAAATAACTCTGTATGTGGAAAGAAAATATTTTTCTATAGTATTGGAATGCTATTAGAAGTTCTAGTTCAAAAATTCTAACACCAAGAATGATACGAAGAAAACTGTTTCTTTTCATTATATACACATACAACATCATCCTCCTCAGAGGTAATCAACGTGAAGTGTTTTGTATCTTTCCTGAAATGTTCTGTGTTTGCAAGTATGTGTGTATAAGTGTGTACATATCCAAAGTAATACTTTGTATGGCAAAAATAGTTATATCTTGAGGAATATTTTTAAAATATATATAATTATTAATTTAAATGGAACCAGTTGACATATTTCCAGTGGATGTATTTCAGTCATTTTATTGTTTTTAATTAGTTTATCTCTATAGTCAATTTACTGAGAATAGGTTAGAATTATTTGAGATTTGTTTTAATACTTTACCAGATTCCTATAGGGACATATTATTCAAATAAGATATTCTTAACGTGAATAAAAACAATAGTGAATAAAGGAAATTAGTGGTTAATACGTGCATACCCTCATGTAAGTGATTTTGCTTATTAATTTATCCAATTAGCATATAAGATTAGCAATTCATCTCATTTTATAGATAAAGAAAACTGAGTCCCCAAAAGAGGATAGATGTGAAAATTCACATAGAAATGAATAGCAAAGGGTATATTTGATTCCTGGTAGTATGACTGTAAACACATTCTTACATATTCTGCTACCTTGATTATCACATTTAGGTTATTAGTCTGAAAATATTTTTTTCAAATACATTGTATAGCTGTAAAAATTCATATTATGACATAATAATCATTTTATTATTCCTTCTGTGTGTTCCAAACACAAATGATAGAGAGGTCTCTACTTCCCCATCATAGTATACGCTATGAATTACTCCCCACCATCTCTATTTCTGTCATTCCTAATTCTTTCCAATAGAACCAGCAGAGAGAGTTTACATTAGACTGACTTGACAGTCACACAGAGTATGGACTTAGGATTCTGAAGTTGGCACCAGGCTTCCTGCCTTGTGAGGATCCATCTGGAAATCGACTTCCTGTCTCTCTTGGCATTGTATGCCTCAGTTGTGTGACACTGGTTTGTTATTGGGTTCTTCTTCCTGGCTTCTCTCCTACATTGCCTGTCACTCCAATCAAAACAAAAATTCTGTAGTGATACATTAACCCTTCTGGAACCAAACTTCTTTTTAAAGGAGTAATCATGTCTTTATTAAAAAAAAAATTTCAAAATTGTTGTGGAAGTGTTGATCCACATTATCTTCCTCAATAACAACAAGCTGCTAACCTCATCTGAGTGCAGCTGTGCATGACCAAAATACTCCATATACAGTTCCATTTGTTCTTACGTAGCAAAAGCTAAATGATGCTGCTGAAAGGAAAAATAACTAACGTTTGAAGGTTTTGTGGGAAGATTTCAGTTTCTCCCTTCTGAAATCATGTCTAGTTCTGATCAATTTATGAATTTATTAAATTATGTCTAATTGGCAACTGTAAGCATAGAAAAAAGAAAAAAAGGTGCAGGGTAATCTTTTTGGGAAGGTTCTCTATATCGTGTTTACATTTAGTTTTACAAAAGGGACAATATCATTCCTTGAGAACAAAGAGCTAAGGGTAAGCCTACTTAGTGCCCATTTATAGGCATTTCAGAGGAAGCAATTCAAGAGATACATTATAAATTTTAACTGCTTAGTAGAATTAAGCCTTCCCTTCTTAATGAGTTACATGTGTATGTTTGTTTAATTTTTGTTGTTATTTAGCTGATTTAGTTTATCAACATTGTATTGTGATCAGTAAAGCTATCTGCCAATATTCCATTTCTCTGCCTTTATTGCCATGGCTGACAAATTGTGAACAGATGTGATAAAAATATAACTTTCAGGTGTTATTGTGCCAGTGTAAAATGGAGCCTCTCGTGACCTGGATCATTTAGTGACTTTGATGAATACCTACTCTGCTGACCTGGATTGGACATTAGTGTGAGGAATAAATAAACCTTTATTTTGTTGTTCATTAAAATTTGGAGAGTGCTAGCTCCCACAACATTATCTAGCCAGTTGTACCTATCCTAACTCACACTAACTGCGTTGCAATTTCCATATTCATAGATTCAACAAATATTGGATCAAAAGTACCCCACCCCCTCAGCTGCATCTGTACTAAATATGTCCTTTTTTCTTGTCATTATTTCTTAGACAATCCAGTATAATGACAATTTACATAGTCCTTATATTACATATCATAAGTAACGTAGAGATGATTTAATGTGTACAGGAAGGATGTATTTAGGTTATATGCAAATATGGTTGAATATCCTCAGGAAATCATATCCATAAGCTCCTGTAACCACTGCACCGTGAAAACTAAGGGTGGTTGTATCTTTCCCTCAGGACCCTTGTCTTCATCTATTCAGGCTGCTATGATAAGAAGTCATAGAGCTTGTGATTTATAAACAACAACATATACCTGATAGTTCTAAAGGCTGGAAGTCCAAGATTTCCAAATGGCATTCCTTTAACTGCAATTTCAAGTGGTGAAGCAGCTGGAGGGTCTCTCTCAGGCCTCTTTATAAAGAGCACCAGTCCCATTCACTTATCAATGCCCTTAGGCAAAACCTAATGACCTCCCAAGGCCCCAACTGCTTAGACAGTCAACTTGGAGTTAGAATTTCAGCCATAGCCTAGGTTCTTAAGATTCATAACCATCTCACATGTAATTTTGCATCTAAAACCTAGTCACATAGCTGCTTCTGATATGGGGATGTGTCAGTGTTTTGAGAAGCTGCTTTAATACCACATACCAAAAATGTTTTCCCCTCCTTTCATTTACAGCATGGAGAAAGGCTTTCTGCTTCATATTACTTGTCAATACCAACTCTAAGTTTTACATATTGTGGGGACATTAATCTGAAAATCCATTAAGAGTTCCTTTAATTGAAGCCGTATGGGGGAAGGAATGATAGTTGAGTTAAACAGACATTATTACCTCATATACATGTATGATGACATGACTGATATGATCCTGCAATATGTATTTTTAGAAAAATGAGAGATTATACTCTATTTATGTATGATCTATCAAAATTATAAATGCTTTCTACTGTCATGAACTAATTAGAACAAATAAAATGAAATAAATTAAAAAAATAAGATCCACAAGAAATGCAACTATTCAGTCATTCTTTTATTCAACAACAAGGCTTAAATTAAGGTGAAATTAGGGCACACAAATTTTATTTTAATCATTTTTCTTATTAGAACCTATAATATTAAAGATGACATTTATTTTTCAAGAATTCTAATTCTGCTTGTGACTAACTTTTGACCATTTTAAAAGCAAATGTGTGGGAAATCTATCTAATACCTGGTCTCTCTGGTTTGACCCCTTCTCCTCCATTGGTTTTGTGCTCAATCCTACCTCAGTCATTAATTTCCATGGGAAAGTCCTAGAGATCCTGTCCTACCATAATTTAACCACTCCAAATGTCAATGCATGGGTATGTGTGTGCACTTTCTAACCACATTCTCCTCTTTTTTCATTTCACAACCACTACCTGGAACTCAAGTCTCTTGATATCTAATCAGTAGCTCTGTTCTATTCAATGGGCACTATTATACTGTGCTTTGCCCTCCTGATAGCTTTTCCATATATCAAGGTCAAAACAATGTCTTTGATTTTAGTTCCTTTTATATACTCTCTACTTTTCTTTTTATGTTACTCTTGCTTTATTTCATTCCCTTGATGAAACAGAAAACTTGTCTAATTAATTATTTCTCCTATACCAGGCTTACAACCATGCAACATAAGGTTGGAAGAAAATGCACTTGTCTCTCTTTAAATTCATGATTTTTAGAACTTCATTGAGAAAATTGTAGCAATCATTAGCAAACTTTCACAGAAAGTCACTATTACATCTAATCATCTTCCAGTGTTAGCACAGTCATACTCCAACCATCCTACTTGTTAGTATGAACTCTGTGATTTTTTTAAAGACAGTCCCTCCACTCATCTATGCAAACCTATTTTCCTTCACGTGTTCATTTAATTGTTCCAGAGATCCTCCTCTCTTCATCATTCTTAATATATTTTTTTCTTTTTGCTATCTACTGGATCAGCATGCAAATATTTTGTTATTCAGTCTGAAATATTTTCCTTCCTTATCCGCTCTCAGCCATTTCTTCTTTTACATTGCAGTAAAACTCATCAAAACCTTTGTCTTTACTTGCTGTGTCCAGACTTCTTTGACTTTTCTTTGAAATATACTCCAATCAGTTTGCCCCAACATTCCACCAAAGTCGCTCTTCCAAGTTCACTAATGACCACATTGACAAGTCCATTCAGTCCTCATTTTGTCTGACCTATCAGCAGCATTTTAAAAAATTCACCATTCTCTTCTCCTGACATTTTCTCCTTTTGGTTTCAGAACACACATTGTGTTCTCCTCCTGCTACAGCGATCTCCTGCTCATCCTCTTCACCACTTCCTGCTCTGTTTTACTCTTAACATTACAGAGTTCAGACTACTTTTGTCTGTGAACACATCCCCTTGGAGATCACAGCCAGTCCCCTGGCTTTAAATGTTACCTCTTCTCTGATATTTTGCCTTTATTTTTACTTTTCTTCTAAAATAGAAATATTCATTCTATTTTTTAGTTATTAGAAGTTAACTAGGATTTTGCACATGCTGAACTCAAAAATAATGTAATGAACTTTGTAATCCCCCCCTCAAACAGCCCAAGGATTTTAGAGTCCACTAGGCATATTTCTCTCATACCAGACCTATTATGCTATTGGTCCACTTAATTCCGTCTTTAACTTTCAAATTAGATGTTATGATTACTGTTTTATGTGGAATGTTCAAATTACATTTGACATCACACTTTCTAAATCCTACTTATTCAGACTACTTTTTTCTTGCTGAAGATCAATCCACGGAAAAAGTTAAGTGAAACATTATCAGTGGTGATTTCTCTCTGTCATGTGCCTTTATTTTAAAGTATTTTTAATAGACATCATTGCCCTGTGTACATGTATGAATGCATGGATGGTGTGACTCTATTTGGTGTACAACCAGAGAAACAGTAGCTGTACTCCGTTTGTGTTCAGTGAATCAAAATTAAATTAAAAAAAAGTATGTTATTTTTCAATATGTGATGTTAGCATCAAAAGTGAGGGGGGTGCGGTGCTGGGGATATATCTCAGTTGGTGGAGTGCCTGCCTTGCAAGTACAAGGCCCTGGGTTCAATCCCCGGCACCATCAAAAAAAAAGAAGTGATAGGGGACTTAAGGGAGGGGAAGGGATATGGGGGTAGGAAGGATAGTAGAGTGAAACAGACATTATTACCTCATGTAAATGTATGACTGCATGACTGATGTGATCCTACAATATGTACAATCAGAAAAATGAGAAGTTACACTTCATTTATGTATGATTTATCAAAATGTATAAATGCATTCTACTGTCATGTACAACTAATTAGAACAATTAAAAATTAATATTAAAAAATGATATTTGTATTTATTTAGGTCCCATTAGATGTCATATACTATATGGGGTACTCAGTATGTAGAAGTGACTAAAACAGATGTTGTTCCTGCTCTCAGCAGTTTTAAAATAGCATCAAATTCATTATTCCAAATTAATTATTTTTATAGTAAATATAATCAGTCCTGGATTTAGCCTCTCGTTTACATATTTTTACTTTCTAAATATTTTTATTAAATTATATAACTTTCTCATGAAAAACACTTCATATTCCTATTTCACATTAAAACCAAAAAATGTGATTTAGCATTGTGTGTTTAATTTGTGAACAAAAATTTATAGACAGGTGCAAAAATAAATCCTCTTTTGCAACCTACAACTCATTGTTCATTATGATACATATAATGCATATAATTAGGAATATTATATATACGACAGCTTGAAGTTATGGGGTTTTGATAACTAAAAAAGTTGGTTCTAAGACTAAAGAGTTGATAATCAAAACGCATAGGTTAGGTCATGAGCTAAAAAAAGCAAACCTAATTACTATTCCATAACAAATTGGTAAACTTGATGTTGCATATTTATGTGGCAAAAAGTTAATTTTTCAAAGAATGCATTTGTTAAGACACTGTAAACATTTTATTCCAATCATTATTTCTGTCCTCACATGTCCTTTTTCAAAATGCTATAATGTATTTTGCTCCATCTAAAATTTGTTAAAAATTTTGCTAAATATGAAAGGGAAGTTGATCTTAAAAATTGCTATAAATGGGACACTTTATTCTATAGAGAGGAAATATCTCATTTATGTCATATGCCTGCTTATTCTAAATATAATTCAGAGATATGTTTGGTCAGCTCAAAATAGATTCTTGCTAACTCACAAATTAAAAGTGGAAATAGGAAGAAAGTACGGAATGGGCAATTCCTGCATAATGCTAATGGTGAGTTTTTACAAAGTTTATTTACATATTTTTGCATGATTTTTGATGGATTACATGCAACATATTTTCGATGTGTTTTTGAAACATTTAATTTACAAAAGTGATGCATGCGTAGAGTAGTCAGAACTTCTAGTTACTAGAAATTTGTTCACCTGGAAAATGATCGATAGTACTAGGTCTCATTAGATTATAATTTATAAAGTTATGGATTATTTCCTACATATTTATATAAAGGATGGTATGATTTAAAATATTTTTAACATCTTTTAAAAATTAATTTAAGATTGAAGTTTATAAGTGATAAAAGAATGAGCCTGACAAAGCTGGAGTATAGTTCATTCAATTTCAGTGGTTTCTACATTTTATACATATTAGGACAACCAGGTAAAATGAATGTATGTATATGTGCATATATATATATATATATATATATACACACACACATATATATATATACACACACACATATCTATGTTCTGTGATTTACTTGATTATAAGCATATCTGACTTCAGACATGATTTGTGGTTTTATTTATAATTCTGATTTTTTCTCAGAGACTAGATAAGAAGATGATATCACTTCCAATCCCACAGAAAAGGAGAAAGAGAAAGAAAAAGAAAGAAAGAAGAAAAAAGGGAGGAAAGGAGGGAAAGGAAGAAAAGGGGAGGGAAATTAAGGAAGGAAGACCACTGAATTGAAGTTCCCACGAAATCCTGCTAATTTGTGTGATGCTTTCCTTGAGGGGAATAGTTGGAGAACACTTAGTAAACACCATCATCTGTGTAAAAATTACCTGACATTATAACATAAATCCAGTCCAAATCAGAATCCAGTTATCAGTTGTGCCATATATTCTTTTCAACCTACCCTAGGTTTGAAAGACATAAATTTGCTATAGGCACTATCTATTGATTTCCAATTTCTAGAAATAAGTAGAATATTTCAGTGAAGCCAGTTCACCTATACTAAAGATGTTTTCCTGACATCGGGACAATATTCATCCTTGTTTATTTAGAAAACCAATTAAAATAAGGTAGCAAATCAATTGCTGATCTCTTTCTCTTGTATTAAAGTCAATAACCTAACATCCCTCCTTTTTTTCACATTTTAATTTTTTTCTATGAGAGCAGTAATATAGAGTGTGTTGTTTCATCTATATTTTCCTTTCATCCAAGATTCACTGGATCTGGTAAGCAGGAAACAGGAAGTACCCAAATGATTTTTAGAGAAAAGAGAGAAACTCATTAATAAAATTTAGAAGGCTGCCATGTCTGTCTTGATCCTTAGGACCCTGAAGTCAGGGGTGTGTCAGGGTACCCTCTGTAAAGTAAAAGACTCATCTCTGTACCTTATACAACTCATCCTTTAACAAGAGGACAGCAACTTTTGAGGCTCTTTAGATTTTGGTGGTAATTTATTGCACTTTTCAGTGTGCTACTCTTCCATTCACTAAACTTTGAATGAGTTCCAGAGAGAGAGGAATCTGTGGAAGATGCACATTGTGGGGCTGCCAGTTTTGTCCCAAGGACCTTTTGACCCATAGATCCAATAATATCTACCTCATTAACAAAATTTCCATGTCTTGTATTTGCGTAACTGAGTTAAATTAAAAATAAAAAAGAGAAATAAACAGCAAAAATGTTGTCTGGATGCAAAATAAAAAGAACAAAAAATTAAATCCTTCTATATGATCCGTGAGAATGTAAAAAGACAACCTCTAGAAAATAGCACGGAGGTACATTTCTGAAAGAAATGAAATTAGAATCTCAAAGAGATTTCAGCAATTCTGTGTTCATTATAGTTCATTATAGCGTTACTCACAATAGTCAAGATAATGGGAATAATTCAAACACCCATATACGGACGAATGGATAAGGAAAGTGCCCCACCACCCCATGCAATAGTCTAAAAAATACAAAAACAAAAACACAAGAAGGAACCTTCTTAACATTTGCAACAATGTGAATGAAACTGGAGAACATTATATTAAGGTAAAAGTCAGAGAAGGACAAATTCATCATGATTTCTCTTACAGGAGGTATCTAAAATAGTCCAAGTCATAGAAAAGAATAGAATACTGGTGTCCAGGGATTGATATCCAGGGGAAAATAAAATAGGGAGCTCATGCTCAAAGGGCCTAAAATTTCAGTTTTGTAAAATGATTAAGTTCTGAAGACTTGCTATATAACATACTGTCTATATTAGGAATATGATATTGTGCACTTAAAAGGGTAGATTTCATGTTACATATTCTTTTTAAAAATTTTTAATTTGTTCTAATTTGTTGCACTTTACAGTAGAATGCATTTATACATTTTGATAGATCATACATAAATGGAGTGTAATCTCTCATTTTTTTGATTATACATATTGTAGGATCACATTGGTCATGCAGTCATATGTGTACATGAGGTAATGTCTGTTTCACTCTACTATCATTCCTACCCCATATCCCATGTTACATGTTCTTAACACATAGACACATATACAAATCAACAAAGGTACATGAGGATACTCTTGGAGCTAATGAACATGTTTGATATCTTGATTGTGGTTGATAGTATCATGGGTGAATGCGTATTTCCAAGTTTGTCAATTAAACATGCACAGTTTAAAAATATTAATTATACCTCAATAAAACTGTTAAAAATCTTTGACATGAAAAGTAAAACAAGAAATGAATTTCCTCTTTTGAAAATGAGCTTCTCATAAGACATTAGAAAATAGGTCCAAAAAGAATTAAATTCTTTATATCCAATTAGTTAATTAGTCCATGGGATCACTAAGCAAATGGTCAAATATTAATCAGTTTTAAGTAAAAATTTTGGCACCAGTCATTTCAGCAGTACATGTTGATAAAGACTTAAAAAAATTTGTGACAGAGATTTCAAATATAAACATTTTTTATACTTTTCTCATGCTACTGAATCCATTTTTATGTGAGCTATGAGGTAGTATGTTATACTCATTTGTTTTTAAGCTTTTTAGTTAAACTATGTATATTTTGATAATAACTGAATAGTAACATTAAAATTTGACCAGCATTAAGTGTTGTGGTTTTTAGTAGTTAAATTTTCTGAACCTCAGTTTCCTACTCTGCAAAGAAGAAATTGTAATGGTGTTGGATCAGAAATTGGTGTGAGGCTTAAATGAGATGGTACATGTTTAAGTACCAGTAACAGAGAAAACCTTCAGTAAATATTAAGTATTAATATCCTGGAGATTGGATGTCAGTTTCTTCAATTGTAAAATTTCAATTCTTTTCCAGTGTGAAAATGGTAGATTTCTGTCATTTTAGGTCATATCTACATAAAGTGAAGTGTAGATTTAATCAGTCATTTGATTAAGGGAAAAAGAAAACAACCATATAAACAAAGTTTATGAGCAAATTGTTAAAAACTTCATATTAATGACTTAATGAATAAATATTCATTTTTAACTGTAGGAAGTTAACCTGATTAAGCCTTCTTTAAAACCATTTAATTTTGTCAAAGCTCTAGTTACATTGTACTAAATTATATTATTAGCTCCCAACTACCACATCCTTTTTTTAAAATTATATTGTTCATGTGTTTTTCACATTAAGGATTTTGCATTGTAACACATAATGAATATAATTAACAACTTAATTTATGTTAAAATGTTATTTTCTTTTGAGTTTGGTTAAAAGACAACTTTTTTCCTTTTCTAAAACATTTTTATTCTCTGTTTATTAATATTAAGCATTTGTTAAAGGTAATGACATTAATGAAAATAAAGATCCACTTTTTTTTTCCCAATAGAAGAACAAAACATAAAAGTCCAAACAACTTTTGCCTTGACAAAGGGTCTCACAGTAGAAGATAACTGAGTAATTGTTTTGTCAGTTTAGAGATCACACAATGAATTATAGCATTTGTTTCATTTCACTCTGTCTTTAAATTGATAGACTAAGCTATTTGGGGAAGATTTTGGTCTCAAAATACACTGTGAAATTTCTCCATCAAAATCAATTTCTCTAAAAAAAGGCATGCAAGATAAATGAAATTTTGTGCATTTCATGATAACCTCCATAGTTCTCAATTCTTCCTTGCTGTGAAGGACAAAATAGTTATCATAAAATAAACTTGCAACAGGCTTTCCATTTCTTTCTTCAAAGTGTAGACTAATTTCTCCCTTTTGAATTTCACTGCCTGAAATGAAATTGGCTCATTGATTGTGATATATCTTTCTGTGCTTCTCCCCGTAATTATTTGCCAGAGAATGTGACTTACAAGTTAAATGCTAAGTAGTTTGTGTAGGATGAAGAAATATCAATAATGAGTCCAAGAATCAAGTTCATGGTATATAATGAACTATTGATAATCTTCAAGAAATAAAGTGAGTAGCATAACCATTAAAATTCTTATAATTAAAGGTGGTCTTAAAGTCATGGTCATTCATGATTCAAATATTACTAAAAAATTGTTATGCAAAATATGGAAAACATTAATGTGTTTATTAAGGATGAGAGAAAGAATCACGGGTATTCATTCTATTGTTAGAAAATCATCTATATACCTGAGAGGGCAAGAAGAAGACTTGTGACCTCTTCTGCCACTTCTAAATTTTGGATTAGAGCTCACAAACTTAAAAGCCTGAGGAAATTGTACTGTTAATATACATGATTAAAGAGTAAAGGACATCAAGCAATAAATATACTTATGAATGCTGTGTATAGCATCTGCCTGATGTCACCGCTGCACACAACAAACAATAAAACAAAGATGACATCTGGATTTAAAATTAGTTTGCACAACATGGTTTAGGCCAGATTTTTGTTATGTCTAGCCCATAGCATGTTATGTCTCTGGCTTCCATCTCCAATAACTCTAGCACATCCTGCATATCACTCTATGGTCTTCTAAATAGCCAAACTGCTCATATACTTTTCTTATTCAAAATGTTCCTTGTCTTTTTTCTGTTACTTGATGCAAATAGCTCACTTTTCAAGACAACTTCAACCTCTTGCTTCCATTTGGTGTCCTGTGCTCTGGCCATACTGAATATCTTGCTGTAATCTTTCAGAGCCTCAAGACTTTTCTGGACCATTATATGCTTTCTAATACCTCTCACTCCTCCAAATGGACTCACATACTATAGTGAGTCCTTCCATCAAAATGAGAGAGGTTTTCATTGAGGACCCTGCTTCTGTATATTCCCACACCACCTTTCATATGGTACTGCAATAGACAACCTACTGCTTCCACTACTCCACTTTCAGAAAAAAGAAAGTTCTTATTTATCTGTGCATCAAGACCTTACAATATCTACTAGTCAAGAAATTTTCAAATAATGTATGAATGTGTGTGTGTGTGTGTGTGTGTGTGTATTTGTGTGTAGAAAGCAAGAATGAATAAGGATAGCAGTGTGGTAAAATTAAAATTCTAATACATTTCAAAGCATGATAAATACTTCCTACAATTTTTCAGCTAGTGAAAATTTCTTTCAGCAAATGCGAACATATGGATGAAAACAATGAATACATTGAGAATTTTCAGAAGAAAATGCATTTTCTACTTCCACATTAACTAAGATTATTCAGTATACAATACATATATCTACCATTGTTTCTTATCCTTGACGTAAGTGCTTTCCAGATCTGTGGTTCTCTGATGATTTGCTGCTTTCTGCAGAGTTTTCACCTGCTTTCCATTCAAAATAACAGAATAACTGTCCTTGAAATTTGAATGTTTTGAAAAAAACTCAGAATGTGTAGTTGTCCGCTTCTGAGACGACAGACTCTATGACACCCTGCACCTGGGTCTCAGACCGCACAGGAAAAAGAATGACGAAAAGCACAATAATCGTCCATTTAGTATGTGCCTGTGTGTATGAGTGTGTTTAAATAGAATGGACTTGAGCTAGTAATTTGAATATTCAGAAGCATGGTGTTCTACAACATGTATTATTATTGTTTATGTATAGTATTTCTATTTTCTTTATTGGACTTAGATTATTGCTAGTACCTGTCTGATGATTGTGCTCTGTTGCTGTAATATAATGTTAATTAAACTTTCATTAAAATTGATTTTGGAAACTGATGGAGGAGCATATAGTCATTGTCTATCTTTTTTAATGAAGACAATTATGTATATGTATATATCAGTATTTTTCTCTGACCTCTTAAGACATACCTACATTTTTGTTAAGACCTTTTTTCAACTAAGAAATGTTTTTATTTCTCATTGCTGAATTATTTAAATATATTAAATAAAATATTTAATTGCAAAGCTTTAAAACTGTTTTCTCATTCCTGTCTTCACTACAGAGAGTTCAGGCTATGAATCCAGGCTTTGGAATCAGATCCAGTTTGAATACTACTTCAGCCAATTGTCATCTCTATCTTGCTGAAGATACTTTTCCTAACCCATAGAGAATATGGGAATAACACTAACACCCATGTCATGGAGTTGGGAGAATTAAATAAGACAATGAATGTAAAACAGGGTACAAGTTTTCTAGGATACGCTTAACAGTCAATATATGTTAGATGTCATGATGATAATGATAATTTCTTAGTGTCCTCTTACACCATAATCTATGCAATTTAGGTTCTGCCTGTGATGCTTCTCATTATATTTAGGGCCTGTAATGAGACCTTTTCATTGATTCACTCTATAAGGTCTTCTGCAGAGTATCAGGTATTGTTTCAGTGGATGGAAATATGGCAGTGTACAAACAGACAACAATTCCGGTCACTCTGAAGCTTAAATTTGAGTTTAGGACAGAGATAAATAAGTGATTTATGTTGTATTTTAGGTGATTAGCCTCAAATCAGTAAAGGTTTTCTGATAATATTCTTGTCATATTAGGATTGCTATATATGTCTGTTTAGTAACAATGGGGCAAAGGTATATTAAGGAGACACTGAAGTAGAATTCCCTGCCCTCGGAGTGTATAAGCAACTGAATGTACTGCTGATTGGAGTCATCACCCCTGTCAGCATAATGAGCTCTTCTTGTTCCCAGCTAGTCTTTTGACAAAGCAAATTCAAAGCGCAGGCAGCAGTCGTAACTTAGAGCTCAGTAGAACACTTGTGTCTCCTAATAAGAGAGTTCCCCACTGGGGACTGGGTTGTCCACCACTCAAGAGCCCAGAGTGTTAGAACCAGGAAGTTCAAAATCCTCCAGTGGGTCTTTGGAAGAATAAAAAGTGGAGTCACTCCTGTGTTCACTTCTGATGGAAGGATCTGTATATCATTCCCACTATGAATACAAAACTATACCGCAGTCTCTGGTTTAATGAACATATACCATCTGGAAGACAAAGCATCATCTTTCCAGGGTGGTTCCATCAGTTAAACCTTTAAAAGCTAGTTACAACATTGTATGTGGCTGTCTGCTTCTAAATGATATGAGAACAAGATTAGACCAATGATCTTCTGAACATTGGCTCACTTTCACACTTCCTTTCACTGTGAAGTGAGTACCCTGGACAGATACTGTGCCATGTGGATTCCATTTATATAAATGCCATAGTTTCTTAGTAGTAGTATTGATTGAAGCTCTGCAGAGAAGAGGAGAAAATTCACCTCAAAATAATTATCTTATTGGCTCTTCCAGGATGGAAGGGGCCTAGTGCAGCCAATTAGCCACCTAATTAAGGAGCTCAGTGTTGGATTCTGTTGTTGAATAGTGGGACAGTTGGAGGTGTAAACAGATGAATTTGCCTTAGAAATTGGAATCCATAATTTTGGTGTTTATATGTACTCTGTGTACACCACTCTGGTCATTCTGATCCAGCTTGAACAGATGTGTTGTTACCATCTTGTTATGAACTCTTGTTGCCAGGTATGTTTAATGACTTTAGGACTTGGCATGTCTGACAGAAACCAATTTACAATGAGTAGTTCTGGACATATGCTCACTTGGAATCCCATTGGTCAAACATTTATTTTCTACCAGGTCCCACAAAAATGTCAAGAGTTGCTTCTCAAAGGCATACTGTTATTAGCCTCTGGTTATGGCTTTGTTCCATAATTCCAGTGGCCTGCATTAGATTTTTTTTTCACCAGAGTTAGCTGCAAACTCCATGTTTTATTTTTTCTACTACTGATATGTCTGACACCATAAGGTCTGCCAGATCACATGTTACAAGTTACAGGGCTAACTACACTTAGACCAGAATCTACTACATAATCCTTTCCTACCCCAGGACTGCCTGATTCTGGAAAACTGTTTCATAGGGTATATGGGCTAGAGCAAAATTCCCAGCTATAGACTATGTTGGCTCCAGAACTCAGATGCTTATCAAATACTGTGCTTCATTGTTTATATAGTGAATGAAGTATATGATTATGATGATGATGATGATGATGATGATGACAATGATGACAATGGAAACAGCATGATTATGATTCCTTGGACACTTATAAAGGTCATTGGATGGAACTTCTCTGAATCTTCTTAAAATTTGTTTCTTATACAGTTTTTAGCATACTAGCCAAAAATTGCTCATCTTGCAAAATCAACATGATATCCATCAATTCAATGGTTGAGATAGTCTGTGAAATATCCAGGTAGAACAGGTCTCTTCAGACTATAAGAGGATAGACGGTGGAAGAGTTAACATAGCTCTGAGACAAAAGCATAGATGTAAATTTATTATCCAGTCTATATGAATGCCAACTATTTCTAACCTTATTCTTAATCAGAATGGTAAAAACACATTCATCAAATTAACATGCATGAATCATACTTGAGGCTGTCATAATTTGCACTAGCAATGATACCATGTCCACAACTGCTACAACATCACAAATTTATTAAATCTGATAGAATCTACATCTATTTTCCATATTCATCCCATTTCTTCAGGGGCCAAATTGGTGAAGCAAATGGAGATAAAATATGGGATAACACCCTTGTATACTTAGTATCTAATGGTAACACCAATCTCTTCCATAACCCCTGAAATATAATTCTTATTCTTATGTACTATCTTGCCTGAAGGTAGATGAGTGGAGGGTGGACAGTTTTAGATATTTCCAGATGGCCTTTCCTAATAGGATAACTTTTACTCTACAAACTAGAGACTTGCCTGGCCATGCATAGCAAAGCCAAATAATCCCTCTGGTACTGAGGAAATAACCACTGATTTCTGGATGCAACGTGAGCTCAAACTTAGCTTCATTAGTTGCTTCCCTACAATTCTCGCTCTTAACAAGAAGACTCTGATGTAACTTGGAACTTTCAGGCATCAAAGTCAATTTGGAACCTTTGTCTAATAATTGCAAAAAAACTGGTAATTTCCCTTTTACTTGGATAAGTGAGTAAATGGTCAGTCATACGTAGGCTTCTTTAGGGACTTATTTTATAAGCTTGCATTGGTATTGTCAGATCTTTCTTCCTAGAGACTTGAACTTTTGTTCAATCAGTTTCAGATCTGAGAATGGTCTCAGGAGCAAGAAATAATTTTTATGATAGCAACAGTTCTCAGAGTCTCCTCCTACTTCATTCTTGTTCCATTTATTTAACCTTTATTGACTTCCATTTATTTTCCTTCCTGAGACATCATGTTCTGTTAGTCATCTTCACCACTTTCTGTGGTCAATCCTCTTATCTACTCCTCTGACCTTAGAGGTGAAAGGAAAATTGAGAGAAAGCATCTTAGTTCCTACAAATATCTAAGATGTTTTAACAAGATCACCAGGGTGTCCTGGACTCAAAGCTGGCTACCAGAAGAAATGTAGGTCCTTCAGTAATAAACCTGTTTCAAGATCCCTGTGTGCTCATTCACTCACTAGAGACAGCTAGTAAGAAATGTGTGGTGAATTTAAAGCATAAAAGTGATGCTTTTGACCAATTAAGGTCCCTAGAGTTGGGAATCTGTAAAGAACATTCTCATGACTGAAATATTAGATGAATAAAAATTAATTCATTTTCTAGGATTGGAGAGGGGTGGGTTGGAAATGCAAAAATCCATAGGAATGAAGCAGGTCCTATAAATGAAGAAAACAGGTAGTCTGGCTTCTGGAAAGAAACAATGATTGAGATTAAAGATAACTTGGCTTACGTGTTAGAAAAAGAAACATTGGTGCTGTGAGTGAATGAATGTTTGTTCCATGAAAAATGGGAGTCTGGCGTTGCCAAATCTGATTTTTTTGAAGCCAAAAAGTATGTTTATATGACATAAATTGTACATAATGAAAACTAGTTTCTAAAAACCCATTGTGAACATAATAGAATGCATCCAAAAATTTATTTTGGCCTAAAATTTGTGCTTCTATATTCAACTCTCTCAGTAGATAATCCATTCTTTTCATCTTTTTTTCTGCTTACATATCATGGGAAAAATGCTAGTGCACAGATAACTCACTCTGCACTCCCAAATTCAAGATCTGATTGACTTTATTCCCCCTACCCTTTCTTCTCTTTGCCTCCCAGTACTTGAATTCTTGATGTTGTTGCTCAAGGCAAAGGTTTAAGATAGCCAGGGGAGAAGAAGCTTTTTAGTCTGAATCCATCCCACTAATTGATTCTTGATTTTACTCTTGTGCTTTAGGAGTCTTGTTAAGGAAGTCAGGTGCTAAGCTGAAATGATGAAGATTTGGGCCTAGTTTTTCTTCTATTAGGTGCAGGGTCTCTGTTCTAGTGCCTAAGTCTTTGATCCACTTTGAGTTGAGTTTTGTGCAAGGTGAGAGATAAGAAGTTTAATTTCATTTTGCTCCATATGGTTTTCCAGTTTTCCCAGCACCATTTGTTGAAGAGGCTATCTTTTCTCCAATGTGTGTGTTTTTGGCACCTTTGTCTAATATGAGATAACCATATTTATGTGGGTTTGTTTCTATGCCTTATATTCTGGACCATTGGTCTACATGTGTATATTGGTGTCAATACTATGCTGTTTTTGTTCCTATTGCTCTTACTATAGTGTAAGTTCTGGTATTGTGATGCACCTGCTTCACTCTGCTTGCTAAGGATTGCTTTGGCTATTCTGGGTCTCTTATTTTTTCAAATGAATTTCATGATTGCTTTTTCTAGTTCTATGAAGAATGTCATTGGAATTTTAATAGGAATTGCATTAAATCTGCACAACAGTTTTGGTAGTATGGCCATTTTGACAATATTAATTCTGCCTATCCAAGGGCATGGGAGATCTTTTCATCTTCTAAGGCAGAATGGGAGAAAATACGAGAGAGCACTAATCTCTAGGATATAAAAAGAACTCAAAAATCTTAACACCAAAAAACCAAATAACCCAATCAATAAATAGGCTAAAGAACTGAATGGACACTTCACAGAAGTAATACAATTGATCAACAAATATATGAAAAAATATTCATCCTGTCTAGCAATTAGAGTAATGCAAATCAAAACTACTATTAGATTCCATTTCACTCCAGTCAGAAAGGCAATTATCAAGAATGCAAGTAACAATAAATGTTGGAGAGGATGTGGGAAAAAATTTACCCTCATACATTGCTGGTGGGACTGCAAATTAATGCAACCACTCTGGAAAGCAGTACAGAAATTCTTTAGAAAACTTGGGATGGGGAGATCCAAGATGGCGGATTAGAGGAAGGCTGCATTCCTACTCGCTCCGTGGATTCCTACTTGCTCGGGATTCAAACAGCAGGAATATGACTCTCAACGAGATTTAATATTCAAAGCACATATAAGGGGTCCCCAGGTGCCGCTCCAGAACCAACTCAGCCGGGCTGGGCTCGGCCCGCCGCGGGAAGCGAGCGTCGATCCGGGAGCCGGACAGCTACGATCCCGGAGCGCCTGAACCTGCAGCTGCTTCGGAGCCACCGACCTGGATCTGCGACAGCCAACAAGTGAGTGCGCGTCCCCAATAGCGCTTCGGAGTCACTGGCCGGGGCTCCAGCACCAGCCAGCGGCCTCCCAGGCAGAGACCGAGCATCTCAGGCTACCTGGGCATTCAGAGGCGTCCGGGAAACTCTGAGATCGCGGACTCTGGTGGGGAGATGGAACTACCCCACGCCATTTTGGCGGCTTAACTGGCGGAGAAGGCTCATTACCAGCTTCCTGGGGCCTTCCGCTGCGTCAGGGGAGCTTCAACCGGGAAACTCTGGGAACGCAGTCTCTGGCGGGAAGTGGGAACTATTCTGTGCCACTCCCCCCAGCTCACCTGGCAGAGAGCGCCCATCTTGGGCTTCCCAGGCCCTCAAGCCGCATCTGGAGAGGTGGGCCCGGAGCCCCTGGAATCACTGACTCCGGCAGGGGAGGTGGAACTGCTCTGAGTTTGGCGGATTCCCTGGCAGTGGGGGTCCATTTCCAGCTTCCTGGGGACGCCAGCGGCTTCAGGGGGAGTTCCAGCCGGGAAACTCTGAGAACGCAGTCTCTGGCAGGGAGTGGAAACTACTCTGCGCCACTCCCCCAGCTTCCCTGGGGCCGTCAGCAGTGTCTGAAGTGATCTGGCAGGGAGCTTTGGGCCTTTGGCAATAGCTTACAGTGTCCCCAGGAGAGAGCAACCACCTGCCACTGCCTGAACCCCCAGCGAGGAGTTCAGGTCAGTCTGGGCTCTCAAGCCCAGTGTCTCCATCACTGAGCACAGTTCTGTGACACCACCCCAACTTGAACTAGTGCCCAGGCCCACACCCAGGCCCGGAGTCTACCACCTTGCTGTATCTAATTGTCTATCAACACTAGGCTGCCTCTGCCCAGAAGCATTGATCATTCCCAACCTGGAGGTAGTGGGACAGCACCTTTCTTGGGTCACCGCTTGATCAAACACCCCTCAAACAACAGAGGGGAAGATACACGATCACCATGAGAAAACACGGGAAGAAAGTGTCCCAATTAAACCTAGATGACATATCAAGAGAACCCAAAGACAGCATGGTAGAAGGAATGACAGAAATGGAGTTCAGAATGTTCATAATTAAAGTGATCCGAGAAGAGAATGATGTGACGAGAGAGCAGATTCAGGCTATGAATAATCAGTTAATAGAGCAATTGCAGGAAGCAAAAAATTACTTCAATAAAGAGATAGAAATTCTGAGGAAAAAACAAACAGAAATCCTTGAAGGAAACAAGGAAATGAAGGAAACAATAAACCAAGTTAAAAACTCAATAGAAAGCATAATTAACAGAATAGATCACCTGGAAGACAGAACCTCAGACAATGAAGACAAAATATTTAATCTTGAAAACAAAGTTGAACAAACAGAGAAGATGGTTAGGAATCATGAACGAACCCTCCAAGAAATATGGGACATCATGAAAAGACCAAATTTAAGAGTAATCGGGATTGAGGAAGGCGCAGAGATACAAACCAAGGGTATGAATAATCTATTCAAGGAAATATTATCAGAAAATTTCCCTAATATGATGAATGAGATGGAAAATCAATTACAAGAAGCTTACAGGACACCAAATGCACAGAATTACAACAGATCCACACCAAGGCACATTATAATGAAAATGCCTAACATACAAAACAAAGATAGAATTTTAAAGGCGGTGAGAGAAAAGAATCAGATTACCTACAGGGGGAAACCGATACGTATATCAGCAGATTTATCAGCCCAGACCCTAAAAGCAAGAAGGGCCTGGAACAACATATTTCAAGCTCTGAAAGAAAACGGATGCCAACCAAGAATCTTGTACCCAGCAAAACTTACCTTCAGATTTGATGATGAAATAAAATCCTTCCATGATAAACAAAAGCTTAAAGAATTCACAAAGAGAAAGCCTGCCCTACAGAACATTCTCAACAAGGTATTCGAAGAGGAAGAGACGAAAAATAACAATCTCAGTCATCATGGGGAGGAACTACCCTAAAGAAAGAGTCCATCAAAGGAGAAACAAAGTTAAGCTAAAAACCCTAAAAAAGCTAAAATGACAGGAAATACAAGTCATATCTCAATAATAACCCTGAATGTAAATGGCCTAAACTCATCAATCAAAAGACATAGACTGGCAGACTGGATTAAAAAGAAAGACCCAACAATATGCTGCCTTCAAGAGACTCATCTCATAGAAAAACATGCCCACAGACTAAAGGTGAAAGGTTGGGAAAAAGCATACCATGCACACGGACTGAGTAAAAAAGCTGGGGTTTCCATCCTCATTTCAGACAAAGCAGACTTCAAACCAAAGATAGTCAGAAGGGATAAAGAAGGACATTTCATATTGCTTAAAGGTAGCATAAATCAACAGGACATAACAATCATAAATATTTATGCACCAAACAATGGCGCATCCATGTATGTCAATCAGATCCTTCTCAATTTCAGGAATCAAATAGACCAAAACACAGTAATACTCGGAGACTTTAACACTCCTCTCTCACCGTTGGACAGATCTTCCAAACAAAAATTGAATAAAGAAACTATAGGACTCAATGACACAATCGCTAATCTGGACTTAACGGACATATATAGAATATTCCATCCATCAAAAAGCGAATACACTTTCTTCTCAGCAGCGCATGGGTCCTTCTCTAAAATAGACCATATGTTATGCCACAAAGCTACTCTTAACAAATACAAAAACATACAGATACTACCTTGTATACTATCAGATCATAATGGAATGAAACTAGATATCAA
>JAJEJO010002716.1:654243-673099 GCA_020662805.1 Glaucomys volans | reverse complement strand
AAAAAAAAAAAAAAAAAAAAAAAAAAGAAAACTTGGGATGGATCCATCATTTGACCCAGCTATCCCACTCCTTGATTTATACCCAAAGGACCTAAAATCAGCATACTACAGTGATGCAGTCACATCAATGTTTATAGCAGCTCAATTCATAGTAGCTATATGCCCATCAACAGATGAATGGATAAAGAAACTGTGGTATATGTATACAATGGAATATTACTCAGCCTTAAAGAAGAATGAAAGTACAGCTTTTACAGGTAAATGGGTGGAGTTGAAGAATATCATACTAAGTGAAATAAGCCAAACCCAAAAAGCCAAAGGCTGAATATTTTCTCTGATAAATGAATCCTGATCCATAATGTTGGGATAGGAGTAGGGAAGAATGGAGGAACTTTGGATTGTGCAGAGGGGAGGGGAGGGTTGTGGGGGTGGGAAGGATGGTGGAATGAGATGGACATTATTACCCTGTATACATGTATGATTCCACAACTTGTTTGACTCTGTACCATGTACAGCCAAAAGAATGAGAGGTTGTGCTCCATTTGTGTGCAATGTGTCAAAAAGCATTCTGCTGTCATGTATAACTAATTAGAACACAATAAAATAAAATAAAATAAAATAACAAAAAAAGATACCCAGGGGAGGCAAATTCTTTATCCTTGTGCTGTGCTAATATCACAGTCATTGCAAAGGATGCCTCCAACAGTCCCTGTTAGTTGCCACTGATACACTTGCTAATATCCTTACTAGTCCTATTGACCACCACTTCATATCCATCACCATTTCAATCCTAAAACCAGTAATGTTGCTTTTTCTCTTTTCTTTACACAATATACTTTCCACACACAGGCTCCTATGACTTGCCAATGCTCTTATTTTTCAGATCGGCTTACTGAGGGAATTTAAATTCCTGTGGCATTTTTTTCCCTTGCCATAGAACCTCAGTGTCAATATTTTCCTAAAGCCAGGGTGGGCTGAGATCCGAGTTTTACTATGTTAGGATGTAAGTGATCTTTGCTGGTTTAAATCTGAATTTTAAAAGAGTTCTTGACCTAGAAAGTGCAAAATCGTTATTCTTTTTGTTTTTTTTTTCTGATTCAGAAACTCTTCTACAAAGGGAAATGTACTTGGCTCAAGCACCCTTAGGGCATTTTTCTGTGTTGTCTATTTCAGAGCTCTGATTTTCCCATGCAGTAATAGAAACTTAAGGAAGTAGGTTTTCTATCCCACATACCTGTCCACACCATGACCATTCTTCTCTTAGAATTAGTCCCGCTAAACAAGTATATAATTTCATCATTACACCTTTCTTTACTTAAATAAAGAGCACTCCTAGTAAAGAGCACCTCGAAACTGGATACCATTCACGGACATTATTTTCAACCCTAGCAATCCCATTCTAAATTACTCATTTATTCATTCTCAGCATAAAAAAAGTTTAAAATAATAAATGTTGTTTTTGCAACTTGTGTGTATGTTCACAGTTTATTCATCCATTTCCTTATAAAAAAACAATGTCAAGGAACTTACATTTATAGTAAAATGTTATTGAGGATGTTGTTCAGTATATTAAAGTGTCTTTTATGAAAGTCTGCAGAATAGATTTTGCTCTAGTCTCAGAACCAGGAAGAGTTATTGCTCCCCTTGAGAAACTAGATGTTTTTTTCTTAAGACATGAAGAATTATGTAACTGAATAAATGCCATTCTCTGTAAAGCTTGGAGCCAATCTGTGAATCCTCCACTAAAGTTAATGGTGTTTATTGTGTTTTAAACTCATTTGGGTGCCATTTTGCTTTTATATTCTTATTTTCTCTTTGCCTTGTTTTTCTTCTCTTTTAAAAATTTGGTCTTGGCTGAATGGTATGTTTTTTATTGTATATGTTCTTAGAAATCCTTTCTGGACAAAAGGTACATATAAATAAAATAAACATAAATGAAGTCAGCACTCTTCCAACTATCAAGTTACAAATTACATGGCATGGCTGTAAATGAGACTTAAATCAGGCAAGATTTCATGGGAGCCTCTATTCTGTCTAATTTAGACACAGGTAGAGTTAAGTTTAGAATCGTTTTCTGACCATATACTAAGTTTTTGAGAACAGTTTTCATAGTGAATGTAGGGGGTCAAGTATCATTGTGTCTATTGGCAGAAAACTTGAGAAGCATGATTACAGACATTGATGGTCTCAAATTGCTGCGTCTCACAGTGTCAGGATAGTCCTGTGAAAGACGAATGTATAAAAATATAATTTGGTCTTTTCTAAACCTAAACATTTTAAAAGGAGAGTGTGATTTGCAGCTCTTTCATCCATATGGGGTAAGAATGTCATGAGCGAGGCAGGATTTCATTTGATTCTGAGGCTTAAAGTCTTTCTGAGATGAATAAATTCTCAAAGAAAACTTGGAATCTACAGTAGATGATGTTTTCTTTAAATGTTTTTTTGCATGTAATATAATGAGTGTTAAATTTTCTATTTGTCTGCAAACTATAAGTTGCTTCATTAACATGTTTACAAATTTGTCTTTGTTACATTTGTATTATAAAGTACTATTAATTCATATAACAAAGTTGAGTCAAACTACTAAAGGGTTAAATTTTCATGGACAATTTTACTTTTTAAAACATTGGATGTCACATCCCCGTTGTCTTGAACCCTCCAATAGCTTCCTGTGAAACTTAGAATGAATTCAAACTCTGTGTCATGACTTGCAATTCTCCCCCATCATAAGGCCTGCCTACTCCTCTGACATCACCTCCAGCTACTCTCCTTCTCATTCTCTAAGTTCAGTAATCCAGGTTTTCTTTCTTTTCTTCTAGGAACAAAATTGATTCCCTCTCCAGTATTTGACTTACTTTTTCTTTTTGTGGAAATTCCCCCCTGAATCTTCAAATGACTGTTTCTTTTTCTTCATTCGAATTAGGCTTAAATGGACCTCTTAAGAGGAATACCTCTTTCTTCCCCAAACATCCAGGCTACATTAAACTCCGTGTCCCCACACAAATTCCTTCATCACATCATTCTGCTTAGTTCATACAGCTTGTTTCACTAATTAGTTTATTTCTTATTTGTGTGTGGTTTGGTTTCCTGTGTTTGAATGTAAGATCTTTAAAGGAGTGTGTTGGTGTATCTTGTTGGTTTTGCTATCTTCTATGACCGACCAGGTACTCATACGTACAGTCAACACATTTTATCTTTATGAATGATGTAAAAGCAGAGCACACTGACATATAGAAACAAGGCCTGGTATTCACCTCAGTGCTTCTTTGCCAGTTTGTTTCTTACTCTACTCTCCAGCCAGACAGGATGAGGAGGACTGGGAATGCTAGAAGCTTCTTCTTGCAGTGATTGTGTGTTTTCCCGTGGAAAATTTGGATCCCTAAAACATCTCCACTGGGTTTTAAAGGCTCACATTGATGGCACCATAGGGCATTCTGTAAGATTTACTTTTCAATTTGTTGAATCTTAATGTCACACTTGAAAATCCTGTGTACTCTGCTTGAGTCTCTTAATTAAAAATTACATAAATTTGCTTGCATGCATTAGTATAAAGTTAGTCTCAAAACCATCAGACCTTGAATCCTAAGGTTACATGATATATATAAATTATAAAATCACTAGGACAGAATAGCCTTCCAATATTAACACATATTTGATGGTAAAAGTACTTTATAATTTAACGTCATAGTTTTTTCAAGGCATATGGGAGATAGTTTGTGAAAAAAAAATCATGTGAAAATAATGTGAATTTAGTTTGTATCTTGTGCTTAGCACTTTTCTCATGTTATCTTAAAACAAACTTCTGTGGCACTACTGCTATTCATTCCATTTTACAAACGAGGGCACTGAGGCAAACGTGGGCACTGAGGGAAAGAACTCAGAGAGTGTGGAGCAAGGGTTTGTCTGATGACAAACGAAGGTCGTCTGATGAACCACCTTCGTGGCTATCAGAAAGAGAAGGAAATGTGCTCCATCCCTCTCAACACAGGAGCTTGGCAGACAGGGCTCACATGCAGTCTGCAGGGGTCACAGACTGCTGATTGTCAAGTCTTTTGCTCTAGGTGCATCCTCTAGGATCTCTCTTCTTACCCAAATTGTCTTTGGACATAACATTAAATTCTTCTGTAAAATATCTATTTTTTCACATTTTGAATTGCAAAGGTATTTGCACACTGGACAATTTTCTAAAGAATAAAAATATATTTATAAAAATCTCCTACAATCTCTCCATAGTTAATATTTATTCCTTTTCCTCCAGTTTCTCAAAATGTCTTTCCTCTATAATTATACTCTTTGTGTCAATGTCTTCTTATGTGTCAGGGTGTGATATGATAGGATTAGTCTCTTAATAAGCAGAGGAAGAGACACCAGAGCATTCTGTGTGTGTGTGTGTGTGTGTGTGTGTGTGTGTGCGTGTGTGTATGTGTGTGTGCATGCACACAAAGGAAAGGCCAGTGGGGACACAGTGAGAAGATGCTGTTTGCAAGCCAGTGAGAGAGGCCCCACCAGAAACCAACCTTGATGTCACCTTAATCTTGAACTTTTAGTTTCCAGAATCGTGAGAAAATAAACATCTGTTGATGAAACTATGCAGTCTGTGATGTCCTGTTAGGGTCATCCAGCAGACAGATATGGTTGCTGACAGGACGGAAATTCAGAGATGTGGCAGCAGGAAGTGTACATCAGTGATGTTCTCAGCAGAGGGTCTGGGCGAATAGTACATTTTCAAGCCTGCCTTATTATCTTCATATTCATTTGACAGGCAATTTGGGAAGAGTTGGAATTGTTTTAACTGTAAGAATGAATCATAAAATTCTAATAGCACACATTTTCCACTTAAATTCATATTGAGTGTTCACATATTCACTGGGTACTAAGGAAGGGATGATTAATATATCTTAACCCTTAGAACTTAGCATATACTGTAAAAACCTTTACCATATTTTGGCAAGAAAGTATCTTTCACCTTCAGTTCCAAAGGATTTTGTTGATATTTCCAGAAATAATGAGAATCACCTTGAATATGTTTTTATGGTTCATTCGATTTTTAATACAAATAAACATGAATTTGATGTTTTCAAATCTTAAAATTAATAGAAAAACACTATGTTTTACTTTTTTGGAGTGGACAACTCCAAAGCACATTTTTATTGTACATCTACTGTGTGCTCATCCCACTAGATGGTGTGGATAAAATAATAGAAAACACAGGTGCTTAGGCCACCCTTAAAGAAATGATAGGGTAATGGATCTCTTGTCAGAGCTTCACTTAAGGTGTCAAGATCAAACATTTTTACATCTATTGATGAAGCTTTTGAGGCCTGTGCATCTGCTTTAACTCCATGAACTTCCAATAGTCAGGAAGTACAGCATAATGAGAAGAAACACTTGCAGAGTGCCTGTCATTGTATTGAGCTGACACACACTGTGAACATAAATGCTACTTCTAAGAATGGAGTGAGCAAGAATGGGCATTGTCATTCTGCTATACCATAAGCTGAAAGTAAAGACTTAAGGCAGAGGAAATGTAGCCATCATAGCAAGCCCAGTTCCAACCTGACTCGTGGCCTAAAGATATAGGACCTGCACACACTTTTCTAATTGTTTTATATTATTCCTATTATCTTAAGTGATTTTTAATTAATATTTATTTGTTCTAATTAGTTATACATGATAGTAGAATGCATTTATACATTCTGATAAATCATATAAAAATGGAGTACAATTTCTCATTTTTCTGATTGTACATGTTGTAGGATCACGTAGGTCATGCTGTCACATATGCACATGAAGTAATAATGTCTGTTTCACTCTACTATCCTTCTTTTTCTATAATATGCTTTAATGTGGGAAGACCCTTTGTAAAATAATAAATAATCCTTAGTGATGAGATTCTTATCTTCAATACTTGCCAAAGATAATTTAACTTGTTAAGTTATTACTATTATTTTCGCACTGACAGTATTTTTTTTGTAGAAAATTTCTGGTGTAACGTGTGTATGTACATGTGTGTATATGTGTGTATCTGTGTGCAATGTGGTGTAGAAACCTTATATTTCTTGCTATGTTTTCTAGTTCCTGTTTTTTATAATACACACATTCTAGAGTTTATGCTGAACTACTACTGTTCTATATTAAATTGCTAATCCTCATGAGGACATGTCCTTTCTTTCCCTAAATATATTTAATATAGTCATATTAAAGTTTATTCCCAAGACCTTATTGTATCCAATAAATATGTCCAAGTTAGAGCATGCATTATTTTTCATCTCATCAAACTCAAGGACAGTATCACTGGGGCAATTTTACAGTTTTTCAAAATTAAATGCATATCTCTTTTGTTGCTGTTGCCTAGGAACACATTGCATTTGAAAATGTGTCTAAGAGTCAAGGTAGAATTGAGGCAAGCAAAAGATTTCACTTTATGAATACCGTTAACAACAAACCCTTTCAAAAAATATACCATGAGATATGGTGGTAATTTTGCTTCTGAATTAAATAGAAAAAGTTTACCTCATAGTTATCATATTCAATAAAATACTAAAAATTATCACATCTTGTCTCACATGTGTGATTCCTAGACCCACAGTTAGTGATGAGGAGAAGTGTCTGGAAAGGGTAAAAGCAAAGCAATAGCTGGTGCTAGGGTAAGGCACCAAGAGGGCAGGTCCTGCTATTCAAAATGTACTTGACTTTCTTTCTCTGAATCATGTGAAAAAGTGTTCTCTCCTGCCTATAATTTAATCTTACTACTTTATTATTAGAAAATACTTCAATTGGTTTATATCTTGTACAAAATGTTCTATGAACAAGTACATTAGTGATATAAAAAGTGATCTGCATGTGACTTTAATATACTTGGAGTTACATAATTATGTAATTAAAGTTATGATTGGTTTATTTGATTTGAACAGGCAGTAATCCACATCCCAAAGATGCAGAAAGCACAAACCATTCCTCTACCAAACATACTATTGTATGAGTTACATTTAGGTGATATATCATAACATAGTTGTTCTATAAAATCACCAATTCAACATGGCAGTAGAACAAATTCTGCAGATGAAATAACCCAAAACATCGAACACATTTGTGTTTTATCAGTAAGCCAGATATTTTCTTGATGGCATTCCCTGCTTTTTTGAAATTACTGGAGAGTGCTTCAAGCTCCAATTTCATGACCTGTGGAAATTTACATCTTTTCTCCACATGCTGTGTAAACTCGCCTGGGCCTCCTTGTGTTCCCCTAGCTTCCGCTGCTGCTTTGTGCGTATTGTGTATCACACCATTCAACTCATAAGTAAGACTCATCCCAGGCTTAAGATTTAGGGGCAAATATCTGACAAGAAAGCATTGGAACTGCGTTCCTTGGAATACTGATTAGGAAGGATATTATAATTAGATGTTGGAATTGCAGAGGTAAGTCCGTATGTTGAAGCAATACCAATAACTAGAAAGAAGACAGTTTTGAATGGAATCTTCACATATGTATTCCAGTTATACCACATCTATGTTCCTTCTGACTCTCTGACTATTCTTTATTTGTCTCCATGGACTTCCCTCTCAACAGCTGAACAAATTCCTGTCTATGTCTCTTAGAGAAGAGTTTAGTCCTAATTCTTTGAATCTTGATTTTTCCTCATCCTAAGATCCACAAGATTCATCCTCTGCTGAAAGCAGCTTAGTAAGTTAGTTACCCAAATGCATTTTCTTTTCTAAGTTATCCTTGAAGGGAAAACTTGTTATGAAATGAAGCAGGGTTAGTTCCCATGCAATGGCTGAGTTTGCTGTCTCCAGCCTAGGCATGGGACATTTGAGGGCTGGTGATAGACAGAGCTCCTCAGAGTGATGGCTGGGTGTTCCAAGTTCACCTGGTGATGGAGCTACCTCTGCAGAAAAAGAGCAGTGTTTTCAAGGCAAAGAATTCAAAAGCCCCTTCTGCTGGCTACAAAGGACCAGGTTTACTACTCATGATTTTATATGAAAAATGTGTGTTCCCCTTTGGTTTCAAAAATGACAAGTACATTCCTGGATTTTGCTGTACTAGTGAAAACCTCCATTGGTTATGTAATAAAATATTTTATTTTAAATGTTGGATCTTTTTTTTTTTGATAGTTTTTTATTTTTTTTATTTTTTTATTTATTTTTTTTTATTTACTGTTGGTTCTGGAGCAGCACCTGGGGACCCCTTATATGTGCTTTGAATATAAAATCTCGTTGAGAGTCATATTCCTGCTGTTTGAATCCCGAGCAAGTAGGAATCCACGGAGCAAGTAGGAATGCAGCCTTCCTCTAGTCCGCCATCTTGGATCCTTCTAAATGTTGGATCTTTATAACAAAATTGTACTAATTGTGTGATAATTTCTAAATTGTCATCAATTTCTATATGTTATTAAGTCAATTGTTGCTTTCTTGTCATGTTTTTCCAGGCATGCTATCTGTAAAATACATATTTTCAATGCAGGTTCAATATCCTGAAAAATCTGAATTGCTCTCTGTTTAGCAGTGCTTAAAGAGTAATCCTTTTGTGATTGAGATTTTTCTTACTATTTCATACTCTATTAATCTAATTTCTTCTAATACACACACTCATGTACAAATCTAATCTTTGTTTTAAAAGAAAGTACAGAAAATATTTATTTTGCAAAAATATTGGAATGGAGCCACTTGACCCAGTCATCCCACTCCTAGTTTCAAACCCCCAAAACTTAAAATCAGCATACTACAATGATATAGTCACATCAATGTTTATAGCAGCTCAATTCCTGATAGCTAAACTATGGAGCCAACCCAGGTGCCCTTCAACAGATGAATGGATAAAGAAACTGTGGCATATAAACACAATGGAATATTACACAGCCTTAAATAAGAATGAAATTGTGGCATTTGCTGGTAAATGGATGGACCTGGAGAATATTATGCTAAGCAAAATAAGCCAATCTTGAAGAACCAGAGGTCCAAAGTTTTCTCTGATATGCAGATGCTAATTCACAATACGGGAGCATGGAATAGAGGTATTTTGGAGTAGACAGAGGGGAGTGAAGGGAGGGGAGGAGGTATGAGGGTAGGAATGATAGTAGAATGAATTGGACATTATTACCTTATGTGAGTATATGATTACATGATCTATGTAACTCTACATCATGTACAACCAGACAAATGAGAAGTTATATTCCATTTATATATGATGTGTCAAAATGCATTCTACTATCATGTATAACTAATGAGCACAAATAAAAAATATTTTCAAAAAATACATAAAAATTAAAAAAATATGGACTGAGTGAAAATGTCAAACATTGTACTATTGACCTTGCATACTCATATTTTAAGGATGTACCAAGTTTAAAATTTTTTAGACCCTTTTGTTTCGCAACAATATGGTCATTTAATTCAAAGGCTATTTCTAATCTCCAAAACCTTTTGTGAAAATGTAATTAAATGATCTGATTTTTGTTTTTCATGTATAGGAAAAAATGCAGAGAAAGTCTTCTGCTTTGCATAAAGAGACTATAGTATTAAATTCTGGGAAATAGGGTTCAGACTGATTCATTTGTTATGATCATAATTTTAATTCTGTTTAAAACATTTATAACAAAGGAGTCAAATAATCTTTGCTCTGATTTTTCAGTTCCTGGATAATATAATGTCCAATTTATGTCCAAAATGTTAAGTGCATATAGGAGCTAATCTTTTAAGAAATGCCAGGCAAAAATTTGCTCCTTTGTTTTTATATTGCCCAAGGAAGAGAAGAAGAAGTAGGGGACCTAATATTTTGAGCACATATGTGTTATAAATGCAAGGCTTATGCATCTGTTATAAACATTGGCTACATTCTGCCTGGTATTAGAATTTTGTACATATTTTATTACCCATGTTATTGTCCATGCTCATTAAAATCAGAAGCTCTTATTCATGTTCCAGAATACCCATTCTAAATATTTATTTGTATATTTATTTATTTTTCTGGTGAGTACATTTTAAGTATCCTTATTCATCTTTGAATAATCTAGTAGTATCTTGTATATGACAATCACTTCATAAATATGTGTCAAGTTGAATATATTAACAATAGTAGTAATGGTCAGAACAATTATGGTTTTTTTTTACTGTTTCTATCAAAGACAGAACAGAAGGAATCTTAAATTGTAGCAACTGTAAGGAAGAACACTGAAATAGGTGATGAAGGATTTGCATTCTTTCACATTAAGATGAACAGGGTAAACGGAAATGCTTAAATTTTAAGTATTGATGAGTTTAACAATTGCTTTCCACAAACAGATCTCAAGGCACATCAATAAAGATTGGTCATATCTTATTGTAATGATGTCTGCTCATTTGACCTGTGAAATGTCTGTTCTCTCTTCTAGTGACAATACTCTACTCTTTTTCCCTGTGGGAAATCTCTTTGCCACTCTGAGTTCATGTGGTTGCAGTGGGACAGCCCCATTCCCTCATTCAAGGGGGTGGAGAACATCATTCATGTCTGGTTTATGACAGTGGCCTTCCCTTTGGCCATGGAAACCAATTCAGTAATACATGATTCTAGCAAAAGAAACTATTGGCAGCACCAGGTCTTTTATTGCAACCAGAGAATGAGATGTGCTCTTTTTATTGGGATTAGTGAACTTGTTAGATTCAAGTCTAGAGCAACTTGTGGTGATTATTTTTTCAAGTTCTTCCTGAGAATTCAATTAACACAGAAGAAACAACTGAATAGACAATAGCCACCAACACATGCTAAGACCACTGGGTGAAAGTTTGAAGAGAAAACTGATATTGACATAGTCTAAGTGTCTTCCCCAAGTGATAGTCAATTGCACAGGGAAAATATTAACTTGACAGTGGAGGAGCCTGGTAGCAGAACTTCAATCAAATGATCATTATTATGTAATTACAGGGAAAAAATCATTATTTCTGCTATATTGTCAAAAGTGTATAACCTCAATTCAACCACAAAGACACATCAGGCAAACACAAATCAAGATGCGTATACAACATGACTGACTATTACTCATCAAAAGTGTCAAGGTTGAATAGTAGTAGCTAAAGAGGGCATCTCTACCTTGTTCCAGTTCTCAGGGGGAATGCTTTCAATTTTTCTCCATTTAGAATGATGTTAGCTGTGGGCTTAGCATAGACAGCCTTTACAATGTTAAGGAACGTTCCTACTATCCCTATTTGTTTTCTAGTGTTTTGAGCATGAAGGGGTGCTGTATTTTATCAAAAGCTTTTTCTGCATCTATTGAAATAATCATGTGGTTCTTGACTTTAAGTCTGTTGATGTGGTGAATTACATTTATTGATTTACAGATGTTGAACCAACCTTGCATCTCTGGGATGAAACCCACTTGATCATGGTACACTATCTTTTTAGTATGCTTTTGTATGTGATTTACTAAAATTTTGCTAAGAATTTTTGCATCTATGTTCATTAGGGATATCGGGCTGAAATTTTCTTTCCTTGATGTGTCCTTCTCTGGTTCTGGTATCAGGGTGATATGAGCTTCATAGAATGAGTTTGGAAGGGTTCCCTCCTGCTCTATTTCATGAAATACTTTGAGGAGTATTGGAATGAGCTCTTCTTTGAAGGTCTTGTAGAACTCGACTGTGAATCCATCCGGTCCTGGACTTTTCTTGGTTGGTAGGCTTTTGATGACTTCTTCTATATCATTGCTTAAAATTGATCTATTTAAGCTGTGTATGTCCCAAAAGAAGTGAAAGATCTCTACAATGAGAACTACAGAACACTAAAGAAAGAAATTAAAGAGAATCTGAGAAGATGGAAAGATCTCTCAAGTTCTTGGATAAGCAGAATTAATATTGTCAAAATGGTCATACTACCAAAAGTGCTATACAATCAATGCAATTCCAATTAAAATCCCAATGATGGGCCTCATAGAAATAGAGCAAGCAATCATGAAATTCATTGGAGGAATAAGAGACCAAGAATAGCTAAAGCAATTCTTAGCAAGAAGAGCAAAGCAGGGAGTATCCCAATGCTGGACCTTCAACTATATTACCGAGCAATAGTAACAAAAACAGCAAGGTACTGGCACCAAAATAGACAGGTAGATCAATAGTACAGAATAGAGGACACAGAGACAAATCCACATAAATACAGGTATCTCATACTTGACAAAGGAGCCAAAAACATACAATGGAGAAAAGATAACCTCTTCAACAAATGGTGCTGGGAAAACTGGAAATCCATATGCAGCAAAATGAAACTAAACCCACATCTCTCACCCTATACAAAACTCAATTCAAAATGGATCAAGGACCTAGAAATTAGACAAGAGACCCTGCACTTAATAGAAGAGAAAATAGGTCCAAATCTCCATCATGTTGGCCTAGGACCAGGTTTCCTTAACATGACTCCCAAAGCGCAAGAAATAAAAGCAGGAATCAATGATTTGGATAGAGTCAAACTAAAAAGCTTTTTCTCAGCAAAGGAAACAATCAGCAATGTGAAGAGAGAGCCTTCAGAGTGGGAGAAAATCTTTGCCACACACACTTCAGATAGAGAACTAATCTCCAGAATCTACCAAGTACTCAAAAATCTTTACACCAAGAACACTAATAACCCAATCAATAAATGGGCCAAGGAAATGACACTTTACAGAAGAAGATCTACAAGAAATCAACAGATTTATGAAAAAATGTTCAACATCCCTTGTTATAAGAGAAGTGCAAATCAAAACCACCTTAAGATTTCATCTTACCCCAATTAGAATGTCTTTTATTAAGAACACAGGCAACAACAGGTGTTGGCGAGGATGTAGGGAAAAGGGTACACTCATACATGGCTGGTGGGATTGCAAGTTGGTGCAGCCACTCTGGAAAGCAGTGTGGAGATTCCTTAGAAAACTTGGAATGGATCCATCATTTGACCCAGTTATCCCACTCCTTGGCCTAAACCCAAAGGACTTAAAATCAGATTACTACAGTGATGCAGCCACATCAATGTTCATAGCTGCTCAATTCACAATAGTTGGATTGTGGAACCAACCTAGATGCCCCTCAATAGATGAATGGATAAAGAAACTGTGGTATATATACACAATGGAATATCACTCAGCCATAAAGAAGAATAAATTATGGCATTTGCAGGTAAATGGATGATGTTCTAGACTGTCTTGCTAAGTGAGATTAGCCAACCCCAAAAATCCAATCTCTCTGATAAGTGAATGATGATGCATAATGCGGGGTGGAAGGGAGGCAAGAATGGAGGAAGGATAGATAGCATAGAGGGAAGGGAGGGGTGGGGTTGGGGTGGGTTGGTAAGAATAATAACAGAATGTGTGACAGACAACATTGCCCTGTGTACATGTATGAATGCACAGATGGTGTGACTCTACTTTGTGTACAACCAGAGAAACAATAGCTGTACTCCATTTGTGTTCAATGAATCAAAATTAAATAAAAAAATAAATTTAAAAAAGTACTAAAAGAAAAAAAAAGTGTCAACGTAATGATAGACAAGGAAAGACTGTGGAATTGTCACAAGTAGGGAGACTGAAGAGGCAGATCAATGAAATGTGAGAATGTAAATGCACTATGACAGTCCAAAGTGATCTAGAAGAAGGTCTTTAGGAAAAAATAAAACTTGTGAAATTCAAATAAAATCTGTAGTTTAATTAGCAGTATTGTACCCATGCTAATTCCTTGGTTTTAAACATTGTATTATGGCTATCTAAATTTTTAACATTAGAGAAAATTGAGTTTTCTATAATATTTCACAAACATTTTTGTAAATGAAAAATTTTTCCATGCTAAAAATGTTTTTAAAAACACAAAGAGTTCAGAGTGTAAAGAAGATTCCTGGCAATTCTGTATAACTCTGTCCAGCTATGTTCGATTAAAAACCCACCATGGACTTCTCAGATACATGAGTCAAACCATTCTTTCATCATTTTAGTTGTGTTTCTCTTACTTACAAGTGAAGGAGATAAAGTAAATAGATGTTTTTTGTTTGTTTGTTTGTTTTTTCCAGTGAGTTAATTCTGGCATGTCTAGAAAATGCCTCAAGACCAATGAAATATTTCATATAAGGGAATTTTCCAGATAACTTATACTCAAGGCAATACTTTTGTTCATTTTAATGATTTTGCATGGGCAATTTTCTATACTATGCTTTCATTTTCCTGTCTCTGTTGTAGAGTATATGGAAGATAATTTTTGTTCTTTCAATGACTTTGAGTCATTACTCTGAACAAAAATCACCTGTATAATAACATGTGATGGCATCATGATTGAGGTGTAGAAATGTATGGTTTTATATTAACTGACCTCTGATTGTCAAGATGTTTTCTCTATTGTTAAAATTCTATGACTATAGTTTTACGTACATATTTCTGTTCTTAAACTATTTACAACAGCTCCTCACCTCTCAGAACTTGCTGTTGGAGAGCACAATTCTATTGAAACCATGATGAAACAAAAGTCACACTCTGAATGAAGATTTCTCAGATGATCAAAGTTCATGGATTTTGTGATACATATTTTGGCCAAAGAGTTTTATTGGTGTTGTTTCCTCATACTCCTAAGTAGGGACAATGATCGACAGGGATGAATTCACTGAATGCATGCATTTGATTATATTAGAAATTAGAGTTTATAACTTAGATTTTAATTAATATTTCCAAGCATTAGTTCTTTTGGGGGGTTTGGGGGGAGGTACTGGGGATTGAATTCAGGGGCACTTGACCACTGAGCCACATCCCCAGCCCTATTTTGTATTTTATTTAGAGACAGGGTTTCACTGAGTTGCTTACTCCCTTGCTTTTGCTGAGGCTGACTTTCGAAATCGTGATCCTCCTGCCTCAGCCTCCCGAGTTGCTGAGCTTACAGGTATGGGCCACGGTGCCTGGCCAAGCATTAGCTTTTAATAAGTCATCAGTATTTCTGTTCGCCATAATACCTTTCCCAAAATGGCCTAGGAAAAATGCCCACCACCTGATGATGAAAAACTAAGTGTAACTCCCTTAGGCAGATTAAATGTTTATCTAGGTGCCTGGGGACTGTGATTACTTCTTCCTGCTTCAGAGCTTTTAATGAATCTCTCTCATGACAGGCCCTTTGTCCTTGCTGATGTGAATATAGAGATTTTTCTTCTTTGCTAAAATATGTCAACTCCCTGCAGCCCTACACCTATCCCCTTTTATCTTGGTCTCCTTCAAAATTTGTTCCTTGCACATGTATTGGATTTGTAATTAATCTGAGCTGAGTGCACTTTTCTTCATTGCCCATATGAATCTGTTATTATCCATTCTTTCTTCTTGTTAGCCTTCCTTCAAGTCAGCAGCAGCTATACTGTGCTGTCATTTCCTTGGCTTGGAATCAATTCTCTTTTCCTGCCAAGTGCCATAGATCCTACAAAGTGCTTCTGTTGCGGTAGTAATTTCGTTACCTAATATAAATGAACAGCCAAGCTTCAGAACCTTTACTATTAATAGCATGGAGTTTCTCAAAGGTCTCCCACTGATTTTTCACCAGACTGATTTGATCTCTACTAATAGGCTTAATTCATAAATTGACATTTTAACAGTCCTTTCTGGATTTCCCCCACCTCCACACTAATCAATGTTTTTCATTGTATCTGTAGCATTGGCTATTGATTGTTTGATTTATAGCACTTATACATAAATATGTCTAATCTTAAAGAAAGGAGGGAATAAGTAAGAAGATTTGGAATTCTCTATTATTTCTTATTCTTGTGAAGTATTTGTATATCAACCTTCTGAACAGGATATAATTTGGAGGCTCTCTGGTATATCTTGTTGCTTGTGATCATCAGTTAGTTAGCAAATATGTTGATCACTCTGTGCTCAGAAGATTCAGTAAAAGGGAAATGATGTGAAGTTTTGTAATGGCAAAGACCTTAGGCAGTGAGACAGAAGAGGGGTGAAGTCACAACTATGTCAGTGCATTCTGTGTGCTAATATGTAGGTTTAGTCCCATCTTCTAAAAATAGATAGGTATGATTTTTTGAATTTCAACTACTTTCATTTATAATACACTATGAGGTATAATACTGCATTTATTTAGGAATTCTCAATTTAATTGAGAGGGAAAATGAGAGGAATATCAATGCCTAAATTTTCTGTAAGAGTTTTGGAGCACAGGGATCATGTCCTGTCTGCTCCAGGCATAATCTTAAATGGAGATCGCAGTTGTCATCACAGAGACACAAATGGCAGATGACATTCACATTTACAACACATACTCATAGGTCTGTGTAGCCTTATAAGCCTTTCTGTGACCAAATGGTAACCTCTACCTCTCCTCTGTTATTAAATTTCAATACTATTGAATCCACTATTGTTTATTTGAATCTCTTTTTCAGGTGTAATGGAAACAAAATAAACTTCACTTATTGAAAAAGTACAAGTTAATACGTTGGCATATGTATATTCCTGCAAAATTGTCACCACAGTCAAGATAATGAGCACATCTACCAACTCTTACCGTCTCCTTCTCAGGCTTCTTTGTACTCACTCAAGTGTGCTCCTCCATGACCCTTCTCCATCCACTCTGATTCATGGATTGGAACATGCTATGGATTGGGACAAAGTTCTCCATCCTCCTCATCTGATTCATATCAATAGAGATTACTCGGAAATTTCTAGAATTTTAAACAAATTAGATTGGGGAACAGGAAGATACGGGGGATCCACATTTTTGCTTTGCATAATTTTTTTGATATCCATCTTCTAGTGAGTCTAAATATTGTAATACTTTAAAAGAAAGAGACTTTTTTTAAGAATAGTTTTAGGTCCACAGCAATACTGAATAGATTTTTAAAAAAAGATCTTCTCTATCCTCTCTGCCCTCACATATGTATAGCTGCACCCATTACCAACCCCTGCACCGGAGTGATACACTCATGAACCATTATCACCGAGTTACCTCTGATTACCTGTCAGGTTCACTCATGGTGTTGTACATGCTGTGGATTGGGACAAAGTTATAACTACATGTTTTCATCATTATAGTGTCATAAAGAGAAAGTTTTGCTTCTCTAAAATCTTTCTGTGACCTTTCTTCTATTTATCCTTACTAACCTGTGGCAACAAATGAACATTGTACTGTCTTCACAGTTTTTCCTTTTACAGAGTGTCATCTAATTTGAGTGTTACAGTATGTGGCACTTTTACACTGACTTCTTTCAGTTGGTAATATGCGTTTAAGTTTATACAATGTCTTTTCATGGCTTGATAGCTCATTTCTTTTCATTGCCAAGTAATGGTCCATCATCTGGAATGAACTAGTTTGTTTTTTCATTTACCTACTTAAGTTGTTTGCTGCCAGGTTTGACAATTATGAGTAAACTGTTGTAAATATTTCTCCATGGGTTTTTTTTTTTTTATGAAGATAAGTTTTCAACTCCTTTGGGTAAATACTAAGGAGTACAATTGCTGGAATGTGTGTTGGTAGTTGTTTAGTTTTGTAGGGGAATCACAAACCTGCTTCCAAAGTGACTGAACCATTTTTTATTTCCACACCAATAATTGTTTCTGCTGCTGTACATTCTCACTAGCATTTGGTGTTGTCAGTGTTCTGAATATCTATGTCCTCTGCATAGTGTTATGGTTTGGATGTGAAGTATCCCCCAAAAGCTCACACATGAGACAATACAAGAAGGTTTGGAGGAGAAATGATTGGGCTATAGTCTTAACTTAATCAGCGATAACTCCAGTAGTAACTAGAGGCAGGTAGGTTGTGGCTGGAAGAAATGGTTCATTGGGGGCGTGGCTATAGGGTATATATTTTGTATCTGGAGAGTGGACTCTCTTTCCTCTCTGCTCTCTGATCATCATGTGAGTTGCTTCCTTTTGCCAAATTCTTCCTTCATAATGTCCTGCCTCATCTGAAGTCCCAAGGAATGGAACCTGCTATCCATGGATTGAGACCTCTGAAAATGTAAGCCCCTAAATAAACTTTTCCTCTACAATTGTTCTGGTCGAATCTTTCAGTCACAGCAGCGAAAAAGCTGACTAAAACACATAGGAAGGTTATGGTGTTTCATTATTATTTTAATTTTCATTTCTCTGATAATGATGTAGCATAGCTTTTCATATTCTTATTTTCCACCTCTCTATTGAGGTATCTGTTAAGATTTTTGGCTCACTTTTTAATCTAGTTGTTTTTTCATTTTTCATTTTAAAAATTTCTTTGTGCTTTTAGTTATTGTCCTTTATCAGATACTTCTTGGGGGAATATTTTATCCCAGTTCTGTGACTTGTCTTTTCCATCTTTGCAGAGCAGAAATTTTTAGTTTTAATGAAGTCCAGCTCATCATGGTCTTCATTCTTTCATAGATTGGGTCTTTGTATTGTTATCTAAAATGTCATCGCTAAAACCCAGTCATCTAGGTTCTCTTGTATATTTTCTCCTAGGAGCATTATAGTTTATATTCTACACTTACATCTGTGATCCATTTGAGTCAGTTTCATGAAGGGTAAATGTTCTGTGTTAACATCTGCCAAGTGTGTGCCAAGATGCTCCAGCTCCATTTTTTAAATTAGAGCTTTATAGTTATACATAGTAGGTGGATTCATCCTGACACACTTGTACATGTATGGAAATTGATATCAGTTCATGATCCCACCTTTTCCCTTACCATTTACCCTCTGACCCGAGGAGTCTCCCCCTGCCCTGTTCTCTTTCCTCTACTCTACTCTGCTAGATTTTCTTTCATTTGTCTATTTATTTATATTTAATTGGGCTTTTTACTTATACATAAAGATGAGATTCCCTCTGGTATGTTTATATACTAACATAGCATGTTTTTTAAAGACTTCATTCTGTATTACCTCTGTATTTCTATCCCTCACTCCGCCTCTGGATTTCC
>JAJEJO010002716.1:537237-654143 GCA_020662805.1 Glaucomys volans | reverse complement strand
GGGGGCAGGGCTCACTAAGTTGCTGGGTCTGGCTTTGAACTTGTGATCCTCTAGCCTCAGCCTCCCAAACTACTGGGATTACAGGCATGCACCACTTGACCAGGCTCCAGCACCATTTTTTAAAGACTAATTTTTCTCCACTGTATTATATTTTTTCCAAAGATCAGTTGAATATATAAGTGCATATATTTCTGGGTTCTTTATCCCATTTCATTGATTTGTTTGTTCTTTCACTCATAACACACTGTCTCTATCACTGTAGATTTATAACTAGTCTTGAAGCCAGGAAGTGACAGTTTTCCACTTTAATATTATGTGGACTATTTTACAATTTGACATGAACTTTAGATTCAGTTTGTTAGTTTCCATAAAGTAAATTCTGGGACTTTGATTCGGATTGCATTGAATTTATAGATCCAGCTGGAAAGAACAAATATCTTGAACATACTGAATTTTCCTACCCACAAACGTAAACTATCATCTATTTGTTCAGTTTTCTTTTAGTTTCTTTGATTGAAATTTTGTTGTTTCTCTCATATAGATCTTGTACATATTTAATTAGTTATATGCCAAAGTATTTTACTTTGAGGAGTGTTAATGTAAGTAATATTTTAAATTCCAATTCCACTTGCTTATGCTAGTGTATAAGAAACTGGCTCGTCTGGTAGCTCTATTCTGTAACCTTGCTATAATCAACTATTAGTGGATCCTTCCTAGTCTCTATGACAACTATTTCATTTTCTTTTGTTATTAATTAGCTAGAATTTATAGTAAGATGTTAAGAATTTGAAAACAGGTTGGCAGGAACACCCTTTCCTTGTTCCTGAATTAACGGGAAGAATTTGAGTTTCTCACCATTAAATATGATGTTAACTATTGATCTTTTGTAGATATTATTCTTAATCAAGTGGAGGTCATCATCTCCCCTCCTGGCTTCTTTTTTTGCAGAGCTGGGAATCCATTCCAGGGCTTCATTACTAGGCAAACACTCAACCATTGAGCCATATCTCTAGCCCTAAGGGAGTCCCTTTTTATTCCTAGTTTACAGAGTTGTTTTTTTTTTTTTTAAATCATGAATCATTTTTTGATTTTGTCAAATTTTTTTGCATGTATTGGTATGATCATGTGATTTCTCTTCTTTAGACCATTGATGTGAAAGATTACATTAATTGATTTTTTTTTTTCTATTGAACCATCCTTATATACTCAGGAACAATTATACTTGATGTATAATTCTTTTTATATATTGTTGGAAGCTTTTTACTTGTATTATTGAATAGCATTATATTGTATGAATGTGCCCCAAATTTTTAATCCATTCCTCTGTTGGATATTTGGTTGTTTTGGGTATTATTCTATGACAATATAAAGATCCTGTGAAAATTTGTGTATAATTCTTTGTATGGACATAAACGTTCATTTAGTTTGTGCAATTGTCTGGAAGTAGAATCTTCAGATCGCATGCTAAATATATGCTTAATTTCTGAAGAAGTCAATAAAACTGTTTTCCAAAGTAGTTATACCATTTCATATATTGATGAACATAGTTAAAGATCCTCCATAACTTCATCAATGTTATCATCAGTCATTTTGATTTTAGATAGTCCAATAGATATTTTGATACCTTATTATGGTCAATTTGCATTTTCTTAAAGACTGATAGCAAAGAGCATTTTTTTTTGTATTATGTACTTGTGGTAGTTCTGTAATATGTCTGATCAAATATTTGCCCATTTTTTGAAATTTGTTTCTTGTTGGACTTGTGATTGAGTTTTGAGTATTTTCCCCATATCATAGAGTTCTTTATCTTAAATCACATATTATATATTTATACATATATGTTTTCTAATATAAATATGACTATAAAATTTATATTTAATGTTTTAATCTTCATTTTTATAGTTTTTTGGGAGCAGAAATTTCATTTTTATTGTTATTTAATTTATTTTTATTGGTTCTTTTTAGTTACATATGGCATCAGAATCCATTTTGATATAATTATACAAACATGGAATATGTCTTATTCTGCTTAGAGTCTCATTCTTATGGATGTAAATGGTGGTGAGATTCAGTATGCTGTTTTCATACATATAATGGGAAAACTATGCCAGATTCATTGCACTGTCTTTGCTTATCCCCCCTACTTTCCCTCCATTCTCCATTGTCTAATCTACTGCATTTCTATGCTTCTCCTCATCCCCCCAGCCTTATTTTGGGTTAACCTCCATCTATCAGAGAAAACATCCAATCTTTGTTTTTTGGGGAATGGATTACTTCACTTAGCACGACAGTTTCTTTATACATTCATCTGTTGAAGGGCACCAAGGTTGATTCCACATAGCTTAGCTATTGTGAATTGAGCTGCTATAACATTATGTGACTGTATCACTGTAGTATGCTGATTTTAAGTCCTTTGGGTACGAACTGAGAAGTGGATAACTGGGTCAAATGGTGGTTCCATTCCAGGTTTTCTGAGGAATCTCCATACTGCTTTCCAGAGTGGTTGCACCAATTTGCAGTCCTACCAGCAATGTATGAGTGTCACTTTTTCCCCACATCCTCACCCAAATTTTCTGTTACTTGTATTCTTGATAATTGCCATTCTGATTGGAGTTAGATGAAATCTTATAGTAGTTTTGATTTGCATTTCTCCAATTGCTAGAGATGTTGAACATATTTTCATATATTTGTCAACCATTTACATTTCTCATTCTGTGAAGTATCTGTTCAGTTCCTTTGCCCATTTATTGATTAGTGTATTTGATTTTCTTATGCTGTTAAGTTTTTTGATTTCTTTATATATCCTGGAGATTAATGCTCTATCTGACATGTAGGTGGCAAAGATATTCTCCCATTCTGCTCTTTCTTCATGCTCTTGATTGTTTCCTTTGCTGTGAAGAAGCTTTTTGACGTCCCACTTATTTATTAATGATTTTATTTCTTTCACTTTAGGTATCTTATTAAGGAGGTCAATTCCTGTGCCAATATGTTGGAGTGTTGGGCTTATCTTTTTTCCTAGTATGTGCTTAATCCACTTTGAGCTTCTTGTGCAGGGTGAGTGATACTGTTTTATTTCATTCTGCTACATATGGATTTCCAGTTTTCCCAGCAAAACTTGTTGAAGAGGTCATCTTTTCTCCAATATATGTTATTTGTGCCTTTGTCTAGTATGAGGTAACTGTATTTTTGTGTGTTTGTTTCTGTCTTCTATTCTATTTTATTGGTCTTCTCACCTGTGTTGGTGTCAATACTATGCTGTTTTTGTTACAATAGATCTTTAGTATAATTTTAAGTCTGTTATTGTGATGTTTCCTTTTTCTTTTTTTTTTTTTCATTAAGAATTGCTTAGTGAAAATGAGAGACTATTCTGGGCCTCTTATTTTTCCAGATGAATTTCATGACTGCTTTTTTAATTTCCATGAAGAACATCATTGGAATTTTGATGGGAATTGCATTAAATTTGTTTAGCACTTTTGATAGTATGGGGCCATTTTGACAATATTAGTTCTGCTTATCCAAGAATATGGGATATCTTTCCATCTTCTAAGGCTTTCTTCAACTTCATTCTTTAGTGTTCTGTAAATTTTCATTGTAGAGGTATTTCACCTCTTTGTTAGATTGTTTCCCTAAGTTTTTTGAAGCTATTGTTAATGGGGTAGTTGTCCTAATTTCTCTTCCAGTGGATTCATGACTGATGTATAGGAACACAACTGATTTATGAGTGTTAATTTTTTTCCTGCTACTTTGCTGCATTCATTTATGAGTTCTAAAAGCTTTCTGGTGGAGTTTTGGATCTTCTAAATATAGGATCACATCATTGGCAAATATGGATAGTTTCAGCTCTTCTTTTCCTGTTTGCATTCCTTTAATTTCTTTCTTTTGTCTAATTGCTCTGACTAGAGATTCAGGAACTATGTTGAATAGAAGTGGTGAAAGAGGGCATCTCTGTTTTGTTTCTGTTTTTAGAGGGAATGGTTTTGGTTTTTCTCCATTTAGAGTGAAGCCAGCCTTGGGTTTGTTGTATACAGTTTTTACAATGTTGAGGTCTGATCCTTCTATTCCTTTATTTTCTAGTGTTTTAATCATGAATGGATGCTATATTTTGTCAAATGCTTTTTCTGCTGAGATAATCGTGTGATTCCTGTCTTTAAATCTATCAATGTGGTGAATTACATTTATTGATTTCTTATATTGAATCAACCCTACATCCCTGGGATGAACCGCTTGGTCATGGTATACTATCTTTTTAATGTATTTTTATATTCAATAGAGGAGCAGAAATTTTGAATTTTATTTTTAAAATAACAAATGCTTTCCCAATTTTGGAATTTTGTTAATATTGGCAAATAAGTTGTTGCCTGTCTTATAGATGCACATGTAAATCATGATGCACAAGTATAGACTATGGAAGAGAATGGTGAGACAGTGTAGCTCTCACTGGTGGTGAAGTTATGATTAGACAACCCTTTATAGTATTAAAATATTAAAATTCTTACTGGTTACATAATAATTTCTTTTAGTCAGTAGCCTCATTTATGGGCCACTTAAAAACAGTTTAGGATAAATGTTGGAGTAAATGGAAGATACAGTTGCATAAACCTAGCCTCCCCATATGTTAAGGGAATGGGTATATAATACCATTATACAATATATAATTTTCTTCCTTCATAAAATTGTGGATTCAGTGTTGTATTTTTTAAATTTTATTGAAATGTAAAATTTTCCTTGTTGTGGAAGTTATGTTATATAAAAATAAGCAATTATTCTGTTTGTTTATTTTTGTTTTAGTTTTTTCTTTTTTGACACTGGGGATGGAACCCAGGGCTCTGCACATTTGAGGCAAAAGCTTTACTACTGAGCTACATCCCAGCCCAGCAATTATATTTTTTTAACAGATGAAAGTTCTATGTAATTATGTTCCACAATGTGATATTTAGATAAATGTAAGTATTTTGAATTGAGATCAAGCTAATTAACATATATATCACCTAATGTAGTTATTATTTTGAGATTTGAGATATTCTTAAATATTGAGAATATTTAAGATCTACTATCTTAGCAATTATTAAGTACATGATACATTATTGACAATAGTAACCATGACTTTAAGATATAAGGCATTAATCCTATGTAATTGAAACTTGGTACCATTGATCAACATCTCTCTATTTCTCTACATTACCCAACCCCTGGCAACTACTATTTTACTATACTTCTAAGAAATCAAAATGCTTAAATTCCACAGATAAGTAAGATTATGTTGTATTTTTCTTTCTGTGTCTAGCCTATTTCACTTAGCATAAAGTTCTCCAGCAACATTCATACATATAGTCTTTTTTTACCCCTTAATGAACACTTTGGTTGGTTCCCTGTCTTGTCTATTATGAATAATGGTGCTAATAACATGGAAATACAAATACCTCTTGGATACAAATACCTATTGGTTTACTTTTCTTTGAATATATACCCAGAGTGAGATTGCTGGATCATATGGGAATTTTTGAAAATTTTTGAGGACCCTCTATATTGTTTTGCATAATGAGTATATTAATTGACATCCTAACAGTGTACAAGTGCTCTCTTTTTGGGACATACTCACCAGCACTTGTTATGTTTTGCATTTTTGGTAATAACCTTTTTAACGGATGTAAGAAGACATCTCATTGAATTTTAAATTTGCATTTCCCTGATGATTAGTGATTCCAAACATTTTTTTCATATACCTGTTGATAATTTTTGTGCCTCTTTTGAAAAATGTGCTCTCAGCTCCTTTGTCCTTTTTTAATTTCAGGTTTTATTTGTTTTCTTGCTGTTGAGTTGTTTGAATTCCTTACATATATTGAAAATAAACTCCTTATTAGATATATGTTTTGAAAAAGTCTTCTCCTATTCTCTACGATGTCTCTTTACTCTGTTGATCATTTTCTTTGCTGGATAGAAGCTTTTTTTTTTGTTTGATGCAATCTCATTTGTCTTTTTTGTGCAAGTCAGAGAAACAATTTTAAACTTGGTCTTTAAGAAGTGCTGGCCACCTGGGTCATGAATTAGGCAGGTTACCACATGTTATGAAGTCCTTTTTGATAGGTTTGTGATTATTTTTATTTATGTAAGCAATTGGCTATTTTTACATCTGTAAGATTATGGCAACACCTTGGAAAATGCTCATGGACAGTACTGCCCTTAGCAATCTGGCATAGAAGAAAGGATGCAATTAGAGGAGAGTATTAGTTTTCTATTGGCATTCTTTTGGTTTAGATTTGGAATATTCCGAAGGCTCATTTGAAGACTTGGCACCAGTGCAGCAATGTTCAGAGGTGGGGCTTTGGGGAAGAGGTTGAAGCATGAATTTGATATCCTGATCAGAGGGTTAATCCAGAGAGGAATTAATAATATGAATAGACTACAGGAAAGTGGTGGAAACTTTAGGAAATGGGGCTACTTGGAGAAAGCTGGTCATTGGAAGCATGCCCTGAAAGTATATTTCTTCTCTCCAGCCTTTCCCTTTCTCACTTTCTCTGCTTCTGGATGCCACAAGCTGAATAGCTTTCCTCTGCCAAGTCCTTCCATCATGATGTTCTTCCTGACTTCAGGCCCAAAGCAGTGGAGCTAGCTGACCATGGACTGAAACTTCAAAAAAATGAAACCAAAGATATCTTTCTTCCTCTTATTTGGTTTTCTCAGTTTATATCACAGCAATGAAAAGCTGACTAACCCAGCTATGTAATATCAAAAGCAAAGCAACAAAATATTTTTAAAAAAAACCCAAATAACCCAATTTAAGAATGGAAAAAGATACTTTAATGGATATTCCTTCAAAAAAGATATACAAATGATTAACAGGTACATGAAAAGATGTTCAACATCATTAATTATCAGGGAAATGCACATCAAAGTCACTATTAGGGGTCACGCACACATGTTGGAATGGCTGTTAGCAAAAAAAAAATAACAAGTGATGGTGAGAGTGTGGAAAGATTGTAATACTTGTACATTGCTGGTGGGAAATAAAAATGGTGCATTCACTGTAGAAAACAGTATGGAGTTTCTTCAAAGATTGATGAATAGAATTACCATGTGATATATGGTAATATATATCCCAAATAATTGAAGTCAGGATCTCAAAGAGATGTTTTCAATCTCATGTTCAGTGCAGCATTATTTATAATAGCCAAGGTATGGAAACACCAAACTGCTTGTTGATGGATGAATGGATAAAGATAATGTGCTATGTATGTATGGCATTATTCAGTCTTAAAAGAAATGATGTATCTTTCTTTTTGGAAGGAAACACCTTTTGGAGAAGGTGTATACACCAAGGATTGGAGATCTGGGGGAGGGAAGACAATTTGGTATTCTGCCTGCATCAGGAAAACTTTTAAAAGTTGGGATTTTAGACATTAAGGCAAGAAATTATTTTTCAGCCACTTAATTTTTTTTTAGGGTACGGGTTAGGCTTTTCTCAACCAAAAGTGTTGAGGTCAAGTTTGTGTCAGGCATTCAGTGCTAGGTAGGCTCCTACTAGGTCAACAGCCACCTTCAGTCAATCCTTTCAAATTATTTCTAAAAATTTAAATTACCACATTCTGAAATTAACTTTAGATATCTGTACTGCAAAATGCCATTTTGGTAATAGAGTGGGAATAGATATTAGAAACAAATAAAAGGAAAATATTTGTTTATTAGAAAAATAATAATTCACCTTTTTGTGTTTTTTATGGCATAAAAGACACAATGAACTTTTGTCAGCCCCAAGGAGCAACATGGCAACTCTGATATAAACAGAATGGCAAAGCAGCCAGGAGTTTAATAAAACCATGGAACAAGACAGTCAAGTGAGACCCTCTTAGGATCATGGACAACTCCAGGGGTTGGGAAAACTATGCCATAGACCAGGTTACGTTCTTTAAGAGGCAATCAGATTAAAATGGGTACTCTTGAAAGAACCTCTCAAACCTCACACAAGTCAGAACTTCTCTGAAACTTCTCTAGCAAGTGGGCTTACACACAACCTCATACTGAACACCAACAGAGCAACAAGCTACTTTGACTCAGGGCTACTCCTAAAAAACCAAGTGTTCAAATAATATTACCATCATCCCAGGCGGTCTCAAATATCATGTGCCTGCCTGAGGCTCTTCCTCTTAGGAGTGTTCAGAGTGAGAACTTCCAAGCTACTGTCCCTGGATGAGCTTCAGGAAAGTGTAAACCCCTGAATGGTGGCAAAATTTCCAAACTATATACATGCAAACACACCCAATGGTAAAGGGCAAAAATCTAATTGACTAAGGAGGCTTAAGGAAAAAAATAAGCATAACCCCCAAGAATAATCAGTTCAAGGAACTAGGGCCCTGCATTATCTTAAGTTTTTAACAAAAATAATGGGACAAACCAAGAAATAGGAACATGTTACTCATACAAAAGAAAAAAAATGGCAATAGAGTCTGTCTTTGTAGTGGCCCAGATGCAAAGACTTAAAAGCAGCTATTTAAAATATTTTCAAAGAACTAAAGAAAATTATGCTTAAATAATTGAAAAAGGCAATGATGACAATGTATTATCAAATATATAATACCAGTTGAGTTATAAATTATTAAAAAGAATCAAATTAAAATTTGCAGTTGAAAAGTTAAACAGCTGAGATCAAAGGAAAATGGTGGACTAGTGGCATCTAGCATGTAGACTGCTCCCTGGGAAAGAATCAAATCAATAGTTGTATAGCTGCATGATGAGGTAGGGGAGCAGTGGGAAATGGTAGAGTCCAACTCAGAGAGTCAGTGACCAGGTAAAACCTAGAAATACTATTTTTCAGAATAATGAGAGCTAGAAACAGAAGAAAAAGAAACAGATTGCAGCAGTACCAGCACATGGCTGCTCAGTGGGAGAGAGAAAGGGGAAACCCCTCTTAAGGATTTCAAGAAAGGGAGACTCCGCTTTCAGGCAAATGTGCTCTCTGGGCAGAAAGGGGGTTTAGCTCCTGTGTAGCAAGATGTGGAAGAAGAGATTATCTGCACTTCCCTGAAGATTTAGTGAGAGCTGGGAAGGGGAGCCATCTGATGTAGACTTTCTGCTCCTTCGTCAGAAATCCCTGCATTGTTTGTTTGTTTATTTATTTATTTGTTATTTTAATCTCTAAGTGATCTAAGCTTTGTGACAAGGTCCAAGAGCAGCTGAGTTTGTATCTGAAACAGGTTTGAGTATGAGAGTGCTGAGACTGGGTCTGGTACAAAGCATATTGCCTAGAGCAACCCACCTGGTTCTGGCCATATATCTCATGCTCCAAGACATTTGGAGGAGTTGCTCTCATGACTTGAACACTTGCCAACCCTCATTCCCCAGTGCGTGGACTGAGGTTCTTGGGTGACAAGGAATAATACGAGTGGATTGATCCACAGGCTTTGAGGATGAGAGGCTGGGCTGGCTGCTCCTATTATTGTCTTGCCTCCACCCCTGGAAACAACAACAAAAAACCCCAGATCTATTGAGGGTCAGTTTATCTGCCTGAAAAATTGAGGGAGATGTAGAAGGGCTTAGGCAGCCAGGGCAAGATGGCAAGTGAGGAGATCGGGAGCAGGGTTAAAAAAAAGGAGTATGGACGGGGTCTTCTGATGAGGTTAATTTCTTACTTGACGAAAGTGCTCATGGACACACATCGGAGATACAATCAGACAGACACTTCTGTACTTGTGCTCCTAAGTGGGGGATCAAATACAAAAACCAAAACTGACATGTGGACAGAGGAAGCACCAATCAAAAATAGTGAAGAGTGGGTAGACAGGGAGGAGGTAAGGAAAGGAGGAAATTCCCATGACCATAAAAAGAGCAGGTCAAAACTCCCCCACTGGATTTCCAGCTTTGGGTCCCTTTCTCTTTGGAAAATTCTATCATCTCTGTATGTCTTTGTTTTTGCAATAAACCTACTTCTTCCTTGCTATTTCTCTGTCCTGCTCTTCATTTCTTTGCTGAATGGAGACAATGAACCCAGTACCCCTAGATGGTATCACAATGTTCCCTCTCCACCTCCTGGCAGGCAAGAGGGAGTACAACCGAGCATACAAAATCCAAAAACAGATTTGGCTTGTATGAGTTGGAGCTGAGAAGAAACAAACTGCTCTGAAATTGTGTCCCACAAATCTTCACATAGGTGCTGAATCCTGAAACCAAAGTCTTAGAAACTAGTGTCTCCATTTAATCACCTCAGCAAGGGGAAATTTCAATCTTTTAGTTTGTTTTTCTTTCACTTTTTCAAAAAACTTCTTTTGTTATCCTTCATTATTTCTATTTTCATATTTCTAATTTTTTGTATTTTCTCAACTAATTGGATTTTTCTCAAAATTTCTTTTCTTCTTTCTTATTTATATTCACTTCTCTTTTGCTTCCTTTCTTCTTCAGTGTCTCTTTTTTCCCTTTTTACTTTTTTCCTTCTATTTATTTTACTACTACATATGCGATCATTAATGAATAATTTTTCAGCTTCTTCCATATTCCTCATCTTTTTTACTCCTTGGTTAATGCCGTTGTAGAGATAATATTTAAAAAAATTTTTATTATATGTTCATATGTGGTTTGCTCTTCAAATAATCACTGTTGCTGGTATTTATTCTTTCCTGTCAAAGTGGTATTGACAGCTAGCTTAGTGCTTAAGTTTTGCTGAGATATGCCATCCGCTCAGGGCACACTATAAAAAGATAACTGCCCACTTAAAAAACCTTTACATAATTGGGGAAGAAAATATCTTCCAACACAGGTTCAAATCTCAATATAGAATCCCAGAAAACGTTAGAGTAAAAGTCAGTAAGATGCCTTTAAAAGTTAATAACTCCTCAATAACTGAATCCATAGATGACTAGATGGATGAAATGCCAGAAGGAAGATGAAAAAATTGTTTAAAAGATCACTGAAATCAAGAAAGATGAAAAACACACAGCTGAATTAATTATGAAACAAAATACAGGTTATGAATGAGAAAGTCAATGAAAAAATAGAGATTCTGAAAAAAGAAGCAGCAAAACTCTTGGATATGAAAAACACAGTCAAATTAAAAAAAAACTGAGTTGAAAGTCTCACTAATAGACTAGATCAAACGGAAGACAGAATTTCAAATCTCAAAGACAAGGTGGATAGTGAAAAAAAATTAAGAAACTATGATTGGAATATACAAGAACTCTGGAACCACATTAAGAGTCACAACTTAAGACTCATATACCTTGAGGGAGAGGTAGAGATACAGGATAATTACATGGATAACCTATTCAGTGAAATAATAGCAGAAAATTTCCCAAATATTGGGAATAAGATATATACATTCAGATACTGTAGGCATTTAGAATCCCAAATAGACAAGACCAGAAAAGAACTTTTCAATAACACATTATAGTTAAAGTGTTAAAATCCAGAACAAAGAAAAAATTTTAAAAGCCACAAGAGGGAAACACCGAGTCACTTATGCAAACAAATCAGAATAATAGTGGATTTCTTACAGAAACTCTAAAGCCCAGACCTCAAGGAAGATGCATATAAACAGCTAAATTAATTATGGAAAAAGATACAGGTTATGAATGAGAAAGTCAATGAAAATATAGAGGTTTTGAAAAAAGAACCAGCAAAATAAACCCTTTCCAGGGTTTATTTCAAGTCCTGAAAGAAAATACTGCCGACATGGATTGCTATATCCAACAAAGTTAACTTTCAAAATTTATGATGAAATTAAAAACTTCCAAGAGTAAACAAAAAATAAGAAAACTTTTGACCATCATGCCACCATTGCAGAAGACATTTGAAGGAATCCTACACTCAGAGGAAGAGACAAAAACAACCAAGAGAGCATGGGAAGAAATAAAATTTCATTACAAGGGCAAATGAACAGTTAAGAACAAATCAAATATTAGAAATAAAAATTACAGGAAGTAATACAGAGCTGTTTATAATAACATTAAATGTAAATGCTCTTACTCATTCCATTAGAAGACACAGACAGGCAGTCTGAATTAAAAAAACAATTCCCAACTCTATGTTGTGTGTGACAAATACATCTTGTTGGCAAAGATATCCATGGACAGAAAGTGAAAGGATAAAAACAATGATATTCCATGCAAATGGAATCTGAAAACAAGAAGGATAATTATTCTTAAGTCCAAAAAAGCAGACTGTATACCAAAATTAGTTAAAAGAGACAAAGAAAGTCAGTACATATTGGCAAATGGAAGAGTACAAAAAGAAGATATAATGAATATTGGCACACATAGATTGATAAAATAAAAACTATTCAATATATGGGGCAGATAAACTCCAATATAATAATGAGGTGACTTTCATACACCATTCTCCCTATTGATTCATCATTCAGACATAAAATGAACAAAAAAATGAGGTGACTTTCATACACCATTCTCCCTATTGATTCATCATTCAGACATAAAATGAACAAAAAAATGTTGAACTAGTCCCATTTCTACTCAAAATGAATCAAAGACCTAGGTATAAGACCATAAACTTTACAACTGTTAGAAGAAAACAGGTGAAATGAACAAAAATGAACAAAAATTCTGCAGACTTAAACAATACATTTGATCAAATGAACTTAACAGACATCTACAGAATATTTCATTCCAAAATAGCTGAATACATTTTATTTTCATCTATTCATGGAACATTCTCTAAAATGCATTATATTTTACGCCACAGAGAAAGTCTTACCAAATAGACAAAAAAAAGAAAAATGTTGAACTAGTCCCTTGTATCTAATCAGGTCATAATGGAAAGAAATTAGAAATCAAAATCAGGAAAAACTACAGAAACTATACAAATACATGGAGACTGAATAACACCCTTTTTGAATGATGAGTGGGTTATCGAAGAAATAAGAGAAGAGATTAAAAATTCTTATAATCAAAAGACAATAGAAATACAACATACAAGAAGCTATGACATACAGGAAAATAGAAGAATTTCAAATACATAACCTAATGATGCATCTCAAGTTCTTTGAAAAGCAAGAAAAAACAGTCTCACAGCCAGTATAAGAAAGGAAATACTAAAGATTAGGGCCAGAATTAATGAATTAAGGAACAGAAAGATAGTACAAAACAGTAATGAAACAATGGGTTGGTTTTTTGAAAAGATAAAGAAATTGATAATCCTTTAGCCAAATTAACAAAAAAGAGGGAGGACCCAAATTAATAAAATGAGAGATTAAAAAGGGAATATTACAACAAATACCACTGAAATCCAAAGACTAGACTATTTTTAAAACCAATATACCAATAAACTTAAAAATCCCAAAAGTAATGGATAAATTCTAAACATAAAACATACCAAAATTGAACCAAGAGGATATAGAAAACAAATACACCAATAATGAACAAACAGATTTAAGCCGTAATAATTCTCCCAAGAAATAAAACAGCTACAACCAGTTGGATTTAGAACTTAATATATCAGATGTTTATAGAAGAACTAACACTAATAGTCTTCAAATTATTCAACAAAATAGAAAGGGACACTTCAAAACTCTATGAAATCAAGATCAACCTGATAAGAAAACTGAATGAAGACATATCAAGGAAATAAAATTGCTGAGCAATGTTTTTGATGAACATAGATGCAAAAATCCTTAATACCATACTTGTACTTTTAAATCAGCAGCACATTTAAAAGATCAGACATCATAATCAAGTTGGTTTCATTCCAGGGATGCAAATATGATTCAACATTCATAAATCAATAAAGGTAATACATCTATAAATAGAACCAATGTTAAAAAAATCCACATGATCATTTTAATAAATGCAGAAAAACGTTCAGGAAAATTCAACACACTAGCATGATAAAATATACAAATACTAAAATAACTAAGGATAGAAGGAACTAACACCAATCTCATACTGAATAGAGGTAAAATGAAATCACACCTCAAAATCAGAAACAAGACAAAAATGTCCAATCTTACTATTATTCATACTACTTGTAGTTTCAGCCTGAGCAATTAAGCAAGATAAAGTCAGAAAAAGAATACAAATAGAAAAGGAAGAACTTAGATTATCCATATTTTCAAATAATATGCTCCTATAATTAGAAGACCCTCAAGGCAATAACCAGGAAACTTCTAATTCTGATGAACAATTCTGTAAAGTTGCAGGATGAAAAATATCAATATAAAGAAATCAATAACTTTCATATATTCCAAAAATGAACCAACAGATAGGCATCAGGAAAATAATTCTGGTCACAATAACTTAGAAAAAACCTCTGAATAAGTCTAAACAAGAAGGTAAGAGGGACCTTTATTGAGAAAATTACAGAACACTGATAAAAAAAAACAATTGAAGAAAACAATAGAAGATGGAAAGACTCTAACTAGACAGTATATTGTCAAAATAGTTATATTACTATTCAAATGATACACAGGTTCAATACAGTACCCAATAAAATACCAATGACATTCTTTACAGAACTAGAAAAAAATCCCAAAATTCATAGGCAGAAATAAAAGACCCAGAATAACTAAAGCAATTTTGATCAAAAACAGCAATGCTGGATGCATTATAATACTTGATTTCAAATTATACAACAGAGCCCTAATGACAGAGACTACATGATACTAGTATAAAAACAAACACATAGACCAATGGTATAGAATAGAAGACACAGATAAATCTACAAATACAAGCATCTGATTCTTGTCAAAGGTGCTTAAAACCTATGTTGGAGAAAAGACAGCCACTTTAACAATTGGTGCTGGGAACATTAGATATCCTCTTATAGAATGAAACTAGATATCTCTCTCACCCTGCACAAAATTCTACTCAAAATGGATCAAAGACCTAGGTATAAGACCATAAACTTTACAACTGTTAGAAGAAAACAGGTGAAATCCTCCAACATATGGGCACAGGCATTGCCTTTCTGAATAGGACTTTTGTAACTCAGAAAATAATACTAAGAATCAACAAATGGAATGGTATCAAATTAAAAATCTTCCACAAGCAAAGGAAACAATTAACAGTGACAAGACAGCCTACAGAGCGGGAGAAAATCTATGCCAACTTCTCTTGCAGCAGAGAATTGATACCCAGAACATATACAGAATGCAAAACACTCAACACCAAAACAAAAAACAAACCCCCCAAAACAACCCATTCAGTAAGTGGGCAAATGAACTAAACAGACAGTTCTCAACATCAGTACAAATGGCCAATCATTGTATTTAAAAAATCCAACATCTTAAGCCATTGGGTAAATGCAATATAAAAGTACATTGAGATTTCAGATTACTGCAATCAGGATAGCAATCATGAAGAAGACAACTAGCAATAAATGCTAATGAGGATGTAAGGTAATAGCAATTCTTATATTCTATTGTTGGAAATGTAAATTAGTGTAGTGACTATGAAAATAAAAAAGGAGTTTCCTCAAAAAACCTAAAAATGGAATTACTGTGTGATCCAGCAATACTAATCATTGGTATTTATCCAAAAGAATTAAAGTAAGCATACTTCAGAGATCCATGCTAATCTGTTTATCAGCAAAATGTACATTATCCAAGTTATGAAATCAGTCTAGCTATCCATCAACAGACAAATGAATAAAGAAATTGAAGCATATACACTCAAAGGAGTTTTAGTTAGCCATAAAAAGGTTGAAATTATATCATCTGGATTAAAAAAGGATGGAAATGAAGAGCTTTGTGTTAAATGAAATCAGTAAGACTCAGAAAAACAAGTGTCATATATTTTCTCTAATATGTGGAAACTAGAGAGAAAAAAAGGAATCACATGCAAGTAGAAGGGAGACTGGTAGGGCAGAGGAAGGGAACAAAGGAGAGGGAGCAGGAGAGGGTAAGGAGAAGTATTGAAAATTGAAATTAATTAAATTATTTTATATGTACATATTAATATGTCAAAATAAAACTCTTCTATGTAATTAATATATACCAATAAAAAGATAGCTGAAATGAAAAAATCATTAGAAAGATTCAACAGTAAATTCAAGTTTGTGGAAGAAAAAAATCAGTGGATTTAAGGAAAGAACAACTGAGATGATATCATCCAAAATGGAATGAAAAATAAATAAAAATTAATTAATCCTCAGATAAGTGCAGAACAATGTTCAGCACATAAACATACATGGAGGTATAAAAGTGGATAAAAACAAAAGCAGATAATAATCACTGAAATTCCAAATTTGATAAAAAATTGTTTTGGTTAGTCAGTTTTTTCGTCACCATGCAAAATACCTGAGATAATCAGAGATAACTGACTTAATGCATGGTTTCAGAAGGTTCAGTCCATGGTTGGTTCCATTGTTTATAAGCCTATAGTGAGGCAGAAGTTCAGAGTGGGGAGTGCATGATATAGCATAGTTGCTCACTTTGTGGCAACCAGGAAGTAAAGAGGGAGAGGAAGGGCCAGGTTCCTAGTATCCTCTTTAAGAGCATGACTTAGTTACCAAACTTCTAACACTGGGTCCTATCTCTTAAGAGTTCCAACACCTCCTAGTAACACCACAGGCTGATGGTCAAAGCTTTAGTACATATGCCTTTGAGGGACATTTAAGATCCAAACAGTAAAACATTCATGTATGCAGCTAGGAATTTCAACAAACTCCAAGTAGAATATGTGCAAAAAGCAAACACTTAGACCCATCATAGTAAAAATGTTGAAAGATAAAGACAAAGAGAAAATCTTGAAAGGAGCAAGGGATAAAGGAATCATTGCATTAAACTGACTGCTCATCAGAATTAATAAAGCCCAAAAGGCAGTGAGATAACATATCCAAAGGACCGGAAGCAAAAGCTGTCAAAAAATTTTATATCTAGCAAAACTGTTTCAAAAATGAGTGTGAAATAAGACATCAAATAAACCAAAACAGAATTTTTTGTTAGTAGATTATACTTTAAAAAGTGTTAAAAGTTCTTCAGAGTGAATTTTAACACACAGTGTACAAAATGTGTTATTTTACAAACTCTACCTTTGTCGTACATCAGCAATCTCTTTTATATCTAGAGACTAGATATTATAAAATTAACATTCCTTTGTCCAGGATATGTACAATATATACAGTACAGCAAAGTAAATGAAATGCACATTACAGGGTAATGGGTAAGCTGAAATTTCCTAGCACACTCTAACAAAACACCTTCTTCCCTCCCAGCTCCCTCAACCCAATCAACAAGTACAGACAGTATTCTGTTCAGAGGTGATTTAACAATTCCAAACACAGTATTTCCCATCACTTTTTAAAAGCTTACAAGAAGTTTTAATTCTGCTACTTCTACTTTTAAATATATCAAGCACTTGTAAATTATAGAAGAACTAGATATTCCACACCAGAACCTGTCCACTATGCACACAACACTGGTAAATAAAATTGCACACCCAGCAATGGTTATAATCTGAGGTATTTTCTAATATGACCATTTTGTCCTTGAACCTCTCCCTCCTCACTTCCTTCTCTCTACTTTCAGTCCTGGACAAGTACAGGCATATGTAACACCTGGAGAGGGTTGAACAAATTCAAATCCAGAAGTCATTTACAGAGCACAAGTTCTCCTATGAATTTCAACCCAAAAATGTCCAAAAATGTGCTAATTTTACTAACTACTTGGTCATTTTGGCAACCTCTTTAACATCTGGAAACTAGATGCTGCAAAATTGGTACTCATTTGTCCATTGTATACAGTATGTACAAAGCAAAATAAAATGCACAAAACATACAGAAAACTGATGTCTGAAAAATGTCCACATATGATCACACTAACATATTATCTTTTATAACTACTTCCTTCCCATCTCCTCCACATCATTGAACAAGTACAACAGTACTATACTGCTCACAGAAGTGTCACTAGCCAATTATACACACATGAAAAAGAAAAATATGCCTGTAAATATAATTATTTAGGTAATTTTAAAATGAAACATTTTACTAGTTCTAGTTTCTTTGACCAATTTAAAAAGTAATTATATACTATAACAATCAGGCATATAACACACAGAAATGTAATATATCTGACAACAGGAACACAAAGGAAGTGGTTGGGAATGTGGTTATGTTTAAGAAAATGACACCAAATTATACCTCAAATTTCATATAAAAATAAATGGAACCTGGTAGAGTAATTAAAAATGCTCCCATAACAAATTATGTTTCTTAATTTTTTAAGCCTTTAAAAAATGTATGATTATATAAAGTAATATTTATTTAGTATACTATTCAGTTTATAAAGTATGTAGATGTAGTATGTATGATAGGGCAGATTTATTTCTAAACCATATAAATAATATTAGTATATATAGATGGATTATACAATTGAAACTGAAAGTAAAGATTATCAGATTGGATTTAAACAACATGATCCAACTATATTTTGTCTACAAGAGAAGCACTTTATATTCAAAGACACAAAGTAACAGGATGAAAGCAACATACAATGTCAACAACAAAGGAAAGCAGGGTGACTATCATGTTCTTAGAAAATACCAACAATGTTGACAAACTTAATGACACTAACTGCAGAAGAAGAACAGATTTAAGTTACTGAAATCGGGAATGAAAAAGAGGACATAACTATTGACATTATGGTAACAGAGAGGATTATAAAAGAATATTATTATGATCACTATATACCAGCAAGTTGATAAGTTGGATGAAATGGGTTAATTACTGGAAAGGTACAAATGACTAAATTCCATTGAAGAATAAGTAAGAAATGTGAATGAGGCTAACATAAGTGAAATGATAAAATTAATCATATTAAAACTCTCACTGGTGAAATTTGTCAAACATCCAAATAAAAATAACTATAAATTCTTCATGATTTTTTTTCAAAACTGATGAGTTAGAACCACTTTCCACTTCATTCTATGAGGACAGAATCACTATCATACTAAAACTAGACAAAAATCACAAGAAAATTATAGTACCATATGCCTTATGAATACATTTGTAAAATTAACTAGTACAACAAATCCAACAACATATTAAAAGTATTATACACCATGGATAAGTAGTATTTATTCTAGGAATGCACGGTTGATTCACCATAAAAGTATCCATTACTGAAATACCCCAATTGATAGAATAAAAGACAAAAACCATATAATCATCTCAAAAGCTTTTGAAAATTTAACTGCATTCCATGATACACTCAACAAACTAGACATAAAAGGAGCTTTGTTAACATGGGAAAGGGTGTCCACAAATATATAGTTAAGCTTAATGATAAGAGAACACTTTAGACCTAACATCAGGAAGTAGGCAAGAATGTCAAACCTCATCACTTTAACATTGTACTGCAGGTCTCCTGCCACACAATTAGGTAAAATAAAAGTATCTAAATTATAAAGGAATAAATAAAGGTATCTTTATTTATATATTTCATAATCGTATACATAGAAAATCCTAAGGAATACTTTAAAAATCTATTAGAAGCAATAACTTCATCAAGTCTGTAACATATAAAATCAATTATAAAAATAAATTTTTTCTTGGGGTTATCAGTAAATCTTTACATAAATTAATAAAACATTTGAATAGTTTATGTGTAGCCTAAAAATAATTATAAATTTAACAAAAGGGATATAAGACTTATACTCTGAAAAATACAAAAAAGAAATTGCTGAATTTAAAAAAACCAAATAATAGAAAGATACTTCATGCTCTTGGACTCGAAGACTTATTGTTGGGATGGCAATAGTTTCCAAATTCTTCTAAAATTCAACATAATCCCTATCAGAATCTCTGCTGACTTGTTGGAAGAAATTGACTAGCTGAAGTTAGAATTTATGAGGAACTGCAAGGGACCTAGAATAGCCAAACAATCTTGTCTCATATTTCCTGATTTCAACCCTTCCTGCAAAGCTACAGTAATCAAGACAGTGTGGTACTGTCATAATTACAAACATATGGTCAATTTATTTTGGAAACTGTACCAAGAAATTTAAATAGTGAAAAATAGTCATTTCAACAAATGCTGCTGGGGAAACTGAATGACAATATGCAAATGACTGAAGTTGGACCCTTACCTCAAATCCTATGCAAAATAAAAACCAAACAAATAAAAACAAACATAAAAGAAAAAAAACTTACAAAACTCAAAATGGATTATGGATTATAGGCCTAAATGTAAGGACTAAACTCAAAAAATTCTTAGAAGAAACAAGGATTGATTGTGAGTTAGGCAATAGATTCTTGGATAGTCCATCAAAAGCAAAAGCAATAAAAAGAAAATATATAAATTGAAATGCATAATTTTAAAACTTTTGTCATGCAAATGATACCATCAAGAAAAGTAAAATAACAACAACAACAACAACAACAACCCAGAATGGGAGAACATATTTGCAAATCCTGTATCTGGTAAGGGAGTTGTATCTAAACATTTAAGAAAGTTTTGCCTTTTGAGAATAAAAAGAAAAACCCAGTTGAAAATGATTTGAATAGACATTTTCTCTAAAAGGATGTGCATATGGCCAATAAGCACATGAAAAGATACTAAATGTCATTAGTGACAATAAAATGAAAATCTTAATGAGATGCCACTTTGCACTTAACTAGGATGACAATAATAAATAATATGGGCAACAACAAATTGGGAAAGGAAAACTCACACATTGCTGATAACATAAAATGGCAGGGAGTCATATTGAACAACAGGTTAGTGGTGCCTTGAAATTTAAACAGTGTTACCATACAACCTACAATTCTACTCCAATTTATATTTTCAAACAAAATATAAATATATGCCTGCATGAAAACTTGCAAATGAATATTCATAATACTCCAAGAGTATAAACCAAAATGTCCATCAACTGCTTAATGTATAAATACAATTTGGAATATCCATACAATTTAACATTATATGACAATAAAAAATGAAAGAGTAATTCATACTTTGATAGGGCTGACACTCCACAGTATTATTGTTAAGTTAGAGAAGCCAGTCACCAAAGAAAACATATTAGATTATTCCATTTACATTAAATGACAGAATAAGGAAACATATTAAGTTGGAAAATATACTCGAAGGTGCTAAGGCTAGAGTAGAATGGGGGGAAATGGAAGTTTCCATTAGTGAGAGCAGGTTTCTTTTTTTTTTTCCTAGCAGAGTCCACAAAGGTTCTGAGATTTGATTGGAACATGCTGATTATTTGGTATGTGAATTCTACTTCAATAAAACTGCTTGAAAACAAAACAACAGAAAGAAGTGACATACAAGACCTAGGACTTTCAAAAATTGAGCAAAACAACACATTGAGGAGTGTATGACAGAAGCTGGTTGATCTGAGACCTCTGAGGTGAGAAGTTACAGAAACACCCAGCGCAGTTTTACCTCAGAAATATGCTGAAGGTGATTCTTCAGTTAGAATAAATGGGGGTGGAGGAGAAACCTTTTCTATGTCACAGATAGAAGGCAGAAATAGCTCAAGTGCCTGGCATGAGACTACAGCATGAGTACGTGGGTTTCCTAACCGCCCCCCGCCCCCCACCCGGACACACACACACTACAGTGACATAGCCACTTCAATGTTTATAGCAGCTGAATTTACAACAGCGAAACTGTGGAACTAACCTAGATGCCCTTCAACAGATGAATGGATAAGAAAAATGTGGAATATATATATATATACATATATATATGGAATATATATATTCCATATGTGGAATATATATATATGTATATATATTCCATCATATATACATGACGAAATATTACTCAGCTTTATAGAAGAATGGAATTCTGGCATTTGCTGGTAAATGGATGGACTTAGAGAATATCATGCTAAGTGAAATAAGCCAAACCCAAAAAACCAAAGGCCAAATGTTTTCTCTGATATGTGGATGCTAATTCAAATAAGGTGGGATGGGGATAGGGAAGAATAGAGTTACTTTATATTAGGTGGAGGAGAGTGAAGGGAGGGAAAGGAATATAGAGGAAGGAATGATAGTAGAGTGAAGCAAACGTTATTACCTCATGTACATGTATGACTGCATGACCAATGTGATCCTGCAATATGTATAATCAGAAAAATGAGAGATTACACTGTATTTTTGTATGATCTATCAAAATGTATAAATGCATTCTGTCATTTACAACTAATTAGAACAAATAAAATTAAAAGTAAAACATTGAAAATGTTTATTTAAAAATAATGACTCCTCAGTGAGAACTTTCTTCCAATTGTGTTTCACACATATATATTTAAATATACCCTACCATTGAGTACATGACAACCCACTATGACCCCCTGAAGGATGTTTCTCATTTTGCCTCCTTGTCAAATACCATTGACTTTCTGCTATGGCTTATGACAGAGAATTTTAACTCTAGCTGGGATATGAAAATATCCTGGGCCAAGATGTCCATCAATAGGTAAACATATAGACAAACTGTTCATCCATAAACTGGAATATGATTTGGCAATAAAGAGAAATGATCTCTCAGTCATCAATGTAACAAATTTTTCACACAAATGCAAGATGCTAATAATAGGGAGAAAACTGGGACAGGAAGATGAGGATAATAAAGACTTCATGCAAACTCCCTGTACTTTGTATTCATTTGTTCTGTAAACTTGAAACTGCTGAAAAAAAAAATCAGTCTATAAAACAAAACAAACAGAACAACCCTAGGGAACTTTTTAAAAATGCATTTACATAATTTCTCTTTCAGAGATCATGCTAGTTTTCCTTTGCTGTGAAAAAGTACCTGGGGGAAAAAAACTTAAAAGGAAGAAAGATTTATTCTTGCCTCCTGATTTTAAAGGGTTCAATTCATCGTATCTTGGCCCTGTTGTTTGGGGGCTGTGGTAAGGATGAACATCATGGTGAGAAACCATTGAGAAAAACTGCTCATATCATGGCAGCCCAGAAGTAAAGAGGAAGAAAGAAGGGGTTGACCTTACAATATGCTCTTCAAGAGCGTGCTGCCAGTGCCCACCTTCTTCCAACTAGGTCTCACTTTCTAAAGTTTCCATGACGTCTCAATAGCACCAACAGCTGGGTCCCAAGCTTTTAATGTCTGAACTTCATGGAGACATCTAAGATACAAACTATAATAGAAATGCTGATTTAATTGTTTTTGAATAAGATATCAGTATTTTTGAAAGTACTCATGATAATTGTAATATACACTCAAGGAATGAGATCAGCTGATTAAGGACAATATTGAGTATTATAATAAAATTGCATCAGAATATCTAGGTGTTGAGAATTGGCTTGTATCTAAATTTGTTAGGAATAGTTGTCTACCATTATAGTATGGTGTGTGCTATTAAAGATTTCATTTTTTATGAGACACATTAAAGACTTTGGCTAAGTTTAACTTTATTGGTTCTTTGGGATTTATAGCTTTACCAATGGGTCAAAATGATACTAAGGATGCAAATATTCAAGACCTCTTGTGAGAAGTCTTTTGAGAGATTAAATGGAATGAGAAAATGGAGAGATCTTTAAATCCATTAGGCTTTAAATTCTTTCACTAGAATAAGATATTTGATTTTAAATGTAAAATTTCTTCAGACATTTTAAAATGTCTTCCTGTGACCATCATAATGGAAGGGAATTTATGTTCAAATGTGGAGCACACCTAACGTGCTACTTTATCATTGCTATATCCTAAAGCTATTTAATCTTATTGCAGAAACTTTGATGATCTGTGATGAACATCAATTGATATAATTTTGATTAGGACAAAGTAAAGGGTTATACCCTTCATATGAGCAAACCTTGTAATTAATTTTTTTTTTTTTTTTGGAGGGTTGTGGAGTTTCCTGTGAGATATACCACACCGATCAGAGGATTCTAGTTTAGAAAAGAAGTTGTTTTTATTTTGCTTGGGGCCTCTTGAGTATCAAAGCAGGGCAGTCCTATAAAAATATAATGTGAGAGGGACAATCACAACCCCAGATGAATGACTGTGAGTCAGATGATTAAGTCCATTAGGTAAGAGTGCAAAAGACTTAGAAGTTTGACAGAGGTCATGCCCTGGAAAATCTTCTCTACCCAGGAGAACCTCCTGATAGCTTGCACATTCAAGTCAACTGGGGAGCTTTCAAAAGTCCCCAAAACTAATTAAATGAGAGTTCCAGAGAAGAAGGCATGATTCATTTGGTGATTTGAAGAACACACTGAAGGTGTGACATCAGTCATTCTCTTCTGCTCTCACTTTCAGATTTGCCTAACTGTTGGGTGGTGCATTACCTTCACCTATATGCCATGATCTTTACTGTGGGAGGCCCTCCTGGGTGAGACCTAAAGTATTCCTTCTGGGTTTGTGACAAATAGGTGAATCTGAAAATTTTATAGTGAGCCATTAGCAGCTTGCCCTAGTCCAACTTAGCTTTTGTCACTAATGTAAGCTGACAATTTGAACTCTGTCAAACTTCCAAATATGTCTCTCAATTGGATCAAAAATAAGGACCTAATTTATGACCCCTGTACAATCCTTAACAGATATTGTGTCTATAAAGCACATAAGAACCAGAGCAATCTCTAGGAACCCAGTGACTGGAAATACAGCTGGGTTCATTTGCCCTGGAAGGTTAACATGCAGCCTTTGTCTGTTCTCTTGTCTACTCTCTTGCATTCGAGATCTCACTCGTTCTCTAGGGCCATATACTGCATATTCAGCTCTCTTCTCTTTCTTTAAGTAGGCCTGTCTTTGAGTCTCTTGATGACTCATGGTGATACAAGTTTCCCATGGCACTGTTTCTAATACCAATTAAACAATATCTTGTTACTCCAAGAACCAAGACCAATAAATATTGTCTCCAAATCTCAAAATATTAATTTCCAAGACAGAACAGGATTATCTTGTCTTGAAATGTATACTCAATTCTGTTCCCATCACTTGTAATTGGGGGAAAGTCACGAGTTTCACAGAGGGCAGACAGCCCCTTCCTCAGGCTGTTTGAGGATGCAAATGAGAAGAACCTTGACTGGAAAGACCTACTGAAATATATTTGCTGATTTGCTAGCTTTCTTCTGTTTCTATATTTACTCCTACATAGCCTTCAAAAATTCCTTGATACCTTTATATCCCTTCATTGTAAAATTATCCAAATTCTCGTTGGAGAAGAAATAAGATAATTTTATGTACCTTTGAGAATTTTAGACAAAACAAATTCATGGTACTTCTAGGTTGTTCAAATGTATTTGTCAAATATCAGATGAAATAAGAATGGTGGTTTAAACTTCAAAGTTGTTAATATTTTTCAACATAAAATGATTACTGGAAGTTATATTTTCTTGGGAAAAAGAATGATACCAATCATTGTATTTATCTAATGTTTCTTTAGAAACTAGTAATGATTCTACAGTATTTAAAAAGACCTCTTCAAAGTGTTTTCAATGCATTAATGAATATTTAGTTTTCTTTAAAAGCAGTCTCATCTGAATTTGCCTCTGGAGTAAACATCTAAAAGTTGATTTTTGCTTTTTAAGAAGTGTTAAAAATGTAGCTTGTTACAGAAATACTGTTCATTTTGTTTTCTTCTGTGTTTTCTTTTCATTTAGTTTTACTTCTATGTTGTAGAATTTGAACATTTCCTAGGGAGATGGAAATGCACATTTTGGTTTCCCATCCTATTAATGAAGCATTGATTACAGACAAAACTATTTTTAAGTAATAGTAACACTATAAGGGTTTTAGATTTGTATTTGATTGTATCTCTTATAAGTGATGAATTATAGGACCAAGAACTGGCAATGATATTTCTGAACCTGTCATCTTGTTGGAGAATAGAGTTAGTCTGAATATATTTTGTTCATTAGTCTGAATTTATTTAGTTCTCTTTCTAGCTTCAATATATTGTTCTATGAATGACTCTGTGGCATGATTCTTGGTTCCTGGTTATTATGGTAAACTATTCCATGGCCATAGAATTATATTTAAAATTCCTCTGCAACACCATCCAAGATTCCTGGTAAGAGTCTTATATCACAAGAACTTGACAGGAAATCCTAAAAGGCATTAGTGTATCTTGATTTATTCACATACATAAGCATTTGCTTCTGGTCCAAATAGTCATCTGCTTTTCCTGAAGAATTAAGATGCCAAGATGATAAAGGTAGGTAGTGGCGTACATATTCATGAATGAAGAATATAAGATTTGACAATAGTTCAAAGAGTAGAGCTTTTCTTAGGAATCTGAAAATAAGTCCCACAAAATTTAGGAAAGACTCATGCTTGTGATCAGTTTCCAGTTTTCTTCCTTGGTTTTGTTTATTTGCTTTGAGTGATGGAGATATGGTAGGAGGTCAAAGACAGAGGCTGAGACTCTACATGGGTGGAAGGTCATTCCAGGTGTGTTTTATTGGTCAAAGGAAGTCACACAATCAAGCCTTGGGAGGAAATAGCATCCTTCTGTTGGAAGGAAATGAAAAGTATAGACGTCATTTTTGAAACTTCTTGTACCCTCAAGTTCTCATGAAATTTAAAAGGAATGTACACTTTGCAAAGCTTTCATGAGCTTTGAGTAAAATACAATGTGTATGTCAACTCTGGGTATAGAATAGCCACTACACAAATAATATCTCTTTGTGAACTGAATAGTTATTGTTAGAAAATCAAAACTGGATTTAGGTCACCAGGATGACTAAATCTTGCGACTCTTTCTATCTTAACAAATCAAAACATTTCTTCTCTACCCCACCTGCCATCATCACTCATCACTTCTTACCATGATTATTGAAATAGCCTCATAGCTGGTTTTCTTGGCATAAGCAATTGACTATGAGAGGGATTACAAACTCCATGCAGACAAGGACCCAGCTTCTCATTTATAGCTACATTTTAATTTTCTGGTACAGAACATTGCTGACAGTGGATGCGCCACAAATATTTGTTGAATTTATGAACAGAATATTAAACTATGCACACAAATAAAATTTTTTTAGAATGCCAATCTTATTATACTGCTTTCTTTCATGACTCCGACTGCTTCTCATGTTGTCAAGATAAAATTTAAGGTTCTTTGCTTAACTGAAAGAGCTCTCCAAGATCTTCCCCTTGCTGTTTTAACTCCATCTCTCATTTTTCCAGTACCCGTAACTTATCTTGTACCTGTTTCCTGTCATGCCTTACTGAAGGTGTCCTCTCTGATGGAATGAACTGAAAGCCTTTCTTAATCTGGCCTAACTCCTACATTTCTTTAAGACTTTGGTCAATAATTTCTTCCTCTGAGACATGTTTTTTCATGTTTCTGGATTTGTCCAGAGATGACTTTTGCATCTTTTGGCATCATGTTCACAACTCTGTCACAATAATTTTCAACCCACAGAGTAGGCGCTACATCTTTCCTCTCCACATGACCAGCAAGCGTCTGGCATGCAGTAGATGCTTTGTAATTATTGTGTGAATGGATTGAGGCAGGATAGCAGTTGTGAAGGAATGGTAGTTTTAAAATTCATTGCCAGGGGTTTGATGGAGTACTCCACTTAAGCCTGGGGACATTTATTTCTTCCATTATTAAAGTCTCATTAGAGTGTTCTTCCACTAAATGGGCTAAATTGCTTTTCTTTGTTCTCAAAATAATTCTCAGTAGTGAGCTTGGTGTTACTCTATCCCCAGATGACTATTGTCCTAACCTTTCTTTTCACTGAAGCTTGACTTCATTTCTCTTTGGTTGCTTTTGTTGATTGAGCAGGTGGCTTATGTTTTATTCCTGAACAATCTCAAAAGACTCAGGCTAGTCCAAGCAGAGCTATGTTTGTAAAATGCTAAGCTATTCATTTGGTGGTGACTAAATTATTTTGGCATCTTGAGCACAGAAACAGTCTCAGCTTCTTCCATAACGATAATATTGTGCTAGTATAATGGCCTTCAGGAATGAAGAGAAATCCAGCATCAATTTGACAAGACTAACATTTAAGTGAATCCTGCTGCATTTGCTTTTGAATAGAAGGAGAAAAATGATTATACCAAGTGTCATGTGAATCTTGTATATTCCATTGGTGCAAGAGTTAAAGTAGCCCCAGGCAACTTTTTTAGTTATTCTTCTTTGACTTACTTCTCTTTCTTAAAATGGGACACAAAAGCATTCTAAACAATTTGAGGTCACCTAGTGCTTTTGCTTATTTGCCAACTATACACCAGTTCCCTTTATTCTTCACTCTTTACAGGAAAAGAGGCAAACAAGATACAGTTTAGTTAAGAAAAATACAGCAAATCATGACAAATCATGATTTCCTATTTCTTAGGAGTAAACTAGAAGAAATCCTTCATAAATATGCTTAATAATTTCAGAGGATGAATGGAATTCTTTTTAGAAACCAGGGGTCCTTTTTTTTCATGGTAATATTGCCTAAGGTTGAGCCCGTACTTTCATTATGTATCAATTATTTCCTATCTTTAATGCACTAAATAATAACTGACATATTTAAAATGAAACTTGGTGTGAGTAGGAATTTGCTTAATGAAAGCCAATATCCTCTTTAGCCTTGTGGGAAAACTGAGGCCCAGGGAAAGGATGTCCAGGCCAAGCTCCTAAAGTTCATATCTCATATTAAAACTAAGCCCAGGACAACCATTTCAGTCTCTTGTAGTTTTTCTACTCCATTTCTATAATTTTCCTGCTATTTATCCTTTTGTTGTTATACTTCTGAATGATTATTTGTTACTAATTGTTTTTAAAGGCATCAGTACAATTGAAAAGGAGTGAGATTTTTAGCTTAATGAACTTGGTTGTGAAAAGATTTGTTTGTAGATGCATCCCAATTTCATCCTGCCCTAATTTTATGAGTTTTACATACACAAAAATAAATTTATATTTAATTAATGAAGATCACAAGTCTTAGATTATTTTGGGATGCATGCTGTATGCATGTAAGATGTATGTTAGAGGTAAAGCATATTGTCTATGTTTATTCTGTACCAAATTTAATTTTTACTTGATTCTCTAAGAATTGCTTAGGGGTATTTAAAAACATTTTTCTGGATCTGCCTACAACATCTTATTATGTTGTACTCGGTATTTAACCGAAGAGTCTACATACACAAATGGGTATATTTAAGAGCAATCCAATTTTGTCTTTATAAATAAATCAATATTCATGCATTCAAGACACAAATATGTTTGGGTAGTATTGGAAAAATATCTGTGCTACTTTTTTCTTTACATTAAATCCTTTATACACTTGTCAAGGCATACCACATATGAATTCTGTATAGTCTGCTCTGTTATATATGTTTATGTGAAAAGAATTTTCAGACATTTATTAACAAACCTCTGGTCTGGAGAAACAAGGATATAACTATTCTTATACATGCCAAAATGAAAATTATATATATATGCATACATATATATGTATTTTATATATATATGTCATTTTATATACAATATTTATCTGGCAAGTGGAGTCTCTCTCTCTGCTTCCTTTTGCATACTCTTCTCCATGATGTCTGCCTCACCTCCAGCTCCGAGGAATGGAGCCAGCTGTCTATGGACTGAGACCTCTGAAACTGTGAGCCCGCAAGGAAATTTTCCCTCTTCTAAAATTGTTCCTGCCAAGTATTTTAGTCATAGCAGAAAAAAAAAATACTGACTAAAACACAGACAAATGCTAGCATATAAGGTGGAAGATGAGGAGCCCAATAAGGACTGAGAAGGAACAATTGAACATGAAGAATATCAGGTGCACCAAGGCCATGGGCAAGGCTGAGTGTGTCATAAAGGTACATTTGTTGGACTGTCTGACTCTTAACAATTTTCTCCTTCCCAGAAATGGTCTATTCTTAGGAATGACCTTCTGGACCTCATGACTCCTGTCCACTGCTGAATGTTTCAGTTGGTTCCAGTTGAGCCATGCTGGTCCCAACAGATTCTTATTTCTAAGAAAATGAAAATTAGGACCAAGAGACACAGAAACCACATTTGGCAGGTTTAATCAAAGCAAACCAGTAAAGCGCAGGAAATAATAACAAAGCTATGGGTAAGTCATGAAGCAGAGAAATTTTAAGGGCCTCTATAGAAGAAAAGAAAGACAGTATCTGATGGGGAGAATATGAAGGCACCCTGGAAATGACTTTGTTTTGTTTTGTTTTTAAGATCTTGAAGATTTGAGTATATTTGAATGTATTTTCCTCTCCATTCTCATCAGATGAGTTTGCATCCTAATTCACGGAGAAAATAGAACTCATTAGGCAGAAAATTCCTCAATTCCTTGCCACCAAAGCTGCAAATTATCAGCATCTGCGCTCATTCCTTTTCCTTCTTTGCATTGTCACAATGGAAAAGGGTGCTTCTCTGGTAAATTACTCTACAATAACATTATAAATTGGATTCAAAAATTAAATAACCAAATATGTAGGGTTATTTTAGTGCAAGATTGGTAAGAATGAGTTCTGAAAGTGCACAACTATCCACCCTGAATTCTAGGGATCTGTCAGCCAGGTCCAAACCCATCTCATTCTGGCTGTACCTTGGCACCAGCTGACAGCAGCTCTCTATTCTGGTTTAAATATGCATGGAGAATATTCCAAAACCTAAAGCTGGCTGTGACTTCCAGGATAACATTTATAATCCTAGGGCTATTCTTTTTTATTTGAGATATTGGGACTGGAAAAATACTTATAAAACAAAAATCTCTTCCAGTGTCTGCAGTTTTCCTACTCCCATTTACCCCACCCACCCCTAAAGCAGAAGTGCTAATTGGCGCTACCTTGGCAATACGCTGGAATGGAGGACAGGGGCCCACTGCCAGGTTACACAGTACATCAATTTCTCCTGTCTTCCTAACATGTTCTCTAGGATTATTGTATTCTCAATGAGTAGCATAATGCTCAGTACGTAGCAGATTCTCAGTAGTTTTGTAGACTATGTGAATGGATGGATAAATGAGTGAGCAGATGGATAATTTGTACAAGGTGGATGAAGCCAGAATCCAGTGTACAAGAATAAAGATATATTTTAGTGAAAAGAATCATTTTCTCTTGAAATCTCTAGTCTGCTGGGAAGAGGCAATATGGATTGCATGGTCTATAGTGTTCCTCATACATACAAAGAAAAGAAAATATCAGATAATTAATATTTGGTGTTCTCAAGACAGATTTTGCTTATTTAAGCAATTGTAGGCTCACAGCAACAGTGAACAGAGGGTGCTGAGTTTCTCCATCTTCCCCAACCCCACAAATGCATTTTCTTCCCCATAAACAATATCCCCCACCAGAGTGATACTATTGATGAATCTACTTTGTTGATGCTTTTTTAAATTCTCAGAATGGTCCCCTCTGAGAACAAAGAGTTATAATTATTGGCGATATGTTTAAACGCTTACTTCCAATTTCCATTTCCATGTGAATTAATTGAGTAGTTTGATACAATTTTCTTATTTTGGAACAACCAAAATTATTAAAGTAAGTTATCATGAATTGAACAACTGCTAGTTTTAAACTAAGCATGACTATTAAAGCAGTGTATCTTGGGTTTGCAAAGTGCTTTATTTTGATTGCTGTTAAAATGTGACTTTGATCAAAATCTTTATTTCATTTTTCCGTTTTTTAGGAAAAATTATGTATATACACACTTTTACAAAGTAAGTCTCTGACTTTCTGCAGCATTCTTTCTTAAAACAGGCAGAGAGGAATTGCTATTCTCCACTTCTGAAACCGAAAAGCATGGGATTTGTTTTATTGCATGTCTACATTACCTTAGTCCTATTTTTTTTCATGCTGTATAATTTTATCTTCTGTTGTTTTAAAAAACACCCTGGAATTATTTTTCTGTTTAACAACTTCTTTTTGATGAATGAAAAAATGCAAATCTCCTTTTAACTTCCCCTCAGATTACAAAGGGTTGGAAATACCCAAGTATACAGAAAGGTTAATAAGAAGCTGTTTTGCAGGGTGTGGTTGTGCACCCCTGTAATCCCAGTGGTTCAGGAGAGGCTGAGGCAAGAGGATCGTGAATTCAAAGTCAGCCTCAGCAAAAGTGAGGTGCTAAGCAACTCAGTGAGATCCTGTCTCTAAATAAAATTAAAAAAGGGCTAGGGATGTGGCTCAGTGGTTGGGTGCCCCTCAGTTCAATCCCCAGTTACCCACTCCCACAAAGAAAAGCTTTTTTCCGCTTTAACTGTACTTGATCTTCATACTTAGAACCCAAGCCAAAGTTATCCTGAGTAGCAGGTTTCATAGAGCACTTGTCAGATATAGCTTACTTTTATCTTTCTTAGAGAAAACTACCTAGAGATAAGGAAAAAATTTGCAATTAATATAATTAATAATATTTAATATGACTGTGAGATTTTATTATACTAAAAATCGGCTAGTCTACTGAGATTGCATTTTTGTTCTCATCTTTCTGCACACAGGGTAGGATTATATCTCTGAGCATTTTTGAAGATAGGCATGGCATGTTACTTCTCTAGGCAAACAAAGTGTGAGCAGAAGTGACATTTGTTTCCTAAGATTGGAAGCCTTTGAGGACTGACACTTCGTTTGTCATGTTCTTTTCTTCTACTGATACAAACAACATCTCAGGAGGTGAAATCTGTAGCGACCTACTGCCCTAAGAGAGGATAAAGTAGAGCAAACTCTACTGCTGACCCAAAACAGGCATGTAGCATAATGAAAAATAAACTTTTGCTTTGAATCACTGATTTGGGTTTTCTAAAAAATAGCTTATTTTTACAAATAAAGGAATCGGTATTCAGAAATAGGGTGCTAAATAAAAGTTAAAAATATCTTACATTCATTTAGTAGCTAGTGACTGGAAGGAAAGCAATCTGTGTTATATTGTAACAATCCATATTATAGTATGGCAAGATATTGGATGAATCTGTCTTCTGAGATAACTTGAGAGGCAGATCATGAATACAGTGAACTTTCAGAACTGGGGAAGAAGGTGGAAACAGAATGCCAATTTTATGTTGGTTACTGTTGATTGTATCTGGCCAGGAATTGCAGAAAACAATGAGATCAAAACATCATTTGCTAGGCTTGCAAACAGGAATTAATATGACTAGATACTGGAGAAACTCAGGCAATAAAATGTTGGCAGAGACAACTAATTTTAAAATCTAAACAGGGGAGATAACACTGAGAAATACTTTAAGCAACAAGACTAATTAAAACTCGATCATACCACGACCCATCTATTAGAATGGCAACAATTCAAAACACTCACAACTCCAAAAGCAGGTAAGAATATGTAGCAATAGGGACTCACATTCGATGATAATGGAATGCAAAATGAAGCAGCCACTTTGGAATACAGTCTGGCAGTTTCTTATAAAGCTAAATGTAGTTTTACCATATGATTCAGCAATCCTGCTCCTATGCATGTGTCCAAATGGACTGAAAGTTTATAACCACACAAAAACCCAGACATGAATGTTTTGGGCAGTTTTACTCATAATTGTCAAAGAATGGATCCAACAAAGATGTCCTTCATTAAGTGAATGGATAAACCTGTGGGAAAATCATACTATATAATATCATTCAGCGATAAAAAGAAATTAACTATTAATCCATTAAAAGACTTGGAGATAACTTAAATATGTATTGCTAATATCAGTGAAAGGAACCAGCCTAAAAAGACTGCATTCTATATATTTTAATTCAGTTACATTCTGGAAAAGGATAAAACAAGATTGGTGGTACTAGAGGTTCAATGAACACACACCTACACCCCCCTCGCCGCCAACATACACTCACACTTACCTGAAAGCATTATGACTACTATATTAAGATTTTGAACTAGTAAAAACATTAATTATAGTTTTGACTGGAATTTTCCATTTCTGTTTGAGTAACATTGAAGAAAGAAGAGGTTTATCATTTGGTTTATTTTTATTCTCTGAAAGGCCAAGGAAATACCAGTTGACACAAGAATAACACTCAGACTTTTATACCAATAATTTGCATACATAAGATTAACTTTGGATATCTCTAGATAAATATTTGCCTCTTCTTATTTTTCAGGGCACATATTCATGCTTTGGAGTGTTTCTGTATGTGAGTATATGTATATGCATATTTACATGTATTTGATTCAGAGTATATAATTGTAAAAATATGAAGTCTGTGCAAGTCATACTGGCAAGAGACCTGGGAAAAAAGCAGATTTAGGTTCCCTAAGTAGAAGTTAGACATTGTATATGGTAGAAAGAGCCCAGGCTTTGACGTTAGGATGACTTGGGTATAATTCAGGTTTTGCTACTAAGGGCCCTTAAAGCAGTTTTGTTAACCTTTGTGACATAGAAATAAAAATTTATACAGCATAAGATTCTTGTGATGATTTAGAAAGATGATTTTTATAAGAGGCTGGTTCATTGTAGAAATTCAATAAATTTTAGCTAGTTTGATTTGCTGAAACTTGAGGACTGTTGAAATTACTTGAATAAATAGTGGGGCAAGTGAGAACCTAGATATAAAGTGACACAATTTGCCTAGGTCACCATGCAGATCTTAGTTCAACTCTAATAAAGATACTTAGATAGAAATAAGTAACCTTCCTCTATATTTAGTCTTCATTAGCAAATATTCACTATATTAAGTCCATAATAAAGCAAACACATTAAAAATATACAATTCTTTTTCTTAAGATACATAATAGGGAATAGACAGAATGATATCCATATAGCTAACAGACTAGTCATACAGAGCAAGTAAAAGAATGCTAATTGATAAATGAAGCTAGTTTGTCATGATGTTGAAAAAATCTGAGTAGAAAATGAAAGATTTGATTTGGTCCTCAAAAGAGGAAAATGGCTCACTAAATGAGAATATGTAATCAGAACACAGAAGAGCAGTAGGAGACTGGTATTTGTTGAGTGACTACCATGTTTCAAGCACTTCTACGTATCAACATATGGAAGCATGGCCTGGCACAGTGTATGAATACAAAAGAATGTTTGGGTGGGTGAGTGGATGAATGGATGGTTGAGCAATTGTATTGTTTTTACCAGAAATAAAACTTGTTTTTTATTGCAACAAATTAAATTTATTTAGGTTATAAGGACTTTCTTTTTTTCTCAATACCATTGGATGTATAGCATTTACAATACAATTTTATGTTCTAATGGTGTGAAATACTGAGGTACACCAGTTTATACAGTAATAACTAATAATAGAAAATTTTGTTTTGTCTATTAAACACTTATTGGAATATTACCAAGGTCAGTTATAAGAATCATAATTTATTCTTACAGTGCTTGAACACATCTTGCATGGCTTTTGTTTTTATATTCTTTAATGAGACATCTTCAAAAGGTGAGTATATACAGACTGAGAAAACAGTTATTGATGTTCTACATCATGAGTGAGACACTTTATCAATTTTATTTCTATTGCTTGCTTCTTCACAGTTATTTATCACTATCTGTCAGCCTCAAAAGAATACTGTTAGAATCTCCTTTTCTTTCTCTTGAAGGAAGATTTTTGTAGCAATCAAATTTTCTGCAAGATGCTGTGACATATTCATTGTCTATCATGCAGGGCTTACATAAAATTTGCTTAGATCATCATTGGATTTTTATATAATCAGCTTAGTATATCATATTTGATGTGAGGCTATTATTTGGTTGCTTAAATTTGTAGTTAAAAGTATGCATTTCTTATTAGATTTTCCTAGCAGTTGGCAAACGGTCTCATGTCATATGTACTACAATTTTGAATTAGTCACAATATTTACTGTCTGTTGGTGTCTCTAAATTAAACACAACATTTGTTAATAATATAGGCATATATAAATAAGAAAATGGGTTACCAATAATTATATGAGTTGGGGAAACTACCAATAAGAGTTGTATGCACTGAGAGAGAAATGGGGATACAGATATGTAGATTCAAAATTAGACCATAAAGCTCAATTTTCTTAATAAGGTTACAATCAGACACACTGGGTGATCATTAAAATTTTTCCTTGTAGCAGGGAATGTCATCAATCTAGCATTGCCCAAGAAAAATTGTATTCAAAGAAGGTATAGACATAAAGCCCCAACAAAGCTGATGATCAGAACTAAATCTAATCTTATTTCCTCAAAAGCAGATGGGTGTGTGAAAGAGTCACTTGTACTATTTAGGTAAATTCTTTAAAGCCTATGATATTAATATTCTCAGAAAATAGAGTTAGTCGTCTAGATTTTTGATGCTATTTATATTTTTCTAAAACAAGGATAGCATATGGTGTTTAAATTTTCAAAATAGATAGGGTTTATGGCTATTCATTAAAATTTGGATGATTATTCAATATTTTTAAAAAATGTTCTCCCATGATTATGTGGATGTGAGATAGGAAGAGAGCAACCTTGCAAGGAGAGCTATAAACTCCTCTTCCCTAAGTAGAACCAGTCCAAACTGTTTGCTACCTTTAAATGAATCACTGTATTATGCTGCTTTGAAGAAGGCTTTTATTGCCAACAACAAATATTTGAAAACCTTTGCATCTGTACTTTGGGCAGCTTTTGCCAATTCCTAGATTGTCAGGATTTATTTTTTATTGTTGTTTCTCTTTTTTTATAGTAATTTGTGATTAATATCAATTTCATCTTTTATCGGGGAGTAAGCTCGAATTAGCACATTTATTTAAGCATGGTGTATGGTTGAGAAAATGAACCATGGAAGATGAAAAGAATCATATGTTCTTCCATCTACTGTTTGAAGGAAAACTCATAAAACTATGAATTAAAGACAATAAGATATTTATATGGGACTTCAAGGCTATCTATCAGATAGGTTCTCATAAGTTTTATCTATTTTTCTCTTTCTTTTCTGAGACCATTTCAGTTTATGCTGAATTATATTTTCCTAATAATATGTTCCATTTATATAATTTAATCACTTTTATTTTAATTACTCATGAACTTCAGGTTTCTGGTCTACCATGTAAAGAATTTAGAAGTAATCACTCCCAGCTTCACAACTAGAAAAATACTGCAAAAAACGGAAACCATCACTCTTCTTAGAACCACCAAAGAACCAAGGTCACAGGGAGAATTACTGCCATGAAAGCTGGAAAGACAGGAGTACAGAACACCACAGTTCACTGGGAACAGAAGCCACTGCTGGGCCCAGTGACTGGTAGGAAATCTTAGAGAAATTGAATACACACTGAACACAAAACATGGACTAGTTGGAGAGACAACTCTCCTTAAGGGGCCATATTTCCATGAATTTTACCTTCAGGACACCCTCCAAGTTCCCAGAGTGAAGATTGGGGAATAATGCCCTCATGCTTCTGAACAGAGAAAGGAGAAAGGAATAATTTTGAAACCCAACCCAAGCACTCTGTTCTTAACAAAGGCTTGACCTCAAGGGAAACTGTTTGACCAGAGTCTAACATATTTGGATTCTTCCAGAGCATTATTGTTCTGGGGGAAGGGAAATATCCAACTCTAGCCCCATGTCATCTTTTTCTCACATGCAAAGGAGTTGGAGAAAGCCAGGAAGAACTTGTGGAGGTTACATTCCAAGGACAAAGGCTCAATGAAAGATTGAGTCCTAATCCTGGGATTATACAATGTTTCCCCTCTGTATTAGCTTACTATCTCTGTGACAAGATACCTGAGGAAAAAATAAATTCAAAGGAGGAAATATTTATTTTGGCTTACTATTTCAGTTCAGGGGCTGGAGTTGTAGCTTAGTGGTAGAGCACTTGCCTAGCATGTGTGAGGCACTGGGTTCAATTATCAGCACCGCATATAAATAAATAAATAAAATAAAGGTCCATCAACAACTAAAAAAGTATATATTTAAAGAAATAGATTTCAGTTCATGGTCACGTGGCCTTGTTGCCTTTGGGCCTGGGGCAAGGGAGTGTGTATCATGTCAGGGGGAGGTACATCTGTGGCACGACAGATGGTAGAGGAAACTCTTCAGTTCATGCTGGACTCAAAGTAGAGAGAGAGAAAGAGAGAGGAAGAGGAAGGAAGGACTAGGGTTCTAATATGCCCTTCAAGGACACATTGCCCCCTGACCTTCTTCCTTCAACGAGGCTCCACTTCCTAAAATTTTTATCACCGCCCAGTAACACCATTGAATGGGGACTAAGCCTTCCATACATGAGTCTGGAGTACATTTAAGATTCAAATGATAACTTTCCATTCCTGACCCCCAAATGCTCATGTTCATCTCATAATACAGAATGCACTTGTCACTAAGAGTCTTCGTACTCTCATCAGTTCCATTACTGTTCAAAGTCTAAGCCCAAAGCTCTTCTGAGACTCAAGGCAAATTCTTAGTTGTGAGACTTGTAAAAATAAAAATCAAATTACAGACTTCCAAGATAAAATGGCACAGAGCAACATTCCCATCTCAAAAGGGAAACATTGACAAACAGGGTGGAGGAATTGGGCCAAAGAAAGACTGGAACCAGGCAGGACTGTTATTAAGTTCAGAAACTGCATGTCTAGCATCTGGGACACCTGGTGGCATGATGTGGGCTCCAAAGGACTTAGGAAGGCCCACTCTAAGGCTTTACTGCCTTGGCCTTTTTACCAGACTCCTGACTGGAGACCTGCATCTACGTTTCAGTGACTGAATTTTGTTGCTCACCTGCATCCAGAAGAATATAAAAATTATATAAAAAGGAAAAATGAGTTTATTTACAAACTTGGAAGACAGCTAGTCTACCTTTCTCCAAACCAAACCACATAGGAGTTATAGTTTGTAGGAGAGATAATTTAAGGAGAAAAAAGTCAAGAAATATGTATATGTAGATATAGCAAGGACATGCTGCAGTTGTAGTTTTCTGGGTTCTGTTGCATCCTTCTGGCAGCAGGGTTTTGGGGGACAGTTTCAGCTCCTGTTTTCAGAAGGAGATGATTGCCCATAGGAAGTTGGGATGAAGAAATAGCTTAGAAGAGGTTAGCAGGACAATGAGTGGGACTGAGAAAAAACAATTCAAGTCTTCTCTAAGACATCCTAATTTTAAAGGATACCACTTACAAGATGATAGATATGGTAATTGTTTTATAACATACATATATAAAAACATCATGTTATTTGATAACCAGTATTGCAAAAAGTAAATAAAATGACATAAAAACATGATATTATATGCCACCTAAAATACATACAATTTTGTCAGTTATCTCAATAAAGCTAAAAAAACAAAACAAACAAAAACAAGACAAGACTACAATATCAGCTCCTGAGTCTCTAACCTGATGGTCTGCAAAACATGTTTGAGACTTGTGGGTCCCCACATTTGCAGGACTTAATTCCTAAAGCAAGTCTCTCACTTTATGTGTATATAAATGTCCTATTGGGTCTATATCTTTGGAAAATCCTGATGACACAAGCTTTTAAAATTATTTAAGGCTCACCTATCTCTAACAAGAGAATAATAAAAATACAAATCATAGAGTTGTTATGAGTATAAAATAAGACAGAGAAATCAGATTACTTGCAAAAAGATAAATAATAAGTACTTGGTATATATTAGTCCCCATTCATTTTGTAGTACCTGGATTTCCAACTCAAATGTTGCAGGTATGAGTTTCTTCCAATTTTTATGCTTATATCTCAGTCTGCTGTAGTTTGTAATAATTTCACTAAGGATACTTTCAGCATGGCTCATGAAATGTTAAAAAATTCCAGATGTTAGAAGGGCCAATTATTTTTAAGCAAATATTCACTAATTAATTTAAACACCCTGAGACAGACTGAATACATACTGTATCTAAAAACCATTGTGCATCTATGATTATTCATCCAATAATTCATTCCTTCAGTAAAGGAAGAAAATGGAAGATGACTTATATCTCCTCCACAACAAACCTTTGGTAATTTTAGTCAAAATATTGGTCGAAAATATTTAATGAGCATGTACTGGGTTCCAGTAACTGTCTAAAGCATGATAAATAGGAGTAAGCAAAGCAAAGACAGACCCTGTCCTCATTGAGGCTGCATCATATAGGGCTTTATTGGATATTGTAAGGATCTTGGTTTCAGTAACCACTCAGGGTCTTGAACACAAGAAAGATGTGTGTGAAAGCAAATTAACTATGAGTCCTGCTTTGATAATGAATAATGTACACATCATATATTGCTTTCATAAATTAAAAAAAAAATCTTTACACTCCAGGATAAACAAACAAAGTAACACAAATTGGATCATCCCTTCTGTTTCTAATCCACCAAATAAATGTTAACATTGTGCTTTTCCCATAAGTTATAAACTCCTCAGCAAAAACTTGCAATCTCGTGAGCCAAAACATCTCTATCTCTGACTTGCATTGCTAATGTCTGAACATCTGTGGTGATTTGGTTATATAATCCCCACATGCTTGAATGCTGTTTTACTACCTAGAACAGATTAATATAAACTTGATAAATTTAGTCAGCTTGCATTTTTCATTAAATTTCTGCTTTGTTTGTTTTTTATTTGATTAAAATTGGATGAGGAAGAGAAAGAAAATTGACAGTAATATGTCCTTAAGTTAGTGGCACATGTGTGGTTTTTATGGCCCCCCAGTTCTCTGGGGAAAACCCTGGTGTATAGTGTTTGCCAATATTTGTGGTATAAAAAGATCCCTCCTCCACGTTTTCATTGTTTTGTCCAATTTAACAGTAATCATGTTCAGGAGAGGGAAATGCATCTACCTAAAAATTGTCATTTACACAGAATTAATTTGTTCCCAATGTATTTTTAAGGAAACAATAAATGCCTGTCATCAACATTACTGGAACAATACTCATGCACCACCTCTTTTAGGATGAAGTAATATGCATGTTCTCATCTTTTATTTTAAAGTGACGGTAATTTTCTCCTTTCTTCATTCAAGTAGGAATAATAGAAATACAATAATAAAGCTATTATATTCATAATGAAGGCAATAAGAGAATTGACTGGAATGGTGTCATTAAATTCAGAGTCATTTCACTTCAGCAGACCAGAATTTAAGTTGATTGAAAATAAGCATCAGAGGCTAATTTGGGACTCTTGATGTAAGGTACTAGTCAATTCTAACGTGGTCATAAAGTCAATCTATAATCTTCCTTCTTCCCTCAGCTTAAAGTGGATATCAAGCTTTATGTTTTATAAAACACTAGTAAAATTAAAATAGATTTATGTTAATCAAAGCAATCTCCGCTTTCTAGTTTCATGAATAGAGGATTTTAACTATTGGTGGTAACCAACTGTAGTGTTTTCTATTCTTTTATCTATACTCGTTTGCTGAATACATTGTATGCTGTATGTATGCTGCATGAATCCTTGAAATAAACTAGCAAATCACATGCATGTGGTCTTGGTACTAGAACGACTGGGGAGCTAGAGTCTTACTGTTTCACAAGTTTTAAAAGAATGCACAGAAAGCGGGGCACAGTGGCATGTGCCTATAATCCCGGTGGCTCAGGAGGCTGAGGCAGGGGGTTCACGAGTTCAAAGTCTGCCACAGCAAAAGCGAGGCACTATGCAACTCAGAGAGACCTTATTTCTAAATAAAACACAAAATAAGGTTGGGGATGTGGCTCAGTGGTTGAGTGCCTCCGGTACACACACACACACACACACACACCCACACACACAAAAACAAAGCAAAAAAAGAACACACATAAAGGATTATTCGGGGGTGTGTTTAGGAAGATAAGTAAAGAAAATGTCAACCGATGTGTCAGGTTGAGCTCCCCAAGAGGTGGGTTCTAAGGAGGGATTTGTATGTGAAGTTTATGAAGAAGTAGTCCCATGCCTGTGTAAGGAAGGCAAGAAAAAAGGATTGGCAAAGGAAGCTTGGAAGTCTCAAGAAAGGCTTCAGCGAACACCAAAGGAAATTCTCTGATATAACCCTTCAGAGTTTTCCCAAGTTGAACCAAAAGTATCAGGCTGTAATAGACCTGTGTTGACCAGTCACTAAATTAATTTGCTCTGGGAAGGATCATAATTTCAGAGGAGGAGACTCTTAAACTGTGTCTGTTCTCAAAGAAGGGTATGTGGTAGTCAGTTTCATGTATCCCCTTGGGTAGTTTATAGTACCTAGTTATGCAAACACCAGTAGTTGTTTCTGCAACGATAATTTCAGTTGTGTTTAAGTAAAGAAGATTATTTTGGATAACTTGGTGGATTCAATACCAAATTGAATGAATTTTGATTCAATACCTTGACAGATCTTAAGAACAGAACTGAGGCTTCCTTGAGGAAGAAGAGATTCTACTGATGAGTAAGAGATCTAGCTTGTGCCTTTGCTGATGGCCTGCCCTGCAGATTCCAGATGTGACCTGCTCAGCCCCCACAGTCATGTAAACCAAGTCCATGCAATAAATGTCTTCATTATGTTCTCTTCTGATTCTGTTCCTCTGGTTGGGCACTGACGGATCCAGGCTGACAGCTGAGAACATCTAGTAACAGAAATTCCAATAGCTGGTTGATTAACTCTCAGTCCAAGAGGGGAATCCTAACTGGACATCACAATGTGCACCACAGGGTAGTTAAATTATTTCTTGCTCTCTACATTTTGCACTCAAATTCATACTTCTTACCACTTGCCAGACAGAGAAAGATGAGGGAAAACAGAGACTAGCTACTATGCTCTTGTACTAGTTATGACTCTTTATTTGGGTTGCAGAAACCCAATTCAAGCAGACCTCAACTCATAAATTCAAAATGTTGCCGTTAAATATGGGGCTACTAAGCGTAATGACTCAAATAAAATGATGACTTTTTGGATTTCCATCATTTATCACTTCCCTCTGCTTTTCTCTGGATTAACAGCATTCTTTCAGTTTGTTGGTCCTCCACAGTTGAGGCCTTTATAAGCCTTAGAGTGGCAAGACCAATATAAATAGACCAAAAACTATTTATCATATATTCCGATTTTACAAAAAAATTAAGTTTTATTTCTCATTCTTGGATGATATGACAAATCTTGAACGAATCACTAAGAGCAAGGAAGACAATGTGAGGATTAGTCAACAAATCCCAGGTCACTTGCCTACCACTGCAACAGTTTTTATATTTCATGTAAGGGAAGTACTTGAATGACCTCTGCATTTTCAAGTTATGTGGGGATGTGATTGAAAGACCAATGCCCACAACTGGGTACAATCCTTACAATAAATCAGAACAACATCTAATCCAGTACCAGGAAATGGCAATGAGGTTTGTCTGTCTTGCCCTAGACTCTGGGGAAAAAATAATCTCTCCTATGTTCCTTTATTCATCATGAATATTATTTAAATTTAGCCTACCCAAATTATCCTGGGTAAAGACAATAAATTAAGAGTGGTCTCAGGGCACCCAAACAAAACAAAAGCAAAGTGTGAAATTTCAGGTTGTTCAGTATTTCAAACAAGCAAAATGAAGCAGAACTCAGTATTCAAAATTATAAACCCCAAGAAATGAGTAAAAATCAGATGCAACAAACAAAGAATTATATATGGGAAGTTCAGATAATATGCTTACCAGATATTTAAATTATATAAGTATATGACATAAAACATAAAACCAAAAGATAATGCATGACAATGTTCTTCATAAAATTCTTGATTTTAATTAAATGTAAAACATTATTTCTCAAGTAATTTCATTAAAACTACAAACAATATAAGCATTGACAAATGTCACTGAATATAGAAAGTGGTGTTGGAATAAATTTTGCAGGCTAAGTTTTATATGAGGAATGTTTGTAAAGAAGTAAAAATAATATCTCAGAGGGAGGGAAATGGAAAACAATAGCTGTCATCAAACTTTTGAGAACTGTCATGTGGATGAGAAATTACTATGGATTATGAGAAGATAGATTTTGGTTACTTGGTGACAGAACATGTTTAATAACAAGTCATCCAATGTGGCAATTAGCTACCTCAAAGGAAATAGTGTAAATGATGGCTCAGTGTGTGAAGGTCTGACATAAAGAAGATTCTTGAGTTAGATGAGGCCTGGAATCAGGAGTATAGCAAAGATGGATTGTATCTATAGTAAATTTTTAGTTTTTTACTCACAGAATAAATTTGAATTGATGCAGAAGGATAATGTCAGTCAAGAAAATTTGTATTTGTTTCTTTTCTTATGATAAAGAAAGCAATATTGTTTATATTAAGAAAGAAGATGGAAGGAAAGAGAAACAAAGGAGAGATTGCAAGAGCAAAAATCTAGACTAGAGCAAAGTAAGTTGGATGAACAGCAGGTAAATCTTCAGTAGGAAACTAAATGATTCTTTTCTTGTAACAAGAGGTAAGGCACAGAATGTGCTTTGCTGCAGTGGATGGTGGGTATATCATGGTGAGAGAATAAACGGGTTCTAATGACATCTACCTTCTTTCTATTCCCTGAATATTCTTAAAACTTCTGATTTTTGAACTAAGATTCTTGCTTTGTGAGGAAGAAACAGAAAAAGAATGGGAAGGATGCCAATGTTTATAGAATATGTACGGATTTCTAGACTCTTAAGAATCTTTACTTATCACATTTTATCCTCACAAAACCCCTAAAATAAAGGCACTATTGTAATTTTTAGATACTAATGCAAGAATAAGAAAAATTAAGCTACTGCCTAAAATAACACAGTGCTAAGAGTGACAAAATTAGGGTTTAGAATGAAGGTCTGGATGACTTTAGATTTCATGTTCTTTTGGAAACTCATCACTGCCTGAATAGTTGAAAACCAAATGCAAGAAACCCCATGCAAGTTCATTTTAATAAAGAATTATTAATAATATGTTTTATGTCTTTCCTAGGGTATTATGATAATGGTATAAAGTAATTATTATAAGTTCTCTTTATTATTAGTTTTCAAAAAGTTAAAACCACACATTAGCACTGCAGAATTATTTAACAGGCAATTTCTAAGAAAGGGAATTTAGAAGTTAATATTTATTTTTAGAGTTCAAATTTTGTCTTAATTTGCTAAATCCAAAATTGTGTTGTATGATTTTTATGCCTGATATTTATTTGTGATTTTTGAAATTGAAAACACACCATATGGTTATTGTTAAATACTGTACTAACCTCACAAAAGTGTGAATTTTAGGTTAAATATTCTGCATTTTAAAGACAGTGCAGGCTGAGAAAGTAATCCCTGAGATGCTGTGAAATATTGGTGATTCTTTTTTATTCACTTACAATGGAAAAATTGGCTGTGTGTCCTGCTGTTTCATTAGTACACATGGTCATTTATGAATCAATGACTTAGCTTAACCAATTATGGACTGTGAAAGGTAATTTTCTGTTTTTCCTCTTAAGCATATAACATATTGCTGGTGCAGCCACTCTGGAAAGCAGTATGGAGATTCCTTCGAAAACTTGAAATGGAACCACCGTTTGACCCAGCTATCCCTCTCCTTGGCCTATACCCAAAGGACTTAAAATCAGCATACTACAGTGATGCAGCCACATCAATGTTTATAGCAGCCCAATTCACTATAGCTAGATTGTGGAACCAACCTAGATGCCCTTCAATAGATGAATGGATAAAGAAACTGTGGTATATATACACAATGGAATATTAGTCATAAAGAATAATAAAATTATGACATTTGCAGGTAAATGGATGGAATTGGAGAAGACCATGTTAAGTGAAATAAGCCAATCCCCCAAAATGAAAGGCCGAATGATCTCTCTGAGAAGTGGTTGATGACACATAGTGGGCAGTGGGGGGAAGCACCAGAAGAATGGAGAAGGGATGGATTGTATAGAAGAAAATGAGGGGTAGGGAGGGGGCAGGGAAGGAAAGATAATAGAATGAGACAAACATCTATAACATATGTATATGTATAAATATGCAAATTGTATGATTCTACTTTGTGTACAACCAGAAAAATGATAGTTGAACTCCATTTGTGTACAATGACCTAAAATTTAAAAAAAATTAATTAAAAAAAAACCCTTCTGACCCTTTCTTCTATAATGTTAGCATGGAAGTATTTGATAACTTTCATATATGGGAGATTCAAGAAAAGTTAAGAAATACATAAATCTGAGATAAGAAACCTTTACTCTCTTTGTCTAATTATTATTATCTTTAATAAAACTCAGTCAAAAAATCAGAAATATGTACACTTTGAGAAGAGAGTTATAAATAAAGGCAACAGAATGTGAAATAACTTCATCAGAAGTCAATAGAAACAACAAAAAGGACTCTAAAATTATGTGTAACTTCCTTGCTCATTTTTAGCAGTGGAAACAAATAGCCTAGACAGAACAGGTCTTCGAAATGTTAAAAATGTTAATACTGATAAAAAAAATTTCAAACAGTATTACAATATGTGAATTGAGAGGGAGACTTTTTAAAGCATAAATTATAACAATTAGAATTAATTTCATAACTTTTTATGATGAACAGTATAGATGAAACCTTATAGGGATACTGGATTGTGCTGAGTTTTTTTTAAGTGTATTGAGATTTGTTCTTAAAGCAGTTAGATGCGTGTTTTGATCTTACCAGCTTTTATTCTTTGTTGGGTGATTTATTTCAGTTTTATTTATACTTCCAGGATGTGGTTTTTTACTCCATGCAAGTTGTTGGGGGGCTTTCCAGATCCAAACTATAAAAATCTATAGGACAACTGGTCTAATTTTTTATAATAGGCAATTTCTTGAACAATATAGGGTGGGAGGAGAAGAGACTTATCTATATTAAAAAATGAATGTGGGAGGGGGAGCATGGAGAGGGAAACGATTACCAAACACAAAGAATGAATGGTCTGTTCAGGTTGTTTTCTAGTTCCAAAAATCAAATTTAAAAGATATTTTTTAGACAACTAGGAACATTTAATTGATATGCCATTATTGTCAATTTTATTGACTTTTCAAAGTAATCACATAAGTATGATTCTTTTCTTTTTTTTAATTTTTGGTAAGAAAAAGGCTTTCTTTGCCTTTAATATATTAACATAGAGTGAAATAATGTGTTGTTTGGTATTAACTTTAGTGAATCATAACGAAATAGAAAATCTGAACAACTCAATAACAAGTGAAAACTTTGAATCAGTAATAATAATCTCCTATCAGAAAACAGCCTAGATTTCTATGAAACATTTGAAAGAATAACAGTTCTTTTCAAATTCCAAAAAATTGAAAAAGAAGGAATGCTTCAAAACTATAAGGTTATCACTACTCCGATAAGCCAGACAAGGACCTTGTGAGAAAAGAAAGTAACAAGCCAGTATCTGATGACATAAATGTAAATGTCCTCAACAAAATATGAACGAACCAAGTTCAACAGCACATTAAAATAATTATTCACCATGATCCAGTGGCTAATATAAAAACAGATTTAAAAGAACAAATTTAAAAAAAAAAAGAACAAATTCCAGCAAGAAGTTAGTTGTCTAAGAAGAAAACTCTTGTACATTGTTGGTGGAATGAAAATTTGTACAGTCACTATGGAAAAGAATATTGAGGTTCCTTAAGAATTAAAAATAAAATAACCATATGATCCAGTAATCCCACATTTAGGTATGTATCAAAAGGAACAGAAGTTGGAATGTGAAATAGACATCTGAACTCCCATGTTTATAGTAACATTATTCCTAATAGCCAAGTGTTGAAGTCAGTCTAACTGCCCATCAACAGATAAATGCATATAGAAAAAGTGTTATACACCATGGAATAATATTTAGTCATAATGGAGAGAAACTATGTCATTTGTGACAAAATGAATGAACCTGGAGGGTATTATGTTCAGTAAAAGAAATCAGGCACACAAAGACAAGTATAGCATGTTCTCATTTATGCATGAAATCTAAAGCAATTGAAGCAGAGAGCAGAATGATAGTTATCTGAGATTGGAGAGTAGCAAAATGAGAGTTTGGTCAAAGGGCACAACGTTTCAATTAATCCAAAGGAATAAATATGTATTTGAGGTAACAGATACATTAGCTAGTACAATTCAATCATTCCACATTGTATTCATATATTAGAGCATCCCTTCATGCCCCATAAATATATACAATTATAATTTGTCAATATGTAATAAAAACAATATTTCACAATCCCTCATTCCACTACCATATACAAAAAGAGCAAGGAAAAGAGATTCATATAAGTACAGCAAAATATTAATTTAAAAAATCTGAGCAGGGGGAATAATAGAGTTTATTTACCCTACTATTATATGTATTTGGAAATTTTATTAATGCAAATTTATGAAAACATAACAAAGATACCTATGAAGCTGTATTCCACTGTCTTTGAGGAACAAGGTTTACAACATATTTTGTTTAAAAATGTATTGTCAATTCCTCCCATTTCCCAGGATTGGAACTTGAACTTGGTTGATACGTACATTGATATGCTGCATACTATGCTATACAGGTGGGGAATAGATGGCACCTTCAAAGAGATTAAAAGTTTAGTGGCTGAACTATGTAAAGAGGTGAGTACAGAGCTAGGGAAACCAAAGTATGGTGAAGCCTAAGGGACTTGGAGCCATTATATCCCAGACCTAAAGGGACAAGAGCAGGAAATGGAAACCTGTTACTGGAAAGTGTGAGAGCTGGAGCCCTGGGAAGGGGCCACCAGAGAGGAGGGAGAGCTAGGAAATAATTTACACACAGGAGAGAACATCTAATTGTTGCCATTGCCTTCCATCAGTGAAGCCCTAGTGGAAATCAGAGTCAAAAGAGTCTGCAGTCCACAGATGGAGGCCTGCAGGGGCATAAAGCAGGGGAGAGGTGAATGAATAGTGGTCTGGGGTGAAGGAATGTGCAATGAATATATTATTAAGTTTATATCTCTACAAGGGTAGAGATATTCTTGATTTGGAATAAATGTAAAGCAAAAAAAAAAATTTGTACCAGAGATTGAACCCAGTGGCATTTAACCACTGAGTCACATTCCTAGCCCTTTTTGTTCTGAGACACGTTCTCACTAAGTTAGTGAGGCTGGTCTCAAACTTGAAATCCTGTCTCATCCTTCTGAGTCACTGGAATTGCAGGCATATGACACCACACCTGACTTATAAGTGAATTGTACAAGAGTCCCAAAGTTTACATAGTTTAACATTTTTCAAATTTCTTTTTTTCCAACTTAGAGATTACCCATTACCTCAAGTGAAATTAATTATATATTATAATTTAGTAATATTTGATCACTATCTTTGCATTTTACTTTTATTTTTATTTTTTAAAATATTTTTCAGTTGTCAATGGATTTTTATTTTATTTATTTATATGCAGTGCTGAGAATTGAACCCAGTTCCTCATACCTGAGAGGCAAGTGCTCTACCACTGACCTACAACCCCAGCCCTATCTTTGCATTAAAAAAAAAAAAAACTTTATTACAACATGCAATGTTTTCTCTCTTATTTTCAATGATTTTAATGGCATGTTTACCTGTTTCTCATAGCTGAAGTTACTTGAAAGACAAACTACTTGAAGTTAAAATAACAATTTTAATTGAGTTTATAATTTATGTAATTTTATAATCAACACATCTAATAATTGCAACTAATAAATTTTAAAAATAAATTGTGTGTATGACAAGAATTTAAACACAACAACTTAAAGAGAGGGTCAGAAACTTCATTTGGAAAAACTGTATGACCCCAAACCATATTATTTCTTTTAGTTTCACAACTATAGTGAGATCATGACAGAAAAATAAATTTGATCAAGAATTTTGAGCATTATATTCTCATTCAATTTTGCATCTTTACTACTTAATTTAATTAAAATTCTATTATGATCTGTCCATCTGATCCAAATATTCAGGATTTTACTACATTAAAGAGAAACAAAACCAGATCATTTAAACAGTGAGGAAAGCCTTTTTCAGGACTATTACAGTAGGGAAGAAAGGTTATTGCAATGTGAAAGAAAGACTTAGTACAACTGCACTGAATAAAAAAGGGCAGAAGAGTTGAAAAGTACTGAAGAAATTGTTGGGTAGGGAGGTTGATCAGTGTAGCATAGGCCATCAGTATTTGCTAATTAGCATTTATGGTGCCTAGACTCCTCAATTCCAAGGGAGACAGGGAAGTAGTGGCTCTAAGTTTCTGGGTGATTACATTATATTTAATTTAATTTTATTTATTAAAATTATTGTTGCATTATAATTTACATAGTAATGGGATTCATTGTATTATATTCATACCTGCACATAGCATAATTTGGTCTATGTCATTATCCTGTATCTTTCTTTTCCTTCCCCTCTTCCCACCCTCTAATACCCATCTTCTGCTCTACTGTTTTCCCTTTCATTTTAATGAGATTTCCCCTTTAATTCATTTTTTCTTTCTAGTTTCCATTTATGCAAGGAATCATAAAAACTTTGACTTTCATAAGTCTGGCTTATTTCACTTAACGTGGTATTTCCCAGTTCCATCCATTTTCCCTGCAATGACACAGTTGTTGTTCTTAATTGATGAATAAACCTCCAATTTAGGTATGTATATATATCTCACATTTTCTTTATTCATTCATCTATTGAGAGACATCAAGACTGGTTCCATAACTTGGGTATTGTGAATTGCACTGCTATAACTGTGAGTACACATGCATCATTGTAGCATGCTAACTTTAATTCTTTTAGATAAATACTGAGGATTGAAATATCTGGGTCATATGGTGATTCCATTCATAGTATTTTGAGGAAAACTTCATACTAATATTCATAGGATTTTATTAATTTATAATCCCACCAAGTGTATAAGCATTCCCTTTTCCAGCACTTATTATCACCAGAACTTACCACTTGTGCTCTTAACAAGTCAGATGAGAGCTCAGTATAGGTTTGATTTGGTTTCAATTTTTAATTCTAAAAATGTTGAACATTTTAAATATATTTGTTGGCCATTTTAATTTCTTTTTTTTTGAGAAATATGTTTAGTTCATTTGCCCATTGTTAATTGTTTTTAAATTTTTGTTGGTAAGTTTCTGAGTACTTTATATATTCTCTTTATTAATCCTGTGTCAGAAGAATAGCTAGCAAACTTATTCTCTCATTCTGTGGGCTCTTCATGTTCTGAATTAATTCCTCTGCTGTGCAGAAATATTTTAATTTGATGTCATCCCATTTGTTAATTCTTGGTTTTATTTCCTGAGCTATAGGAGTCTTATTTGAAAGAGTTGTTGCCTGAGCCTATATGTTGGAGTGTTGACCCTATGTTTTCTTCTAGCACTTATAGCATTTCTGGTGTAATTCCTAGGTCTTTGATCCACTCTGAGTTGACCTTTGTGTAGAGCAGTAGTGATCTAGTTTCATTTCTTCTGCATATGGATATCCAGTTTTCCCAGCACCATTTGATAGAAAGGCTGTCTTTCCTCCAATGTATGTTTTGGTGCCTTTATCAATGATTAGATGATTACCTGTGTGGGTTTGTCTCTGTGCCTTCTATTCTATTACAGTGGTTCAAGGCTATTTACAACAAGTTAATGTCCAATATTACACTGAATGGGGAAAACTGGAAGTATATCTTCCAATATCAGGAATAAGACAAGGATGCCCACTCTCACCATTTCTACTCAAAACAGTATTTTGAATTTTACCTAGAGCAATTAGGCAAGAGAAGGAAGTAAGAATGATGCAAATAGGAAAGGAAGGAGTCAAATTATCAGTGTTTCCTGATGATGTTGTTTCAGGGCAGTGGCCTGCCACAAAGCTGAGGGAGTTACAGAGAGCCCCTCTTCATATCTGATTTTTGCAATCATGCCAAAAAGATTTCAGATATGTCACTCAGTGTAACAGGCATAAGTTTATTAGATGGGATAGGAAATAGGAAAAGGCAACACTCTCAAGGGATAGAGTGGGTCCTCTCAGAGAGAAGAGAGATGGCATACTCCTCTTGTCTGCCAGTTTTATTGGGGGCCCCAGGGAAGCTTCCAATGAGTCCCATCCAGGTCTACCTCTTGATGGACAGTGTGATGACATAAGACATTTGAGTCCCCACCACACATGTAAACTCTAGGTCACTTTGACCCATGCTGACTGGTTCTAATAGAAACCAATTTCTAAAGATTTTATGATTAGGAGGAATTATCCTTATCTCCTTGAGTTACGGGGATCTGGTCTACCCTCCTTCAGGGTAACTTGTGTACTTCTTATTGGCATTTTGGCCCTGCATTTCACCTGCAGGCAATAGGTAGTTTGCTGAGGAATGTAACATATCCTGTTGACTTAAGCCAGGCAGGGCTGCAGGGAAATTGCTTTTTTTAAAATGAAATAATGTAGGGGTCAGCACAGTAAGCCCAGTTTATAGAATTATTCCCTTAACCTCTTATTCTCATTGCTCACATCTCTGTGTTCCCTATCAATATGACCTTATACTTAGAAGACCAAAAACGCCCCACAGAACACTGCTAGAGCTGATAAACAACTTCAGCAAAGTATCAGGATACAAAATCAACATACAAAAATCAATAGCTTTTCTATATACTGAAAATAAATCTGAAAAAAATCAGGAAAACAATTCTGTTCACAATAGATTAAAAAAATTAAATACCTAGAAATAAATTTAACCAAGGAGGTGAAATACCTTGTTTTAGTCAGTTTTCTTATTGTTGTGACCAAAATTCCTGACAAAAACAACTTAAGGGAGGAAAAGTTGATTTGGTGCTCACAGTTTCAGAAATCTCAGTTCACAGATGGCCAACTCCATTATTCTTGACCTGAGGTGAGAGAGAACATCATGGTAGAAGGATGTGGTAGAAGAGGCAAATAGAGCTCCACTCACCAGGGACAAAATATAAATCCCAAAGGTGTGCCCCCAGTGAGCTACCTCCTCTAGCAATATGCTATCTGTCTGCAGGTACTACCCAATTAATCCACATCAGTAGATTAATCCACTGTTAGTTTAAAGCTCTCATAAACCAATCATTTCACCTCTGAAAATTCTTACATTGTCTAACTTTTGTCTAACAGACTTCTATAATTAAAATTTTAGAAAAATGAAGAAAGAAATTGAAGACCTTAGAAGATGGAAAAATCTCCCATGTTCTTGGATAGTCAGAATTAATATTGATAAAATGGCCATATTATCAAATACTATCTACAGATTCAGTGCTATCTCTATCAAAAAACACTAGTGACAAGCTTCATGAAATTAGAGAAACACAGTCCCACAATTCACATGGAAGAATAAAAGACCCAGAATAGCCAAAGCAATTGTGGGCAAAAAGAGCAATGTTGGAGGCATCATAATATCAGATTTCAAATGATAGTACAGAGTTATAGTAACAAGAACAGCAGGGTATTGGCATAAAAACAGATATTCTGCATTTTTTAAAGGTAGCATTGAAGAAAGACATTTTAGGCTGTGGAATATTTACATGTCAAAGGGGCAGAGAAACAATTTATAAGTGTACCTTTTCTAAAGCAAATGTTCTAAGAAAGATCAGTTTCCATTAACAGGAAGAAGCTTGTCTAAAGTTTAGTCAAGCTGAGGGGAATGTTTAGGAAGCCTATTGGTAAATTATATCAATATTTTAATTACTGAAACAGAAATGAAGATTTTTCAAAAGTGATATACTTGATCTTAAAACATTTAGAGGTAAGCAACATATAGTTATCTCAAAATTAACCTTCTATTTTGTCTCTGGAGACTTCATCTCACTTTACATTTCATTTTATTTCAAAGAATTATGGATCCACTTTGTGGATTAAGGTTTCTATGTAACCAGAAAATTCTTTGAAGAATTTATGCTAGGGTAAATATGCAGTCATTCTGTTGTCGTGGATAATGAGGTACAAAGAGTTCTGCCCAATTCTTGAAAAAGTAATAAAATTTATCTATTAACTAAACAGGAACTTAATATTCTAGTGCTCCTTTGTGGGAGGATTGGCATAACCATAAATTTTTGTAAACTAAGGCATAAGGAACCATTTCTCAACCAAAAATTCTTTCAGGCAATCCAGTGAAAAACATCTACCAACAAATTGTTCTCTTCTCTCTTTTCTGATTGAAATGCACTTTACATTCCAAAGGACACTAGCCTTTCTTGGCTTAAAACTTTGTACCCACAGCTTCCTTCCGGAGTTAACTAGATTTTTAAGCCAAGTGAAAACACATGGAGGAATTTCATAGTAGAATACTTAAGAGAAAAAGTCTGTGAAATCCCTTGGAAAAGATAAGCAGAGAAAAATGATATTTTTTGTACAAAATCTAAGGTTATCTTTAATAGCACCAAAGAGTTAGAATTGAAGATATTTGGAATATATATATGTCTTTAAAAAAAACAAAAGAATGGCTATTTGAGTATAGAAAGAATGTTTACAAATGTCTGAAGGAAATAAGAAAATCAACAAAGAATTATAATGAAAGTTGTGAAAAGGTTCAGAAATGTGGGGGAGGGAAGAAGGGAATCCACATTTCAATGAGGAGAAATGAAACACTAATATTAGAACTAGTCTATAGCTTTTCCATACACTGAAAAGAAATCTGTAAAGAAATCAGGACAATAATTCTGTTCACAATAGTTAAAAAATAAAATACCTGGAAACCCATGAAACCACCCATAATTCTATAGCTATTGGCTTGTACTAGTTTTAAATTTTGTACCTGCTCACACTTAAGTTAATAATTAGAATGGCAGTTATAGTTTTTTCTCACTTGAGGTCATAAACACACACGTGCACATGCTTTTTTAGGCTTATTGTTCTCTGCTATTAAATTTGCTACTAATTTTTTTTTCAGCTGTTCAAAGTAAAGGTCTTCAAAGCTTGATTCTGTACTGCTTTTCTCTATACACTCTCCCAACTCAACTATATCTATGCCTATGTTTGTTTGCATAGGAAAGAGGTTGGCTGGATAATTCATGGATGTATATATCCATCCCAGCCTATTCTTTAAGCTCCAAAGCAAATGCAGTTGGTTTACCTGGTATCTTCTCTGGATGTCTGCAAAACACTCAACCCTTCCAAAACCTGCACTAAAGCCAAACGTGACCCACTGCTGGTGATATCTACCTACCTCTCGAGTGAGCACCCTGCTTCCTTCCCTTCCTGTCTCCACTATCCTTGTCCACTGCTTTACTGTGACATGTTACTTTTACATCTTAAATATCTCCAAACATTATCACTTCTATCCACTAGTGCTGACACCACCCTTCTCCCAGCTGCCATCATTTGACAAGGGCATGATTGCAGCAGTTGGACCACCTATATCTGACCCTGGTGGCCTTTCCATACCCCAAATAGTTGTTCTCCTAAAATGTCATCTACTTAACACATTGATCTCCGGATTCAATTTTCAATGGCTTCCTTTTGCTTTTAGAATAAAACTAATTCCATTTCAATATGGGCAAAGCCATGCACGGGCTGGTTCCCATCCATCTTGCCAGCCTTATCACATTTAAGGTTCCCCTTACTATCTTTCAGCAGCCACATTGGCTTTCGTTTCTCCTCCTTCACTGATGAACTATATATCACGTTCCCACTAGAGACCTGTGCTTGTTGGTCCTACTTGAAAATTTTCTCCCTAGATGTCCATATAGCCTCCTCCTTCAGCTCTTGGCTCAAATATCACTTTCTTAGTGGGATTCTCCCTGGCTTTTCTATTTAAAGGTATAGTCTCTTACACCTAACTTCTGCATTTCTTCTTTTCCCCTCTGTTCTTTTTTTTTTTTTTTGTACCCATGGACCTTACCTTGTTGTATATGATATATTTTAATTACTTTGCTTATTTTCTTCACTGATCCATTTGAATATAAATAGCTTGCCTGTAGGAATTTTGCTCTTTATTACACTGCTAGATATTCTCTATTTGCTGCAACAAATCTGCTCCCAGCTCTTTTTCTTCCTGTCCTTCACTATGTCCCAGCAGCTGACCTCTACAGTTTGCTTATGTGGATGCCCTTGTACACTGGCTTTCCACTTACAGAAGTTTGTCTGTGAAAAGCACTTTCAGAGGATCAGAGAAATTTACACTGGATGTCACTCCCCTTGCAACGCCCCAGAACTGGCTGTGTTTTTCTACTTAAGGTCACAGCTGTCCTATGATACCTTTCCAAACATTGCAGGATCCCCAGCTTCTGGTAATTGCTTCCTTGTATCTTTCTTTTGCCCCTTAGGGGAAAGTCTTTAGTTTTGATTCCTAGGCTTAATTCCTTTGATTTCTTCAATCCATTCTTGTACAGTAAGACCTCTATATCCAAAGATTCTCCTTCCCTGAATTCAACCAATCACAGATGAAAAATATTAGAAAAGATTGTATCTGCACTGAATATGTACAGACTTTTTCTTTTCTTGTCACTCTAAACACAGCATAATAAACAATTATTTATATAGCATTTACATTGCATTTGGTGTTAAAGTAATCTAGAGATAATTTATACTATATGAGAAGATGTATGGGTATTATATGCAAATACTACCAATTTTACATAAGGGACTTGAGCAACTGCAGACTTTGGCGTTCTCTGAGAGTGGAGAGAGTGGTTTTGGAACGAATCCCCAGGAGATACTGAGGGACAAGTGCAATTTGTCCTTCACCAAAATGTCCTCAGTTATTCATTTGAATGTGCCATCTTTTTTCCTTCTGGGACCCTGACAGATGCAGTAGACATTCAACAGTAAATTAATAAGACTATCTTTTAGAAAAATCAGGAGTATGAAATGAAGTATAGTTTTTAGTACACTATAAGTGCTCAATGCTTGGCACTTATCATTATTATTTGGTCAGGATTTTTCTCCATTTTTGACATCTTAATAGAACTCCATATAATGTTTCCTACATAATATCGTATTTTAGCAAATACCATAGCATGTAAGTGAACATCTTACTGAATCCATCTACCCTTTCCCAGGATCAACTATTTTTATCAATAACAGGAAGTAATGCAGTAATACCTTTAAGAAGTAGGTCTTTATGGTTAATTTGTTGTTATTTTATGAAAGTTCAAATGCATCTCCCCAAACTTCTGTAATAGCAGAAATATACCTACTTTAGTTAATACCAACTGGGTGACTGTTCTGTGTATGGTAGTGTAGTTCAAACTGCTCAATTTATGATGCAAACAAGAGGAAGACAAATCATAGAGTAAAGATTCTAAAAATAGTGATTACCTGTCAACTTCCTGAGTTTCAGGCTGCTATATTGAATGACTCATTTCTACATAATTCAGACAGCCACAAAAACCAAATGACCAAATATAAACCTGTGGTGCTAAATAGTTAATTTAGGGAGAGGCTATAAGTCCTCTGTTGTTCTGATTAAGTTTTGTGCACGTATTTTTGGAAGGTAAATACCTAATGCTATTAATAACATTTTCACTCTCTGTTGGTAAAGAAACCAGCATTATAGCCTTCTGTTTGAGATCTTTCTTAAACACACACCTGAGCATAATATAGTCTCTGTGACAACCACTTACAATCCCAGAGGATGCTTAATGAGCTGGGGCAGAATTACTGGGAAAAGTATTGGTAAGCCAATGCTGTAGGACGTCCTATAAGCTCTTTTTGCCAAGAAGATAAAATCCAAAAGAATAACCATAGATTTTGGTTGAGATATAAGCACAAAAGGAACATTAAAAATTATTTCAATATTTTTATTTCTAATTATTTTATACTATAATTATAAATTATTAAAATGTATAAATAGCTATTTTATTTTAATAATTTAGTCTAGAAATGTATTTCATCAACATGCACAATACATGATGCCAAATAAAACTGATATTGTTAAAGAGTAAATGTCCTTTGGGGCATACCAAATAAATCTATGTAAAGTTTATTTTTCTTTTATTCATGTCTACCAATACTACAAAAGGTGGAGAATCTTACTGTATTCCATGAATTTCTTTAATTCAATTGCTGTGCCAACTACCTAGAGCACTTGTCTTTCAGGTACATATTTAAGGAGTTTTGTAAGACATCTCACCCCTGGCAGACAGTACACAACCAGTTATTCTCAATTCTTATCCCTTCCATGCCTTTTGGTTTAGTGGTACTACTTCACCTTCAAAGATACACAGCTCATGTCCACATCATACAACTCCAGGGCCTGCTTAGTGTTCCTATTGTGATTTATTTAGATTTGAGGTATTCCCCAAAAGCTTATGTGTGGAACAATGCAAGAATTTTTATAAGTGAAATAATCTTATTAGAATTAATCTAATTTGTGGTTGATTCACTGATATGGGTTAACTGGGCAATAAGTAGGTAGTAGAAGGTAGGTAGGCTGTGACTGGAGGAAGTAGGTCCTAGGCATGGCTTTAGAGTTTATTTTTTGTTCCTGGTAAGTGGAGCTCTCTCCCTGCTTCCTGGTTGCCATGTTATCAGAAGCTTTCCTCTACCATGCCCTTGTGCCATAATGTCCTGCCTCACCTTGGGGCTCAGAGCTATGGAGTAAGCTAGTCATGGACTGAACTTCTGAAATCATGAGCCAAAATAAATTTTTTCTTCTTTTATATTGTTCTTGTCAGGTCTTTTGGTCACGGCGATGAAAAAGTTGACTAAAACAGTTACATTGATGTTGTGCAGGGCAGAAAGTACAATTTCCCTGTGACTAGGCAAGAGAAATAAATCTAAAACTTTAAATTTAAAAAAAGTTTTATGAAGAGGTTTGTTAAGAACACCTGTAATACCGTGTAATTGATATATCCTGATTACAATTACAAAGGTCAAATGAACACCCATAATATCACACCACAAAAGAATACTTCTTGGAATGAAACCCTATCCTAGTTCCACAATCTAATGATAAAAATGACCAAAAGAATAGTTTTATTCACAAATCACTCAGAACAAAGAGATACCTCTTTATATTTCAGAGTTCAATTTCAAGTTGCATTTCCCACTCTAGAGTAAAATAAAAGTTGACTACTGTTGGGTGTTCATTTTCATTTATCTAAGTTAGTTACATTTTTAAAGACCTAATTACTAAGTTTTTAGAGTTTAATGAAAATCTATGTGGAAGATATTAAATTGAAATTAGTGTAATTTTATTAATATGAGCTTGAAAATATAATCACTTACAAAAACTCATCTTTTTTTCTTAACTCAATAAGATTATATTAATCAGATCACTTGATTTTTTTTCATAGAATTAAGATTCCCTGCTTTGGCTATTCCCACCTTCCAGTTTAGCTAGTCAGTTTTTGAGCTGCGTTGACTCATCTTCATATCTCCGTCTCTGTGCTGTAAGAAAATAGCAGTCAGACTGGAAAGAGCAAAGAAAAATGAAAAGATGATCTCTGCTGTGTCTCAGTGTCTGGGGCTTGTGATTGCAGACTAAGTTATTCATTTAATTTCATTTCTACCTAGATAGTATCCTTTGCATATACACTCAACAATGGTAATAAAATTAAGTTTTGTGATAATTGCTGCATCAAGCATATTGAAACATTTAATTGCAAATAGTTTTCTGCATTCAGATTGGTGGATTTTTCTCTCCAGTGACTAGTCAATGCCCTCCTAGATTGCTTTTATGTTAAAATATTTATCAAGGTAATTTGGGCACAGTTTTAAAAATACAAAAATTTGAGAATCCCACTCTCTACTGTTAATCCTCAGTGGCAATGTCTTGGCAAACTCCTTTAGTTTTTTGTTCTAATTTTACCTGTGTATCTTTATGTAATATGCTAATGCCATTATTTAATTTGTACCTTGGTACAATATGTATCAACTTTTTTTATGGAAGATAGGGACATTCCCTTTCTTCTACTCAATATGGAAATCATAATTTTAGTTAAATTATTTATTAGTGTTTAGATTAGCATGCCTGTATAGAAGTATTCATTTTTAGGTATACCATGATTTATATTTTCTTTTAAAAATACCTTTGCATGAATTTAATATTTTTCTTCTTTAAAATCTTAACTTCTCTGATGAAAGCCTATGGTCACAAAGATGATAGGAGAAAAGGAAAAGAGACATCAAAGAAGGTTCATCAATGGAAAATTTATAGTGTTAGTAGTTCATGATTTTAAAAAGCACAGTGTTAAGGCTACCATGTTATAGCCTTCCAATATGCATGGCTTGGAAAAATTTTGAAAAGAAAAATGGTCCGCTGCCTACATTATTATTTATTTGAAGTCATAATTGACTTTGCTAGTAAAGGCTGCTCTAAGTTAAGTATGATTTTTTAAAATCAGGTTTTATAATAGATCACGTAAAAAAATATGAGCATTTAGTCATTAGAATGGAAGTAGAGGGAAAGAACTCAACCATAAATTTTTTCATATTTATTCTGTTGCTGTCAGTAATTATTACTCCTTTTTTCCCCTAATTTTTTTTCTATCATATACTTCCCTGCACCTATGCTACACAATGTTGAAGCCGCTAGCCTCTTGTGAATCTTTAACTTTAAGTTAGTTAAAATTAAATACAAGTAAAAATTCAGTTCCTTGGTTATACTAACCTTATTTCAAATGCCAGATAGCTGCACAATGGCTACTCTACACAACAGGGCAAATATGGACTATTCGTATCTCAATGTTTGACTCAACAACACTGTCCTAGACAAATAATATACAATTATTAATCATGAACAAATATATTGCCCCATTTTGTGAGGGGATTAATATACAAATTGGATCTACAAAGGCTGTCTGATTCTCTTTTGCATTCATCAAAGCTATTTGTGCTCTGACACTAAGACTTAAAGGAAATCTTACCTTCAAAATACTCTGTTAGAACTCCTTGGCTTTTATAACTCAACAGATAATGAAGACCAAAACATTAGAGAAACAAGGCTCATTAAAGGAAGAGCAATGCATATTTTATTTAGGAATATGGCTCATGAAAGGAGAATGTTAACATATCAGGAGCTGGCGGAGGGTTAGGATCAAAAAGCATATATGTAAAGAAGTTCAATTTATTTTTTGGAGAAAAAGGGAAATAATTTTTATTGCTTTGCTGGCAAAGGAGAAGCACAAGGGACTCCTGCCCCAAAGGCTGTGATTCTGCCCATCAGCAGGAACAGGGGGCTTTTAAAGAGGCATTCAAACACATTCTCTGTTGGATTAAAGGGATTCCAGGTGTTCTCTGTTGAGTTGTAATTCACTTGTTAATTTGGAAGATGCCATTTCTGAGACATTGTGGTGCCATCCCCAAAGTCTGGATTACTTCATTCCTGTGATGGGTGTGTGCTCAAGGACAGATAAACCTGCCTAAAATGGGAAAGAAAGGTAATCCTGTTTTCCCTGAGATTCGGGAGAAGCAGGGGGAGAGGAAGAGACAGATTATTTGCAATGGCAGAGCAGCAAGGGTTATATTCAAAGCATAAAGTGACCCACTGTTACATTTCCCCACTGTCAATTTCTACATTCCATTTCTATGGAAAAATGGGTGACAACATCTCCAAGCTGCTTCCTCCTGAAAGAGGGTGAAGTTGGGGGAAGTAACCCAAAGTCCTTGTTCTCTATCATGTGGAGCATGGACAGGTAAGGGCATTCAGCATCAGAGCAGTCCAGAGGTCCACAGTGGCAGATGGCAGGTGACTAGACAAGGCATACATAGGGCAGGGGTCATGCTAAGACAACCAGTAAGACAACAAAACGTTACATTTTTGTGAACAATTAGCACAAAAACAGTATTTCAGCCAGTCTCTAAAAATCATGAAGATAGTAACTCATAATCATACCAATGAAAAACAGATAAAGTTTATCAGTATAGGAGGTTAGGAAGATTTGTAGGTCTATGAGGTCAGGCTCAAATTGACTCAAGACAGACTTGTGAATCTACAGTTCTTTGTGATCAATACTGTTAGGTGCTTCCACACAAGAACCTTCCTCTATAGCCTCCAGTTTACTTACTTTTGATAGGGCTGACAAAAGTGTACATCATAAGTTACATTTAAAAAGACTCATTTTTCTTTTTAAATGTCCATGTGGGACTGTACTTAGGGTGTACTATCCTGAAAGTTGGTCCAAACTGACCATGTTCCTATCTACTCTTCAGAGTCAGCTGAGATTCCTCAGAGATCACTCTTGGGGATGTGTACTAAGCCTCTTGACTCCTTTAACTTTTCTCTAAAAGTGGTGCCATCTGCCAGGATGGGTCAGAATCTTTCTGGCCATATGTGGCTTCTCATGTTAGCTTCAGAAATATTTCCATCTCCAATGACCCTCCTTTTTGCAGAATGTGCACTGGTTGACTTCCTGCTTTCTAGTGTTCACTCACTCTCCCTGATCAACAGATCAAGTGACTCACCAAGGTTGCAGAGCCCAGAGAGTAGTCCCATCATTCTCTGGGTTCTGGCTAACTGCAGGGGGGTGAGGGACAATATGTTGGCTGCTTTCTTCTTGGCCCTTTTACTTCCTTGACTTTGGCCTCCAAGTTTTTGGTTTTAAACATCCAGCAATCCAATTTTACCAATATTAAAGTGGGAATAACATGTTATAACTTACATATATATAATTTTACAGTTATCCCTTTTATTTAATTAGGGTCAGTATTACTACTGTAAGTCAGCATTATATACTTCTGTCCTACAGATGATGACTTACTGTCTCAAATTAAGTCATGTTGTTTATTAGAAGCCATACCTCTGCAAAACACTAACGGGCAACAGTTACAAAGTTTACGAGGACAACACAAAATAAAATTAACAGAGCAAAAACATAGTTGTGTAATAGCTACGAATAAAGTAAAGTGATTTTTATAATCTTAAACCTTTACTTATTTATATATCCCCTGCTTGTTTTGAGATCATAGTAATCTCTACAATAAAATTGGATCTTTTGAACACAATTCTAAGTGAACTGAAGTCTAGCCTATTTTGGAGCAGTTCTAACATGGAGTAAGGTACAAGTAGGAAGGACACAGTTTTGAGAAAAAGGTAACATGTTTTATTGATTTGCTAACAAAGGAGAAACACAGGTGACTCCTGTCCCAAAGGCTGTAATTCTCCAGAAGTTCAGTTTTTGTGTTTGTTTTCTTGTTGCCAGAGATTGAACTCAGGAGTGCTTAACTACTCAGCCACATTCTCAGCCCTTTTTATTTTTAATTTTGAGACAGGTTCTCACTAAGTTGCTTAGGGCCTCACTAAGTTGCTGAGGCTGGTATTGAACATGTGATCCTCCTACCTCAGCCTCCAGAGTCACTGGGATTACAGGTGTATGCCACCATGCCTGGCAGAAGTTCAGTTTTAATGCTAAGGACAGTAGAAAAGCCATTTAAACATTTAAATAGGGAGATAGCATACACAGATTATATTAGAAGCAGCTCTCAGTTTTGTGAAGAAAGTGAGCTAGAGAGAGAATAGGATTGAGAGACAATCTTACCTATTCATATTATTTTCCATTTGTCATAATCTGAATGGTCCTATACCAAGTTCTTTAAATTCTCTGTCTCAGTATTTCATTTGCAAAATGGAGCTAATAATACCATGGAGTTGTTATGATAAATGAACAGAATAAGTCATATTTAGTGTATCACTAAATGTATGGCATTTGATAGGAATTTTGCAATTTGTCAGTCCTTAGTCTTTCTCTTATTCATTTATGTTTAGATTGAAACTATCAGCAGATATGAAACAGACATTATACAGGTTTATACTGTATTTAATCCCATCGTCTAAGAATATTTCTACATGGTTTAATTGCTGGGAAGTATAAGAAGTTTCAGATCTGGAACTAACTTGTCAATCACCCACTGAAAGTCCTGAGTGAGGTGATATCAGAATAGAAATGAAAACTTAGTAATCAGACATAGGGCAGACATACTGACCAAGTAAATTGCTGGTTAGTCTGAAACCCATCAGTATAGCATTATGTGTGACCATAAATAACCATAAATAAACGCAAAGGATAAAGTCAGTTTTGTCATACCAAAAATGTCCTTCAGTTAGTGTTATAGTTCATTGGTATACCACAAATGTTCAGAGATATTCTGCCAATCTTCAAGAGATGTACCTAATTTATATTTTCCACAATTAAGTACAGAAATTAGGAAGATGCTTATTTGTGCACTCATAGGGCTACAAAATTTTCTTCCCAGTCATATAACTTTCTTTTAATTTCATCTGGTTATCTGCACAAATGTCACATCTTCTAACAGGTTCTCCTTAACCAGGCCATTTAAAGTATCAGTTTTCCAATGTTCTAAGTGTCACTGGAAGGGTCAAGATTAATCTTTGGCAAAAAATGCTATCGGTTGTTTTCTTGAAGTGACGGGATCACTCCATTCATTTTAACTAACTGTCTGCCAAGTATCTAAGTCCAAATAACTATAGTTTATTTTCCAGGTGTTTTTCCAAATGAAAATGTTGTTCCGGTGCTCTAGGCATCATTCTCACACTTTTTAGCAGGTGCTGAAGATCCCTACACCTGTTCCTAGAAATGGGGACTTGGTTTGCTGTGATGTGCAGGTGCTGGAAGATCTATTGGGAGAACACTGGGCCTCTCATGAGCCAGTTAATGGTCCTGTCTGGATTCCTGCCAGATGTGTGAGACTCATCAATCATCATGTGTTGGTATGAAGGACTTCACACTCCGATTCCTAAATTCCATTTGACCTTGGATGAAGAGAACCCTGATTCAAAGAAGGATCCTCCAACAAAAACAAGAGGCCCAAGAGACCGTTGGTCTTCAAATCATCTAGTAACTTTGGGGGATATAAAGAGTTTAATATCTGCTCAACAATTGCCAACTTGGATAGGTTTAGAGTGTACCCCAGAAAACTTGATTACAGTTCTATTTGCCAAACTTACCCAAAATTGTATAACTATGCTATTATTGTGTTATTTCTCTGTTATTGTATCCTTGTTGGTGGTGCCCCAAGATTTAACAAAAATTGTTAATTCTTTTGAAATTTGTATCATCAAGTTATTCTTGATAATAGGTCTGCTATTGATTATTTGCTATTGATTATTTGTTACATCATAAGGGATGCCAGTATTTTAACAATATGTGTTGTTTCAATTTAACTGATAATAGTAACCCCATTAAAAGGGAATTGGATCATCTTAAAGACATTTTAAAGAAGGTACAACCAGATGATGGAGGTTGGGATTTATTAGATCGATTAACCTCATGGCTACCAAATTTTACATGTATCAAATCACTTTTCATTGATGGATGTCTATTGATACTTGCCTTTATTGTGCTGTGCTTTTTTTTTTTTTTTTTTTTTGCCATTTTTTGCCTTTTTTTCTCCCTTCACCTCCCTTGAACAGAAGACAAATCATGTCAACTCAAAGGGCCATACAAACATAAAAGATAGTTGCAGGAATTTCAGGTCAGTCAATGTACAGGAGAGCAAAAGTCCTTGAGCTGAGATATCTCCCCAGGACACAATAGGCACCCTGTTTGAATGGCTTAGAAATGCTCTGAAACTCCTCTGTCCTTGAGGCCTGGACACATTTTCTTATTATAATAATCTTTGGTACTAGTGGGCTCTGAGAAGCAAGCAAGTTATGTGATCTGCACATACACAAAGCTAACTGTACTGTGTAACCTAATGTAACTTGAAATGACCCTGGAATAGATAATAAAACTGGAGTAGCTTTCCCACGGAAGCCACTTCTTGCTCTTCCTCACAAAAAAAAAAAAAAAAAAAAAAAAAAAAAAGAAAATGTTGTTTCATTAAAAAAGAAAAAAAATCAGTTACTTTAATTCTTAAAGAACTATACAAGTTTTTTTTTTTCCTTGAGACAACCATTGTACTTTAGGCATGCAGCAAAAGTACATTATATGTATTTCCCATTTCATTACATACAACATTTGGTGCACTCGATGGTCAAGATTTACTAAAATTAACCATTTATACTGCTTCATTAAAGACATTATGGAGTGAAAGGGACTGTTTTCTGTAAGTACACCATTGTGAAGAATGTAAGGATTAGCAGTATTGCCTCTATTTATCAGTGCTTCGAGAGCCAATAGTTTTTTTTTTTATCTTTCATTACTTTTCTACTATCTAAAATTTTCACAATATTTAATTAGTGTACACAGTAATGTTAAAATGAATTATAAGGCCAGGCACAGTGACCCATTCCTGTAATCCCAGTGGATCAAGAGACTGAGGCAGGAGGATCACAATTCAATGCCAGCCTCAGTAACTTAGCAAGGCCCTACGCAGCTTAGCAAGACCCTGTCTCTAAATAAAATACAAAAAAGGGCTGGGGATGGGGCTCAGTGGGTAAGTGCCTGAGTTTTGTTCAATCTCCAGTACAAAAAAAAATTATAAAAGATTTTATTTATAATTCATGAAATAAGTTATAAACCCTGGGCTTTTATATACTCTAAATATTACATGAAAAATAATGAAAAGTCTGTATGTTAAAGGAAGAAAACATAGACACACAGGATTTAGATTCAGAAGGAAATGTAATTACCTTGTTTTAAGTTACAAGACATTACAACATCCAAGAGTACTTTCATTAATTATCAATACTTTATGCAATGGATGATAATCTAGAAAAATGTGAGTTACCAAAATGTGTCTTATAGAAAATATGGAAAACTAAAGCAAATAATTAACTACGTAAATTAATATAGTTATCCTTGACTTCTTATGGACAAATAAAGAGGTGAAGATAAGCAAGAAAATATGGATTGAAAACATTAGCAATGATTGACTTCATTGGTCAGACATTAAAATGTGTGTAGTATAGAGCTTTGTGGAAAACAATGGAAAGCACAAAAACAGACATATCCCTTTCATCATTATTATCATCATCCTATCATAGTATTTAGTGATCACTTGCTATATGAAGGTACTTTGTGTAAGCCCTTAGCCTGCCTTAACCTAAGACCCTCATAACAGTATTCTGAGAGATTCTTCTGATAAGGATCTGAGCAATAGACACACAACCTGGAAATGGTTGATCACTCTATAAGGGTATTCTTTTATGATAACATTTTAAAACAGTAGAAAATAGATAAAATAATTTATAATATTGAAATGAAAACTAGTTATATATTTTTAAATCATTTTAATTAGTTTATTAAATAAATATAAAATGAAATAAACTCATTAAAAAAAGTGAAATTGTAATAACTGTTTACAAAAATATGGTTTTCCTTTTCCTCACAATTTTAAAGAAAATGAATTAAAGAAAGATTAAAGATTTAACTGTAAATATCATGAAATATAAATATAATAAAACCCATCAACATAAATATATGGATAAATACTTTTGTATTTGGGTGATGGAAAATCCTTTCTAATTGTCTGGTAAAGACTTTATATAAATAAGGAGATTTGTAGATTTAACTACAGGCAAATATATGTATGGCAAAAAATAAAATCACATAAATAACAAAAGACAAATTTTAACTATGGGGAAATATTTTCAGTATATATGATAGGCACAGGGCAAGTAATATAACTATACAAAGAGCTCCTAAAATCAATAAAAAGACAAGCTTAGAAGACAAATCTAATAAAAGAAGATTTTTAATAGAAAAGAGTCTGGTCAAAAAGTTGGAAAAGTTTTTTGTTGGAAAAAAATTAGTATTTTGTTTTTCACAATAGGAAATGCTTAAAAAAGGGTACTGTCAACATGGTGTGATAAGTATGCTTCACATACTTATAACTGTCATTGGAGATTTTAAATTGGTAGAAATTTCCAGAAGGAAATCTGTGCGTCAAAAACTTTTCAAAAGAAACGTACAAATGCTCACAAATTGTGTATCATATTTTATCCTAAAATAGTAATAAATCATGTTGTGTATATGTTTCTAAACATTGAAGTACTGTTTTTAATAGCAAAAATAAAAATTAATTATAACTGTGTATTAATTAGGAGTTTTGTTTAAAAACAATGGTACATTTTGATAGTCTACCCTTTCAAAAAATGACCAGATCCCTATTTATTGACATAAAATAATGCCAGTATATGTATGTCTGTAGATCAACATAGAAGTTTCTAAACATGAAATTTTCATTATCACTTCAAAATTTTTGTTTATTTATTTATTATACATTTTCTATAATGAATCTTTTTATTTTTATACACTAAAATTAATCAGCCTTTAAAAACACTGAAAGAGAAAGATTTTTTTGTAAGGATTATGCTTATTACTAGTAAACAATGATGTCAGTATGATTAAACTGGTGTAAATGCGTAAGAATATTACATAACTTATTACACATTTTTCATTTTCATTTAAATTGTGAACATATAATTTTAGAAAAGTGAACACAATCTTTATCAACTTAAAGCAAGAGATGGGAGAATTGATGATTGAGATTATTGTCAAATGTGCCTCACTTATTTTTTTGTCATTTTCTTACCTACTGTTTTAATTATTCTGTAGGCAAATCTTCTTCTTGTGTTTTCCATTTAAAACAAACTTTATTTGAACATTTGTTTTCTCCTTTAAATTCTCATAGCAAACTCAAACTTCTTATTCACAAATAGTTTCAAGTAATCTGAAGTGGGCCTGAATTGGACTCATTACTTCAGTGCTTTAGTTGGAAATTTTCTGAACCCCAACATATATTGGATTCGAAGTTAAAGCCTATCCTTCCAGAAGAATACATTTGGCACAATTTATGCCATAGAGGTTGCAGATTGGATGCCCACTTGGCACATTTTGCCTGGAAGCATGTTTTCTTTGTTTTACACCAAGTTTTAAAGGTGATGAATTTTTTTTACCAACAGTTTTGAAATATTTGATTTTGCACAAAACTCATGTTCGGGTTCTAGGTTTTATTCTTGCTGTGCTGCAGGGTAAAAGCTTCTGAACTGGAATCACTGCAGGGACCCCTAGATGGGGCCTTTGCACTTAAGTTTGTAATGTAAGACCTGCATTGTTCATGAATATTACTTGTCCAACTCCTTAGTAGAATTTGAATTTATAATCACTTCTTCAGGCTATGTCCAAAGTCCTAATGGCATAGAATGTTTTCCCAACATGCCCACTATGCTATCAGATCCCTAGAAATACTTTGGTTTTTGGAACTCTACAATATATGCAGACAGAGAGAAGATGCGTATCATGGTAGAAATTTATAATTTCTTCCTCATATTAACAAAGATTAGGTAGTTCAGAGAGTTCTGAATGACCGTGATGCATAGGATAAATGTGTTTGTGGAGGATGCAGTCAGAATCAACGGGTACCAAATGCTTACAAAAGTCTGAGTGCTCAAGCTATGAAAAGAAGGTAAAAATGGACATTCCATAGAAAGCAAAAGAATTGATTTACTTTTAAAGTTAATATGTAAAAAAAAAAATTCTTTTATCCAAAAGGAATAGTCAGTTGCAGTTTTAAAAGCTATTAACCATGGTTTTTAAACAATTCTGAATCTATTGCAGACTTTTCAATATACACTTAAATGTGCATATTTTTTAAAAGAAAGTGACCAATATGAAATATGTTAATATTCTGTGAAAATTCAGTTTCAGAAGTGCTCTTTAAATTCTCGTGCTTTTCTTGTTTTTCATGAAAAATGATTTTGAAAGCTGTTGTTATCTCTTCAAGACACATGTAATTAATCTATTTTTGGCATCACTCCAAGATTAAACATGACTAAAATTGTAATGGAATTCTCCATAGAGCCCTTAATAAAATGTGAATTAAATCCATATTTTAAAACTCCATGTAATTCCTTTATAAATCTATTCAACTTTTTGAATTTTGTCTCAAAAATTTTTGGAGTTGAGATTTACTACAGTTGGTACTTGACTGAATGGTTTGTCACCCCCTAAGGGATGATAAAAAATGAGTCAGAGAATTTAGGTCTAATTTGGGAAATACAGTATATGTTCCTTTTACTCATTCAAAAATTTATTAAGATAAGATTATATGTTACTTACATTAGTCCTTGGTGGAGCTATAAAGTATAGAAGACACAGTCAATGCTTACAAGGAGCTTGCAAATTAAGCAGGTAGAGAGCTACCTAGCATAATGTGATTTGAGATAACTGCAAAGGCAACACAGCAGGAGTATGGATTAATACTGCTGTTGAATCAGAAACCCTGCAAAAAGGATAACAGTGACTGGAATTGAACCAGAACTATGATTTTATCATATAGCAAAGGGATACATGAAAGCACATGGCAGGTTTTGGAGGTCACAAGTGAATTCACAATGTTGGAAAATAAGTCCGATGAGAGATAAGGCTATAGAAGTATTGAGACCAGATGGTGAGTGTTTTACACTAAGGCATTATACAAGGAAAATTGAAGACAACTGGGAAATGTGTACCAAGAATCTTGGAAGTTACATATGCCTTGAATAATTTCATGTCTAGGACCTTATTCTAAGAAAAGAGTGTGGAATTGACAGCATGCTCTAGTAGCAAGGATGGTCCTCACAGCATTTTCTAGAATACAAAAAGTTGAAGACATCAGAAATGAGTAATGAGAGAGCACTGAGGTTGGGGCACATACAGTCCTCCAAAGGTACCCACATTGTGATCTGTCAGGATCGATTCTATGGTTGAAACAAACTGTTTTAGACCATGACTGCTTCTAACATCTCTGATTCTCTCAAGATTTATGCAATTTCTCATAGGAGAACCAGAGGCTTCCACATCATCAGGTTTCTTCACTCTCAGCCCTGAGCACCCACTCTTCACATGCTTTCTTTATAATTTTTAAAGTCAAATTCATCCCTTTCTCCTAAGGTGCAATCATAGCATTCTGAGTATATGATAGCATATTCCTATCAAAGGCAGTTATTTTATTCACCCCATCATCTAAGTTAATGATGACTTTCCAAAGAATGGCACATGGAGCTAGACCACCTGAATGCAAATTTCAGTTTCTCCACTTTCTATCTGAATGAACTTGTGCAATTAATTTGGCTCTTTTCTTCTTCAGTTTACTCAAGTGTACAAACTGGAATTATAAATAATACCTATCTGTATCAATTAAATTGTGTCCCATCCCCCAAGTATTCATTTGTTGCAATCCTAATTCCTAACCCTAACCCTCAGAAAGCTATCTTATTTGGAAGAGATGTGATTTGTTAAGCGATGTCATTCTGGAGTATGGTGGGTCCCTAACCCAATGTGACAGGTATCCTCATAAAAAGAAGAACCTGGGGCAAAGACTTGAATATAGAACGAATGCTACATTGCTAGTGTGCTAGTAAACTTTTCATCACTATAACAAATACCTGAGATGATCAGCTTATATATAAAGAAAAAAATTATTTGGATCATGGTTTCAAAGTTTCTAGCTCATGATCTGGCCTCATTGCTTCTAGAGCTGTGGCAAAGCAGAACATCAACATGGAGTGTGCAGGGGAACCAAACTGCTTACTTCTTGCTGGGAAATGAAAGAGAAAGAGGAAGAGTTCTGGGTCCCACAATCCTGTTAGAGGGCATGCCCTCAGTGACCCAAAGACCTACCAATAGGACCCACCTCTTAAAATTTCCACTACTTCCAAATTAGCACAACTTGGGGAACCAAGGATTTAACACATGGGGCTTAAGGAGACATTTAAAATCCAAACCATAGTACTACATGAAAGTATAGGCAGAGCTCTATAAAACAAGGAAGAACAAAGCTACCTAACTAACCATGAAAAGCTACAGGGGAGGCCAGGGACAGATTCTTGGTCACAGTCCACAGAAGGAACCAATCCTACTGACATTTTAATCTTTGACTTCTAGCCTCCAGGAGGATGAGAGAATGTATTTCTGTTAAGCCATCTACATTGTGGTATGTTGTTATGGCAACTCTAACAAATATAGGTTAATAATTACTCATTAATAATTCAAGTATAACCTCTTCCCTTAGACGGTTCCCTGTCCAGAGAATGTTACCATCTTCCTCCACCCTTAATTTTTTCTTTTTTTTTTGGTACTGGAGATTGAACTCAGGGGCACTCGACCACTGAGCCACATCCCTGACCCATTTTTGTATTTTATTTAGAAACAGGGTCTCACTGAGTTGGTTAGGTCCTCACTAATTTGCTGAGGCTATCTTTGAACTCATGATCCTCCTGCCTCAGTCTCCCAAACTGCTGGGATTACAGGCATGTGCCACCACACCCCGCTTCACCCTTAATTTTGATGCAACAAAACTTCAATTCGTTTTTACCTTCTATGCATTCCTCACTTTTTTTTTTTTTTGGAGGGGGGGAATGATGCTAGGGATTGAAACCAGTACCTTGTACATGCTAGGCAAGCACTGTATCACAAAGCTACACCTCCAGTCCTGTTTTGCTTATTTTTACATGATTTTTCACATGGTCACAAAATTTTCTTTTTTGCATGTTTTCATATTTTAATGAAAAAAGCACTTAGACTATCATAATGGTCTCCATATTGTTTTTCTTGTCTCTTTTACACACTGTTGCTCAACACATTATCCTGAAATGCAATTTTTGAGCATGTTATCTTCTTCCTAGAAAATATACAATGTTTTTAGAATCTGATTTACACTGTTTAACTTGGCACTCAAGACTGTTCATGTTTAGACTACATTTAATTTTCCAAATTCAAATTCTCATGAAGTTGATTTCCATTAGCAGTTATCTACAGGGAAGAGAGACAGAGAGACAGAGAGCAAAGAAAGAAGCCTTCTGCTTTTGCATTTCGCATCAAGGTTCCAGAAATGGGAATTTTTAAAATGAATTATTTAGCAACATGAAGAGGAAGCAATATGGAATAAAAGTAATAACTAATTTTTTGTCTAATGAAAACTGGTGGACAAAAAAATACTGTAGTTTAATTTTCCTATAAATTATCTTCTATGTTTCTAAAATTCATCATGGTTTCTTTTTATTTTTAACAACTAATATTAGACTTAGAAGTAATTTAGTAAATAATATTATAACAACCCATGTACCATAGCCCAAAATAAAAGATAAAGCATTTAAAATAAAATTATGTCAACTAAGCCCCAAAATTTTATATTTATAGGTATATATATTTCCACATATATATATATATATATAATGAACTAATAAAAGATATAAAGAATTTAAAACAGACCTTGGAAGTTCATTATGTGTACCTTCTCAATATAATCTTCCTTCTTTAATCTCAGAGAAAATTAGCTCCCCAAATGTCTTTCCTATGTCTTTATCTCAAGATAATGTACATGACTGCTTTTACTTTATTATTTTATGTTTACACTGTATATATCCTTCTGCAATTTGTGTTTATTCATTGTTATGCCTTTGAGACTCTTCATGCTAATTCATATAAATCTAATTAATTTATTTTCCATTTAGTATGGATATTTATATTTGTTTTATAGCAAAATGTATCCTTTGTCCTATTGGTGGACATTCTGTTGATATTTGATTTTATTATTCATGCATTTAGTGAACAAACATGTATGAATCATTGATACAAGAGAAAAATTCTATGTCCTTCTGAAGCTTATGTTCTATGATAGACTCATCTTTTGTATAAATGGATAAGTGTTTGTCTGGCATTGAATTCAAGTAAATGAATGATGGAGCATCAGTTATTCACATCTTCAGCATTGGTAGGTATTGTCTAAAATTTCTCCAGAGCTTGTACCAGAGCATTAGAATGTTGTAGGATCTATATCCTCACCAACATGTGGGATTGTCAGGTTGGATTCATCTGATGGATGTGAAATAGTATGATTTTGATATACGTTCCCTAATCATTGGTGATACACATTTTTTTATTGTATTGGCCCTTTGTGTTTCCTGTGCTTGCACCCACTTTTTTCTACTAGAATGTTTTACTTCTTAAAAGTTGTTTGGTAGTGCTTTGTATGTGTCTATGTCAATTATAATACCTTTCAACAGAGTTTTACAATTTGTTTCTACAAAAATATTAACACATCCTTTGATATATTTGATCTTATATATCAACTTTTATAAACAACACTTATAAATTGTTTTTTCTAATTGTTTGTGACTGTAAATGGATTTTGCTTGGATATCTTAAGTCAGAGGTCTGCAAATTTTTTCTAGTAAGAGTCAAATGGTAGATATTTTAGGCTTTGTGCACAAAATTGCAAAATCCAGAAATAATTCTTGCCTAAAGACTGAAAGACTGATTCTATCCCAATCATTGATTCCTGCATTTATTTCTTGCACTTTGGAAGTCATGTTAAGGAATTCTGGTCCTAGGCCAACATGATGAAAATTTGGACCTATTTTCTCTTCTATTAGGCGCAGGATCTCTGGTCTAATTCCTAGGTCCTTGATCCACTTTGAGTTGAGTTTTGTACAGGGTGAGAGATATGGGTTTAGTTACATTTTGCTGCATATGGATTTCCAGTTTTCCCAGCACCATTTGTTGAAGAGGTTATCTTTTCTCCATTGTATGTTTTTGGTTCCTTTGTCAAGTATGAGATACCTGTATATGTGGATTTGTCTCTGTGTCCTCTATTCTGTACCATGGATCTACCTGTCTATTTTGGTGCCAATGCCATGCTGTTTTTGTTACTATTGCTCTGTAATATAGTTGAAGGTCCAGTAGTGTGATACCCCCTGCTTCACTCTTCTTGCTAAGAATTGTTTTAGCTATTCTTGGTCTCTTATTCCTCCAAATGAATTTCATGATTGCTTGCTCTATTTCTATGAGGTCTGTCATTGGGATTTTAATTGGAATTGCATTGAATTTGTATAGTGCTTTTGGTAGTAGGGCCATTTTTGACTATATTAATTCTGCCTATCCAAGAACATAGGAGATCTTCCATCTTCTCAGACTTTCTTTAAATTCTTTCTTTAGTGTTCTGTAGTTCTCATTGTAGAGGTCTTTCACCTCTTTTGTGAGATTGATTCCCAAATATTTTTTTTTTGAGACTATTGTGAATGGTATAGTTTTCCTAATTTCTCTCTCAGAGGATGCATCACTTACAAATAAAAATGCATTCAATTTATGAGCATTAATTTTATATCCTGCTACTTTACTGAATTAATTTATGATTTCCAGAAGTTTTCTGGTGGAATTTTTAGGGTCTTCTAAACAGAGAGTCATGTCATCAGCAAATAGGGATAGTTTGAGCTCTTCTTTTCCTATTCGTATTCCTCTAATTTCTTTGGTCTGTCTAATTGCTCTGGCTAGAGTTTCAAGAACAATGTTGAATAGTAGTGGCAAAAGAGGGCATCCCTGCTTTGTTCCAGTTCTCAGGGGGAATGCTTTTTCTCAGCAAAGGAAACAATCAGCAATGTGAGGAGAAAGCCTTCAGAGTGAGAGAAAATATTTGCCACACACACTTCAGATAGAGCACTAATCTCCAGAATCTACAAAGTACTCAAAAATCTTTACACCAAGAACACTAATAACCCAATCAATAAATGGGCCAAGGAAATGACAGACACTTTACAGAGGATGATCTACAAGCAATCAACAGATTCATGAAAAATGTTCAACATCCCTAGTAATAAGAGAAATGCAAATCAAAACCACCTTAAGATTTCATCTCACCCCAATTAGAGTGTCTTTTATTAAGAATACAGGCAACAACAGGTGTTGGCAAGGATGTGGGGAAAAGGGTACACTCATACATTGCTGGTGGGAGTGCAAGTTGGTGCAGCCACTCTGGAAAGCAGTGTGGAGATTCCTTAGAAAACTTGGAATGGATCCACTATTTGACCCAGCTATCCCACACCTTGGTCTATACCCAAAGGAGTTAAAATCAGATTACTACAGTCATACAGCCATATCAATATTCATAGCTGCTCAATTCACAATAACTAGATTGTGGAACCAACCTAGATGCCCTTCAATAGATGAATGGATAAAGAAACTGTGGTATATATACACAATGGAATATTACTCAGCCATAAAGAAGAATACAATTATGGCATTTGTAGGTAAATGGATGATGTTGGAGACTGTTATGCTAAGTGAGATTAGCCAATCCCCAAAATCCAAAGGCCGAATGATCTCTCTGATAAGTGAATGATGATGCATAATGCCGGGTGGAAGGGAGGCAAGAATGGAGGAAGGATAGATAGCATAGAGGGAAGGGAGGGATGGTCGGGGTTGGGGGGTAAGAATAATAACAGAATGTGTGACAGACATCATTGCCCTGTGTACATGTATGAATGCACAGATCGTGTGACTCTACTTTGTGTACAACCAGAGAAACAACAGCTGTACTCCATTTGTGTTCAATGAATCAAAATAAATAAATTAAAACAAAAAAGACTAAAAGTCTTTTTCACATTCAAAATCACTTTTAGCTCATGGATTTTAGAAAAACAAGAAACAAAATATATTTTGTCTGCAGGCCATAGGTTGCTGATCCCTGATCTTAATTATAGCATATTTTTCAAACTCTATTCTTAAGTGCAATAATTTGTAGATTTTTATGAGTTTCCTACTTTGATGTTTGTATTATATATGATATGGGACAGACAGAATTATTTATTTTGGATAGAAAACTATTGGAATACAATTATTGATCATAGGCATACTATTCTTATTTTTATATTCAAATAATTGTCACAATATTCCACCATTGGGTATGATTATTTTTAATGATAAAAGGTAAAAATTTGTACTCATGCGTATCTTATCATACTGAGGCCTGCTCATTGGAAACTTTATTTTTAGTTATTATGTTTTCTATGATTTGCATTAAAACCTTTATCAGTTTAAAGAATTGTTTTATTTCCCATACTTCCCCAAAGTTTGTTATTTACTTATTTTTTTTTACTAAGAATGCATGTTTTATCATGTTTGATGTTTTTCTTCATTTACCTATTGAGATTATTTATGTTTCTTTTATTTCTAAGGCATATTAAGAGATTATCTAATGCTCAATTACTTTGCATTATGTATGTTGAATTGTTGAAAAATTTTGGTTCTGTTTTATTCATAATTTTTCATCTATTACCAGAAATGAGATTGACTCGTAAATTTTCTTTCTTATGCTGTTCTTTTCTGATTTTGGTATCATGCTATACCAGCTTCATAAAGTGAGTTGGAGAGTATATCCACTCTCCAAAATGATTTGCAAGAAACTGAAATCATCTGATTTTAAAGTATATTAAAGTGTATTTTACTCACCTGTAAAAATACCCAAGACCAGTAGATTTCAGTGTGTAGGGTTACATGTAGTGTGTATGGTTGTATGTATGTGTAGATTTTTAACTATTGAGTCCACTATATATTTGATTATATATACTTTAAGACTTTTCTCAACAATAAGATCTGGTGGGGTGTGGTGGTACATCCTCTAATGCCAGCAGATAGAGAGGCTGAGGCTGAGGGATCCCAGGCTCAAGGCTAGCCTTAGCAACTTAGTGAGATCCTATCTCAAAATAAAAAATAAAAAAGGACTGGAGATATAGCTTGTTGACCGAGGGCCCTTGGATTCAATCACCAGTACAATAACAACAACAACAACACAACAACAAAAGTTCTGATATATTCTATAAACCCTTCTTTACACCTAAACGTTTTTAGTTTGCTGGTCTAGTTACTTAACACTTTGAATTTTAAAACATTTTATTATAAAAAATTTCCAAATGTACATAAAATAGAGAGAGTAAGTTAAATAATCTCCCTCATAACCATCATGCAATTTCAATTATATTAACATTCTTCTGCTTTATTTACCTTCCTGACACCCACTTTTTTGGATCTAACTATTTGAAGTAAATGCAAAAATCCTATAATTTTATCTATAAATATTTATCATATATTTATTATTAAATCAATGATAATCCATGTATATATTCTAATACCCTGAGTGCATTTAATTTTCCCCTATATTTTAGGAATGTGCACTTTTAAAAATAAAATTAAGCTTCTAAGTTCAGTCTGATTTTTTGCTGTAGTTTTTCACTTAGCATTAATGAGATGGAATGTTTATATGACCTTGTTAGATATTTTCTGTTTATGGCTAAAACTATCTTGTGATTATAAGATAATGTAGTATTATAGGGAAAAAAATTCAACATGGAATCACAGAACCTGAATTTTAGCTCCCACTTACTATTTATATGAGATCTGGCAAGTTATTCAGGTCTTTTGCATCTCTATTTCCTTAATTGGATAGACAGAGTAAAAAATACCTCCTACTGAAAATGCAAGAATTTAAGTATAAATGAACATACTTGTAAGTTTTTAAGTGCTATAGAGAATGTTATGTGCAAAAACAATATGGAATGCTGTGACTGATCAATTCAAATTTCTACTTCTGAATAAAGAACCCAATGCATGTGATCTCCTGAAGGGTTATTAATTATTATTAGTTTCATTTCTTTGTGTTGAGATTCATATTTTTGGTTTTTTAATTTATTTGTTCTAATTAGTTATGCAAGACAGAAGAATGTATTTTGACACATCATACACAAATGGAGCACAATTTTCCATTCCTCTGGTTGTACAGGGTGCTGAGTCACACCAGTAGTGTATCAAGGCTCATATTTTAAGTTTGGTCTATGATATTCATGAGTAGAATTTTGCAAATGATGTAATCTAATGAAAATCTCACTGCTGTTGTTTGACATTGGGAAAGGGAGGTGATAATGTTTTCAACTCTTCTTTAATAGGTTTATGTTTTATCCAATGATGAAATAAGAATTCCTTCTTGGCCCTTTGATCATTATAACAGGAGAGCTTAAGGATGTATGAATCTATATATTTTCTATTTGCCACTTACTATTTCCTTCAAGTATTCTCACATTGTCCTAACCTTATATTAAAATTTTACATTTGCTTCTATGCTTAAGCATCAGATAATTTTTAGTTGCTAATATGGAATGAGTAAGAAGAGGAAATAGAAAATATGTTATTTTTTTCCCTATGTACTTGTTTAATCATGGAACTGAATACATTTCTATGATGCTGGAGTTAATTTATGTTAGTAAAGAAGAAAAAAATGGAATGAAGGGTGGTTGGATATCCTAATTGAGCTTATTCTAGAATTTAAAATGCTATAATAAGAGAAATCTGTTCATATTCCCTGCTTCCTTTCCAATTAGTTTGCATGAAGTGATATGTGGATATGTTTATTTTCCAAGGACTATTTCTAAATTCTTAGTGTATGCATATGTTAACACACATACACATACACACACACACACACATACACACACACAGACACTGCTTTGTATTTACCATTTTATCTCTAAACCAAGAGACATGATTTTTCATCTATAGAGTTATGAAGAAATTGTGTTAGCAAAATATAAATGACATAGATATGGTGTTACTCTATTCTTTGTGTCTTTGGGGTGAAATTTGAATATTAAATGCCTTTTTCCTATAAATATTTATAACAGCAATCAGTGCAACAACGACAAGAGGCAAACTTTTCATGTCTGTTGGTGACCAGAGAATATGTAACTATCACCCTCCATGATCACTAAAAATTGGAAATGGTCTTTTATCACACATTGGACTGACAGTGAATAAGAAAACAGTGATCATTTTGAGTGTCGCCTTTTGTTTCTACAGAAAATATAACACTATAAATTTGACTCAACTGAAAGAGGCTTCCACTTCTGTGGGTACTATAATATTATGACGTTTTTTACTGGGAGTATAAATCACTTCACCATCAAAGAATCAAAAACTCCTGATTTCTCATTTTGACAGCACAAGGGAAGCTATATATTGAACCATCAACAATGAAGAGAAGAAAACTACACAGGGTAAGACAATGATAACTTGCTCAAGATGCTATAAGGGGTAACCTGACTTTGTTAATACTTAGAGTATTTATATGTATGACTCAGAAGGTGCATACCAACATGGCACACCAGCTTTGTATCTTGATTATTCAGGCACTTATGATTGGTCAGGTCTCATGACATGCCAGTTACTGAAAATATTAAACATTTTCATTCTTTAAAACTCATCTTGCTTTTATGTATTATGTGGTTAGGGACCAGATATCAATAACGAGGGAGAGAGGAAGAAAATTTTGCAAGAATTGTCTGGAGAAAATTATAGAATAGATGGGGAGAAGGAACACAGTATAGTTCTCTTTGAGAACACAACGTATTCTCAAACTTGTTTCCATTTACCAGTTTAGAAATTTCTGAAATTTCAAAAAGTGGAAGTATATGTTTTCAAAAGGATTTGGAAAATGCAGGAAATAGATGACACTGCCTCAGAACTCAGGGGTCAAAATGTGATCTTGAATGGTCCAATTGTATTATTTCAATTTCTGTGAGGAGTACACCGTCACTCTTTTGACCATTAGAAATGAAACATCATAATGTCCAAGATAGTTTCAAATCTAGAGGGAAATAAGTAAAGCATAGAGAATATGCTTGAGATAATATTATATATACATTGGTAACCTCTAGAAATCACTGGAGACTGGGGGAAGTGTGGAGTGGATACTATAGCCCTATTCCCCTAAGTCAAAAGCTAGAAAAATCAGTGTAATGATAGTAACCTAATTTGCATAAGTAATAATTGTTTTAGTATGAAGGCCTGGTGCCTCATGATTTGATCCATATAGTAGAGATACAGGCAAAAGGATTTTGTAAGTTGAATCAGGTTAAGGAATGATCTTATATCTATGATTTTTTGAGTTTTAAAACATGAAGTAAAAGAATTCAACTTGTGAGACCCTGTCTCTGAATAGGGAATTTAACCCAATTCCATCCATTATAATAAGTAAAATGTTTGTATCTGTTCTGGTCATTCATTTTATGCTTAATGTTATCTCTTTATTACCTTTTGATAAGTATTTGTTGGACAGGTTCTTTTTAAAAAATCTTTCACTGCTTCTTTAAAAAAAACAAACAAACAACAACAGCAACAACAACAAAAAAACCAACAACTCTGCTTTTAAGACTCCAATCAGATTATCCCCAGCTCTTACATACCTCATAATACTTCCAGTCCTCCGTACTTCCTAATTTCTTCTAAATAAATTGATTTCTTTATCTGGTGATAGTTCCTTCTTGGGAAATATATTCCAACTTAATACTCTTTTTGGCTGATTTAAATCTATTATTTAACCTATACAAAAGTTCTTTTTATTTAAAAATTATATATAGTTATTTCTAATTGTTTTATTGTAGGTGAAAAATGATTGCATATTTCCTACATAGCTGTGCTAATATCTGCACTTTTAATATATTTATATTTGTTATTTAAATCTTTTTGTTCTTGATTGCTTCATGTGACTCTGACCTAACAGGGGTTGATCTCTTAAATATATTTTACTTCTTCATCATATTCATTTGAGAATCTGGAACACTCAGCTTTCTTTCAGTATAATGAAATACCTGAGGTAGTTATAAAGAGAAAAAGTTTTTTCACTCACAGTTTGGCAGTTTGAATCTGTGATTGCTTGGCCCCATTGCTTTGGGCTCATGGCAAGGGAGCACATCAGGGTAGAAATGCATGTGAAGAGAGAGCCTTCAGAGTGGGAGAAAATCTTTGCTACACACACTTCAGACAGAGCACTAATCTCTGGAATCTACAAAGTACTCAAAAATCTTTACACCAAGAATACTAATAACCCAATCAATAAATGGGCCAAGGAAATGAACAGACACTTTACAGAGGAAGATCTACAAGCAATCAACAGATTCATGAAAAAATGTTCAACATCCCTCCTTATAAGAGAAATGCAAATCAAAACCACCTTAAGGTTTCATCTTACCCCAATTAGAATGTCTTTTATTAAGAATACAGGCAACAACAGGTGTTGGCGAGGATGTGGGGAAAAGGGTACACTCATACATTGCTGGTGGGAGTGCAAGTTGGTACAGCCACTCTGGAAAGTAGTGTGGAGATTCCTTAGAAAACTTGGAATGGATTCACCATTTGACCCCGCTATCCCACTCCTTGGCCTATACCCAAAGGACTTAAAATCTGATTACTACAGTGGTGCAGCCACATCAATGTTCATAGCTGCTCAATTCACAATAGCTAGATTGTCGAATCAACCTAGATGCCCTTCAGTAGATGAATGGATAAAGAAACTGTGGTATATATATATACACAATGGAATATTACTCAGCCATAAAGAAGAATAAAATTATGGCATTTGTAGGTAAATGGCTGATGTTGGAGACTGTTATGCTAAGTGAGATTAGCCAATCCCAAAAATCCAAAGGCCGAATGGTCTCTTTGATAAGTGAATGATGATACATGATGCAGGGGGGAAGGGTGGCAAGAATGGAGGAAGGATAGATAGCATAGAGGGAAGGGAGGGGTGGGGTAAGTGTGGAGGGGTAAGAATAATAACAGAATGTGTGACAGACATCATTGCCCTGTGTACATGTATGAATGCCCAGATGGTGTGACTCTACTTTATGTACAACCAGAAAAACAATAGCTGTACTCCATTTGTGTTCAATGAATCAAAAATTTAGATAAAAAATAAATTAAAAAAAAAAATTTTTTCTTTATCAACCCGATAAAAAAAAAGGGAAGAAGACCAGGGTCCCACAGTGTCCTTCAAAGGCACATCTCCAGTGAACTAAGGACCAATAACGAGGCCCCACTTCCTGAATATTTGTGGTATCTCCACATAGCACTACCCTTTGAAAGAGTCCTTAACACATGGCTTGTGGGGGCACATAGCCAACTCATAGGAAACAGTGATTGAGAAATCTTCCTTGCAGAAAGGATTGGCTCCTTCATTTGCAGGTATCCCAGCTGAGATCATGTCAGTCTCCTGAGGATCACAGTCAATGGGAAAACAAGACTGCTGACCCACTTTACCCCATTTGAAACTGAATGTTCACACGGCAGTGTTATCACTGGCTAGCCAGTTACTGGGGCTATGCACTATTTCAGCACCAAATCATCCTTTATCCTTTTATTTTCTTTTTTCACAAAGAACAGTCTTTAATACCTTTTGTGAAATCTACTATACTTCATGGGAAGGTTCTTTTTAAGATATAATCAAACTGTAGTGACAATGATCTTTCAAAACACTTAGTCATTTATAAGGTGGGAAGCAGAAAATACACTATATATTGATACTTATTACTTTCTATTGAAATCTTTATTGTTTGAGTCTACAAAATCCTCTGGAATATTTGTGTATTATTCTTCCTTCTCTATTTAACAATAGTTCTTGCCACTTTTAAATGGATGTTGGAAGTCACCAGTTATAGACTTCTCAAACATGCTAAGAAATTGTATTTCCAGGGTTTCTTTGATTTTAATTTTAAAGGTTACATTTTTTTTCTCATTGTGAAAAAGTTTCATGACTGAATAATTATTTGTCAAATATACAAAAAAGAGGAAAATAATTTACAGTTCTCTCAGTTACCTAAGAAGGTATTTTTATGTTTATTCAATTTTAGTACTTTTATGCATATGATATGTATTAATATATTTTAATTTTATATACTTACATACTAATATGTTTTCATTTAGTGAATATGTATTCTTTTTCTTTTTTAGTGATAGATGGACACAATACCTTTACTTTATTTATTTATTTTTATGTGGTGCTGAGGATTTAACCCAGTGCCTCACATGTGCGAGGCAAGCACTCTACCACTGAGCTACAATCCCTGCCCTTAGGGAACTTGCATTTTTTAAAAATTATGTAAAACTTAGAAATTCAGCACATTTTTAAAAAGAAAAGAAGGAAAAAAATGGCAAAAAATTAACACCCTGTTGTAAACATTACTAACTACACATGATGAATATATTTTAAGGTTGCTGAACACACACACACACACACACACACACAAATCTCATATAGAACATATGACATAATTACATGCTATACATTCTCTTCTATAACTACCTTTTCCACTCAATTGTATGTTCTAAAGTATACAGAAAACAATTTTTTAAATAGTAATTTAAGAAAATGATAAAACTCAAGAGAATAGCTGAAACACAGTGAAAGTTCAGATATAAAAAGTAGTGGAGCCAGGTATGGTCGTGGCACATGCCTATAATCCCAGAACTCAGAAGACTGAGGCAGAAGGATCACAAGTTCAAGGCCAGCCTCAGCAATTTAGGGAGACCAAAAGCAACTTAGCAAGACCCTTCCACAAAATAAAAAAATAAAAAGGACTGGGGATGCAACTCAGTGATAAAGAGCCTCTGGGTTCAATTCCTAGCACCAAATAAATGAAAAGAAAAAGGGGCAGGGGAAGGAGAGAAATAGGAGGTGAAAATCACTGTTCTTATCTTTACATAAGATCTTTCAAATGTGTGCCTTTAAAAATAATCACCATCCATGATACGGTTTATTCTCATTCATTCTTGCATATGTTATACTTTCAATATTAATCCTATTATTGAAAGAGCTCTATTTTGAGTGCTAGAAATAAATGCTGAGAAATAAATGCAGCCTTGCCCTTGGGACATATCAATCCAGTGAAGAGGAAACAGAATTAAACATATTAGCAACCTATATAGAAACCATCAGGGCTAGAAAGAGGACTAGACTGTACTTCCTGGGAGGAAAATGGTCCAAAAACATTAAAGCAGAATATCTTGAATTGAGTCTTGATACGGAAGAACATCTGCTTACCTAATGAACTTGGAAGAGTTAGGGAGAGGGAGAAAAAATGTGAAATAGTATCTGATATTCAAATAATAACTAGTTCAGTAGATTTACTAAAACAAGTGTGTAAGAATATTAAATTATAGGTATTGGAAAAGAACTAAGTTAACCTAATTGGTGTGAAACAGTTAAGCTGCTAGGAAAGGCATTTTTCTAAGTTTAATTCATTTTCAGTGATATGTACTCCTTATATTATTAGACACAGCTACATCACATGCCCTCGTGCTATGATCGTGAGATTAGATATTCATTTCAGTAAACATGAGTATGTTTTAATTAAAATGCCTTCTGAGAAAATGGAATGTCACATTTTTAAATAGATTTTTAGGTTGCTATAGTAACTAATAAAACTGTCACTATTTATTCTAAATAACATAAAAAACATCTTTAAAGATGGTAAATCATTTTCAAAATAGCCTAACCATTAGTTACTGATTTAAAATAAATTACATTAACAATTAGATGAATGTTTCATGTGTGAAAAACTGCAGGAAATATACAGGAACAGAGAAAATAGAAATATCTTTGAAAAGCTGGATGGGTTAGAAAGATGGAGACAAATGTTTGATGCACCTTCTCCAAAAGCAGAGCCAATTTCTCTTCACTGATCAGATCATCTGTTACATTTAAATCATCAAATAAAAATATCTTTTTCTCTTGTTCCCATGGAAGTGTGCAAGACACTGAAGCACAAGGGTAGCCAAGTGAGGGAAACAGTGAGCAACAGGAATAACACATCCCGGAACCACTGGGCTCTTGGGGTCAAGTCCCTGTAGGAATCCTAGTCTCTGTGTTGCAGACCTAGTGACACTGGAAACAAACATGTGAAATAGTGTAATTATTTCAAAAAGTGTAAATATTTTTAAAGTATTTTAAAAATATAATTAATGCAGAATAGAATCTCAGAAGCATACTATCTTTTGAAAGCTAATAAAGTAAAATTGAATAATACATAATCATATCCCTACTCACCTGACAGTGGCAGAGAAACCTAGAGCCACTAAAAGAAACCATGTCATGAGTTTATGGGCAAGAACTCAGATTTAAATGTTAATAAAAATGTCAGCTAAAGACTTTCAGGGAGAGTTCAAAGTATAAAGGTGGATTTCAAACTTTGTAGGAATACATAATACTAATAGTCACCATGATGCTCTCTCTTCATTAGAGGAAGCATTGCAATTGCTGTATTATTCTGGTTCTTTCCCTGGCCTCAGTTATCTCATCTATTGAATGGGGACAGAAATGTCTATTGCAAATGAAAAAACAATTTTAAAGATTCCAGCGCAGCTCCTAATAAACCATGGTTCTCTTCATTTGCCAACCCTTTCTAAGCTAAATATAGCCTACCCTGCCACAGAAATTCACAGAGGAATGTTTTCATTTAAGGTTAAAATTCTGAAATAGCGAACAGTTAAAAGTCCTTCTCCCCAACCCTCAGAGGAGAAAACTATGTATGACAAAGCAAAGTAAAGGTTTCACTGAAAGAACAATGCAAATAAAAAGACAAAACAAAAACATTGCAGGAGATCCTTTGTCATTAGTGGTGCCATGATACATTATGTCCATTAAAGATTTCTACCATGATTTGGCAAAAGACCCTGATGGCCATAATGACCCCATAATGGCTTTGGGCACCAGCCTGTGGCACAGTGGTATTGGCTAGTGGAGTCTTTAAGAGGTGGGGCCTAGAGGGAGAAAGGAGGTCATTGGAGCATGACCTTGAAGGGACTGTTGGGACCCCAGCCCCTTCTTTCTCTTTTGCTTCCTAGCTGCCTTGAGATGAGCAGTGTTCCTCAACCTCATGCTCCTGCCATGATGATACTATCACAGATCCAAAGCATCAGGGTCAAACCACCATGGACTGATACTTCTGAAACCATGAATCAAAATATTTTTTTTTCCTTTCTAAATTCATTTATCTAAGTAATAGAAAACTGACTAACACAAATTCTCATCCATACTATTTTGGTTTTATCTCTTTTATATTTCCTGGAATAATAAGAAAAAGTATAATTTTCATCCTTTATAATATTTTATTTTAGTGTTTAAAAGACTTGAAAAATTTAGCTGAAAGTCCTCTTTGTATCTTAATATCTTCCAGGATTAGTCATTTCTCTGTGAAGTTTCCTAGAAAATTTTATGGTGAAATGGCACAGATTGTGTGTATTTCTTATTGACTATATCTCTGTAAACCAGTTTTGCATAATAATTTGGCATAGTAATTTGATTTTTGATATTAATATCTTGAATTAACTATTTTTCTCATTAGTTCTGGGAAAATACTGGATAGCATGTGTTTTCTTATATAAGTTTGAAGTATAATAAGAAGAAAAATTTTATTAAATTCTGCCAGAGATTAGAAATAAATGCTATAAACAGGTATGAAAATTATAATTTATACTAGGATTATATATTTTATTAATATTAAACTGAAATAAAATGATGTGTATTACCCAAAAGTGGTCCAGTAGGCAAATTGCAAATAAAATATTATTTTGTGTATCAAAAATTAGTCTATGTAGCGGTATGGAGATTCCTCAAAAAACTTGGGATGGAATCACCATTTACCCAAACTATCTCACTTCTGGTTTATACCCAAAGTGTGGAGAGCCATCCATGTCTAGTAGAATCAAACTTGGCTGAGCCATGAGATACAAAGGTCTGACTCCCAGGAACTGGCTGTTGTGAGAGACTGTTCCAGACTCCCGGGGAGTAGGTGGCCCTGTGTGGAGTGGTTCACCAGCTGAGGACATGCTAACTTTGTAAGCAGATGGCTTCCCTAACTCCCCCACATCCTGTTCCTCACAGAGGAAGCACCTCCCAGTCTGGGCCCCTTTAACTATATGACTACAAATAAAGGTGAAGGTGGGGTTCTCCACCTTGTTGGAGACCAGATCTGGAATGACCCAACCTGCCACACCCCCTTCCATTTGAATAGAATATTGGCTCTTGTGTATTTATTGATTAGAGAAGTTTATTAGTAATTAATTGATTTATTGCTGGCACCATCATCCTCCGACAAAAACTCTTCCCCTCATCCACTCAGAACATGGAAACTCTCACACCAAAAGACCTAAAATCAGCATATTACAGTGATATAGCCACACCAATGTTTCTAGCAGCTCAATTCACAATAGCTAACCTATGGAACCAACCTAGGTGTCCTTCAGCAGATGAATGGATAAAAAAATGTGATATATATATATATATATATATATATATATATATATATATATCATGTACACACACACACACACACACACACACAATGGAATATTATTCAGCCTTAAAGAAGAGTGAAATTATGGTATTTGCCAGTAAATGGATGGAGCTGGAGAATAGCTTGCTAAGCAAAATAAGCCAATCCCCTAAAACCAAAGACTGAATGTTTTCTATGATATGCAAATGCTAATTCACAATGGGGGTAGCTAGGGAAGAATAGAGTTACTTTAGATTAGGTAGAGGGTAGTGAAGCAGGGAAGGGGGTATGGGGGTCAGAAGGATAATGGAATGAATCAGACATTATTACCTTATGTACATATATAAGACCACTGGGATTCTACATCATGTACAACCAGAAGAATGAGAAATTATACTCCATTATATATGATGTATCAAAGTGCATTCTGTTATGTATGACTAATTAGAACAAATAAAAAATTTAAAAAATTTGTCTGTGTTCCAGCATTCTAAAGGAAAGAAAAACTCTTTTCCTAAAAAATGTTTTTTGTAATGTTAAAAATAGTTATATTTATTGTGCAGTGGTAAAGTATAGAGCATAAAAATCAGATGTTAATATTAGAAAAATTTGAATTTTAGTTCTATAACTGCTTCATGTATTTTGGGTACATTACGTAATTTCTATAAAGCCAAGTTTCCTCAACTAAAATGAAGATAGTTAACAATTGTAAGAAATTAATGACACCTTTAGCAAACATTGTGTAATGCTAATGGTAAGCAATAAATATTTTCATTACACTTATTTTTCTTTTCTTTTTGCTATACTCAATATAATTAAGTGTATAATTGATTTCTTATTTGTACTTCCCTTGCACAGTTTACTCACTACTGATCTCAGAGGCAGAGGTGAGTTTTCAGGAAAAATACATGTTTTTTCCAGATGAATGGAAAAAGAAAATGTGATATATATATATATACACACACACACGTGTATATATATATAAATGTGAGATATATATATATTCTCACATACACACATAAATATATATATGATGGAATATTAGCCCTAAAGAAGAATGAAATTATGGCATTTGCTGATAAGTAGATGGAGCCGGAAAATACTATGCTAAGCAAAATAAGCCAACCCCCCCCCCCAAAAAAGAAAGAAAGGCCAATTGTTTTCTCTGATATGCAGATGCTAATTCCCAATAAGTGGGAGAGGGATGGGGAAGAATAGAGTTACTTTAGATAAGGTAGAAGGGAGTGTAGTGGGGGAGGGAGTATGGAAGTAGGAAGGATAGTAGAATGAATCAGACATTATTACCCTATGTTCATATGTAACTATACAACCAGTGGGATTCTACATCATGTACAACCAGAAGAATAAGAACATATACTTCATTTATATATGATCTATCAAAGTGCATTCTACTGTCATGTATAACTAATTAGAACAAATAAAAAAATTTTTTAAAATACATGGTTTTCATCTCCATTTCTCTATTTCTCTAAGTAAATATTAACTTTTAATAAGTATTAGAAGAACATAAAATATGCATTCATACTTTCCCCAAGGCAAATTATAATATTCTAAATAATCAGTTTCTGCCCTAATACTGTACTGTATCAAAGGTAATTTTACCATACTATAGAAGTATTTATAAATACCATGTAATTTGTGATTAAAAACTGACATCAAGTAACATGAATAATTATGTTTCTCTAGATTTATGTAATAACCATTTTCTTGTAGGCACTTATGATTTCACCATATCAGAGGTAGTGCTAACAAATTGCTGAGTGTGTTAGTCTTGTTTTATTAGTCACTTGGGAAAAGTCTTGTTAAGAAACCAGAGAAAACTTTTCAGAAAGGATTTGCCATATATTGCTCACCATGTGATCCCTTTCAGCACATTTATCACAATGGTGTACCTCTGATTCTACATGCATTAATATAGCTAAATATATGTTGTATATTTGTAAGACTATCTTTAGGTCTCAGAATGAGTTTATGAATTATGTTATTAAATTTGTATGTTTTTTTTTCTCAAAACATTATAAATTCCCAATGGATAAAATTAGTTTTATTTAAATTTGAATGAACATCAGTATCTGATACTCATGGCTATGTGGTTAAATTAAACTGAATTGCCTGAAAGTCTTCTGGAGTCTCATTTTAGGAGACTTAGATTCACTGTCTAATTCTACTATTAATAGTCAGTGGGACACTGAACCAGTTGCCAATGCCCTAAGTCTCTGATGCCTTTCCTGTAAATCCGGGATCATAACATGTTCTGCCCTGCTTACTTCAAAGGTATATTTAATGAAATGATATGAATGAAAGTTTGTTGGTTACTAGAAAAATTTTGCATCCTTTCTCATCACACATTGGCCACCTCAGTCAGAAGATCCAGTAAACATTAAACTCTAAGGTACAGATTTTTCACAGCTAGTCTGTTGGCCAAATGAACAGTCCCTTTCCCACTACTTTTCTTGTTAAAAACAACACAAAACAAACATATATCCCTAAGAATTAACTATTTCCTTTTATTATTTATATTCTTTTTATTAGAGCATTATAACCATAAATAATAGGTGGATTCATTAGACATATTTGCACATGCATCTAACATTCAATCTATAGAACTAATCATCTAGGAAAATGAAGAAGGAAGAAAGTTACTAAAGATAGGAGTAAGGCAATATCCTTTAGTATTTTGAACATAATATATGGATATGGTTAATTTTATTATTCCTTTTATTCATCTTTAAGTTGCCTTGTGCCTTATTATGCATAATCACTTGCATATGAATTAGACATTTATGCTTTGTCTGAACTGTATTTGGATCTCAACCGGGCAGTAGTCATGTGTGTGTGTGTGTGTGTGTGTGTGTGTGTGTGTGCACGCATTGTGTTTTAACATAGGAAACACCATTAACAAAACCCAGACTTTCATGGATATTTTTGTGATTTTGTTTCTGGCAATTATTCTTCTGAATTATTTTTACTATAAGTAACCTGCCTTTATACATTTTCTTTAAACTTTCCACAATTACCCAGTGTGAGGGTACTGCCCATTTCCTGATGGACTTGGCCAATGCACAGATTAAAGGAGAAGAAACTACTGGTTGTACAGGATTCTCAGTTCACTGAAGGAGTAAGGACTAATATGCTCAGGGGGTCCACTGAAGGTTTTTAATGAGAACAGGTGCATTTTCTAGCACTCTGCTTATCCTCAGAGTAATGCCCCAAGTATTCTTGCAATACAGTACATCAAGAGATTCTGAAAGGTCAGATTTAATCTTGAGTTCAACGGCTTAAAAGAATGAACAAACAGCCTGCCTACACCAGTTTGTTGAGTTCTGTCAACCTATATTTCATCCAGATGGGCAATATACATAATAGAGGCCATCAGTATTAGTCTTTCCTCCAAAACACCTTGAGACTCCTCATACAAACTTTCACAACTCTATTCAGCTTTGTCAAAGGGGCCAAGATTATTTGTCCTGCTATCTAAAAACCCATATGGCTTGACATCTTCCTTTCACTGAATTTGCAATATTACTCTTGTTTCTGTGAGGTTGCAGCAACTTTTCTAGCCTCTTTAACTTTTTATGCAATTTTTCTTACTCATTGTCAAAGTCAGACTTCCCCAGCTTATTCCTACATATACTTTTGCTATCTGTTCTTTTCAAGGGTATTAGCATTTTTCTACAGAATCTGAAGTAACTCAATTATGAGTCAAAATCTCCATTCAAAATTGTGTGAATATGGTTTATAGAAAGCCCAAAATGTCTATTTTTAAAAATCAGATTTTTTTCAAAGCGTAGTGTGTGCAGTCAGGTGGGGGACAGAAAGTATGTGGCGCAGGCTATTTCAACAGCAGAAATAAGAATAATTAAGTAACGGAGGAAGATGTGTAGGGAAGAGATTTAAAAATTAGTCACAAAGGAGGTCTTGCTGACTAAATTGGGAAGATGATATTAGTAGAAGAGAATTGTTCTAGCTTGAGTGCGTGGGTGAACTGAGAGAGGGAATACTGAGAATGGAGTAGGTTTGGGAAGGATTGGTTCCAGTTATTGTTTCAATGTTAAAATTTGATGTGACTGATACATACCCATGTGGAGGTGCTCAGTAGATAGTTGGGAATACTGATATGAAGTTCAAGAAAGAGATAAATCCCAGAGTTATGAATCACATTGGTAGAAACACTTGAATAAATGACATTTCCCTGAAAGAAGATATTTAATGAAAATAGTGCTAAGGACAGAACATGAGGAAATCACGTATTTTAGTGGTGCTTTGTATAAGTAGTTATAGAGCAAACTGGAAATCTTCAGTGAAAGAGGAGAGAAAGGAGAAAAAGGTATTTTCCATAGTGTAGGAGAGCTAAGGACACAGAGCTCAAGGAAAGTGGGGTCTGTAACAGGAGGAAGGCACTGAAGTGGAGTTCAGCATGGACTGTGTTTTTTATAAAGAGTGCCTTTTGAGGGACCCCGTGGCATGGGTCTAAATTGGTTAGAATTACATGTCTGATCCTTCCATGCTGATCATCCATTGAATGTGCATGATCTGGGACTCTGCAGTTGAGGCACCCATGAATGGGCTCATCACTGGGGCCCGTGCACCAACCACATTCCCAGGATTCACAGTAACAAGCCAAATCCTTCCTTGAAATGAGACTGGTACTTCACAGGGTCCATCACAGAGGTTGAAAAATAAAACCAGTGAAACTAAAGATTGTGTTTTGGATCATGACATGTCCACTGCTACAATAAATACAGAGAGTAAAAGTAAAGGTAACAGTTGAGAAGATTTATTTGAAGGAGTGAAAATTCACGGGTATTTAAAACAGAAATAAGCCTTGGAGAAAAGGGAAAAAAAAGATGATTTGGGGATTATACATATAGAATTGTATTTATGTTAACAAAGAGGAAAAGGGAAATGATGAACAGAAACTAAATAATTATGTATAAACTCAAGATCATAAAGTTATTGGAAGAAGGGGATGGGACTTCAAAACTTTATCGGTTCACTGCTTGATCACCAAAGGCATTGTTTCTACCATGATTTTTCCCACCCTTTAGGTTTTTATCTTTCTTGATCCTTAGTTGATGTTTTTCAAATTTCAATGATGTCCAACTTCAAGAATCACTTGCAAATTTTCTAATCCCAGGCTTCACCTCTCTAGCCAGTACTTGTACACAATTCTTAACAGTCAGAGTCATCTTGCTCATCTAGTTCCTCATTCACAATTTCAGTTTGAAAATAAGCTCTAAGGCTTTGAGCTGTTTCACTCACACCTGTGCCCACCCTCTTCACTACCAGATGACACAATGCGGCTAAAGCCCTCTACTTACAGCTCCTAATAAGGAATAAAGGAACATTTGTGAATCACCTCCTATGTGCTTGGCAAGGTTCTTGATTTATTTCTTTTTATAATTTATAACAGCCATAAGAATTATTCATTATTCCCTATTTTATAGATGAGAAACTTGAAATACAAAAACACTAACTTGGCCCATATTATACACTTCCTATCACTATCATATCTGATTAAAATGGTAAGTGACCTATTTCCGTCACACTTATGTTGAGGGGTTTATGAACTGGTATTTTTTTCATCCCATTCTTTCATATATCTTTCCAATTCAGACTTCACTGTCACTACTCCAGTGAAAGTGCTCTTGTCAAGCTCATCATATATAAGTAACATATATTACTTAACCCCAATGATAATCAGTTTTCATTTGATGTGACCTGTCAGCAACATTTGACAAATTGATTATTGTGTAATCTTTAATATGACATAGTAATTAGTTTTCTGGATACCACACTCACTTTTTTTCCTTACCTCTCTACTCTTCTTTCTTACTAGTTTCTCCTCTACTCCTTGACTTTTTAATGTTTGGATGCCTCAAATCCTTGGTTCTATAACTTTCCTTACCTATGATTACTTCTTGGTAGTGTCATACAAGATGCTCCAACTTCTAGATTTATCTCTTCAGCCGAAACCTCTCCAATTCCAGATATAAGTATAAAACTATATACTCAGTAACAGAATATAAGTAACATCATTACTTATATGCCAAATGAATACTTAAAATTTGAATAAGCACCTCTAAAACTATGTTTTTGATCTTTCTTCAACAGTTTACGTTCTAGAATTGTCATTTTAGGAGGTAGCAACACAAATTTTCAATTGTTTAGGCCAAACATTTTGTAGTTAATTTTCATTTCTTATTATGTTAACACAGCACATATATTCTCTTAGAAAATCCTTTTGTGTCCACCTTTCAGATATTCTAAAATTCAGGCACTTCCTACAGAATCCACTGTTAACAACCTGGATGTAAGCTTCCACAAACTCTCACCGAGTTGCTGAAGGAGCCTTCTTATTGTCTCCAGCCTCTATATTTGCCCTTCCATCTATGTTCCATCATGGCGCATCCAATCAGGAATGTGTCCCTCAAAACAGTTGTCAGAAATGCCTCTCATCTGCTCAAAATATGCAGTGTAAGATCCCAAATCCTTATGATTACATTTGTGTTCCTTTATGATCAGTACCACTTTAGATTTCCTCATTTTTCTGATTTTGTCTTCTAATTAGTCACTTTGTCAGCTACAGTGACATTCTTTGCACAACATACTTTTCCCAGACTGTTTTCTCTACTTGAAAATTTCTATTAGATATCTGCCTGGCCAACTCCTTTACCTCCTTTAAGTTTTGCTCAAATGGATTTTCAATGAAATTTTGAGTAGCAACTTGACAGTGTTCAACACTTGTCCGAAACATACTGTATGTTTATACTTTTTCTCGTAGTAATTATCATCCTCTATCAATCCCTTGATATGGGTTAACTGAGTAGTAACTGAAGGCTGGTAGGGTATGACTGGAAGAGGTAGGTGTGGGGCCTTGCTTTGGGGTATATATTTTGTATGTGGCAGTGGAATCTCTTTCTGCTTCCTGATCATCATATGAGCTGTTTTCCTTTGCCACACTCTTCCATCATGATGTTCTGCCTCACCTCAAGCCCCAAGGAATAGAGCTGGCCTTCTATGGACTGAGACCTCTGAAACCATGGGGCTCCTAAATAAATTCTTCTTCCTCTACAATTGTTCTGGTCAGGTCTTTTAGTAAGAGCAGTGAAAAAGGTGACCAAAACAATAGTTAATGAATAGATAATCTCAAAAACCAACTTGGCATTGTATGGTGACATTGAACTTTCACCAGTAATACCACTTCACAATACATATACCCAAAAGAAGCTAGTATGTTTGTATTGGGAAATGCAAATTTAAAACATCTAAGGAACGCCTACCACTCAATAGCAAAAAATCTCCAAATAACCCAGTTAAAAATGGGTGACAGACTGGTAGACATTTCTCTAAGGAAAACATGCAAAGGACCAGCAGATGCTCAACACTGTGAAAAGATGTTCAACATCACAAACAATCAGGGAAATGCAAACCAAAAGCTCAATGAAATACCACCTCACACCTGTTAGGTTGGCTATTATCTAAAAATCAAAAGCTTACAAGTGTTAGCAAGGCTGTTGAGAAATTGGAACCCTTGTACACCATTGATAGGAATTTAAAACAGGGCAGCTGCTGCAGCAAAACATTATGGGATTTCACAAAAAATGAAAAACGAAGCTTCCATATGACCCAGTAATCCCACAATACTTTTTATATCACTTTAAAATAAACAGTCCTCAGAGAATATTGTGAAAATAAAAACAGATTCTCTCGCCTGAAATAATTAGAAAAAGTAGAAATATGAGTAGTCAACTGCACTGATGAATTAAAATGAAAATTCCTGGCACTGTGATTGAATAATACTTAAAATCAATTTATTTAAAGTATGGTCAAATATCAGCTGGAACATTTTCCCACCAAGAATTCTCATTTGACAGTCCAAATGGAAAATTTGTGTTCTGCTTTAAAAATATTTTAAAATTTATCAGCATCTTGGTTCCTGAATTTTATTTTAACTTACAGACATTATAAATATGATGCAATCATTTATTGTTTTAGCCATAATACTTTCTGAAAAAGAAGGATTTTAAAAAATAATAGTATCATAGATGTGAGCAATGCAATACCAATGAAAGATGAAATCTGGATAAAATAATTGGCATAGACTAGGAAAGAGCTTTATACTTTATTAATAGATTTTTTTATCTTTTGAAAAACTTTGTGAAATATTTAATTAGGATTTATAAACTGTCCTAGAATAGTAGAAATTTTGCATTTAAAACATGTTTAGTAATACCTGAATATTATGTTTTAAATTATATAACATTTATGATTATTTTGGAATCAGAGGGTGAATGATAAATGGGAAAAGTCAAGATTTTGTTAAGTAAATATTTATTCATTCCATAATGGGATGGAAATTTACTATACCACTTTCCTGATTCTTCACCCTGAAAAGGACTGGATAAAATGAAAAACATGAAAGAATTTGCCTCTCTTGGAAACAATATAAATATTATGGCTATAGACTTACAAAATTTTAATAAGGATTTGATATAATTTTTCTCAAAAATGCTAATTTTCATGTGAACATTTCCATCTTGATTTTAGACCACAGATTAAAAGAAAATGGGTTTATGTGTAATTTTTTTTTTAAATCTAGTCATTTCACACAAAAGCGAATGCCAAAAATAAAATACATGTTTCTTTGTTGTTCTTTCCTAAAGATGTTAGCCACAATTGACTTTTGTCTTCATTATGTTATAATTAATTCAAGTGATGGAAGTAAGTAAATCAACATTAAAATAATTTCTCATGTTTAAGAATGGTTTGTTCAAGTTAAATATATGCCAAACGACTCTGATAATAAATATGCTATTTGCTTCTTTTTCCTATTCTATCTTCAAAACTCCACATCTTTTTACAGGGCATAATCCGCTTGATATTGATAAATAATCTGCTGATTCTTCCTCCTATTGAAAATAATTCCATTTTATATCACACTTGAAGAGTGAAGAAAATTTAAGAGTGGCGAGTTAGCTGATTTGCTTGCTTGGAGATGTTACCAGATGCTGCTCTTAATAATAAATGAAGTGATGTCGTTTAGAAGTCTGGAAAATAAACTGAAATAATTATTTTTCAGTTTGATTTAATGGAAAAACAGTTAACAGGAGGGGCACAAGCGTTCTCCCAACCGAAACAAGCTGTAGTTCACTGACAACCAGGTCAAGTGTGTATTTTTCACAGTGGCCTAATTTTTTGGTATAAATACCCTCTGAAGTGGAGAAGACCTCAGAGAGCTTTAAGGCAGAGGCACCAGAAGAAAATTCCAAAAGCTCAATGTTCATAGTAAACAGATTGCACTCAAATTTGGGGCACTGGTTTGATTTCTGACCACAACTCATATTAAGAACTAGCATTTATTGAACACTTAATCTCTAACTTGCTTTCTGATTACATTAAATATCACATTTAGTCTTGAAAACGTACCTGAGAGAAGACTAATGGTATCATTATCCCTATTTGAAACCTAAGGGAATTGAGATGTGTTCACTTTCCCAAGGTCACATAGTAAGTGATTTTCTGCAGTCTTTCTGATTCAAAATCCTATGTTTTTAATTCCTTGTGATACTGATTTCCTGTGGAATTATTGTTAAACCCACTATTTACATGGAGAAATTAATATTTATATTGCATATTTGGTTTAATAAATATTTTCATGAGAAACAAAGCAATTATTTCTATCTGCATATAGCATAGTAGCCATAATCCAGTACCAAACATATTTAAGATTCTAATATCCCACAAAGTATCATTAAATGTTCCTCATAGATAAGCAGTAATAATATTTTTTTTATGATATTATAAATTAGTATTTGGATACCAAATGATAGTAAAGCAGGACCACAACCCACAATTGTGGTATGGTGGGTGCTGACTCTAGTGGGCACTACCAATATTGTTGCTGTGTAACTGAGATTATACACTATCAAATGGTAAGCATCAAACTTTTGCATACATGATTCCAGGAATTGGTAGAGTTTGATTTCAAAAAGATACAAATGGAGCATATATTTTTTCTACATATCTTACAATGCATAAAAAGACAAAGAATTAGGATTTTACCATTTCTAATTAAGGGATAGAAGAATTAAGCACAATGTAATTCTTCATAGTCAGGACTTTAAATATCTAAAACAAAAGCAAAACATATCAATTGTGAGATTTTAGATCTTTCTGGGGATGTTCTAGTCAATCTGTTTGATTTCAGAATCCTGTTTATCTCACTCAAAGGAACTTAGCTGTTTTATATCACAGTTTCCTATTTATAAAATGAGGGTAACGAAAGTACCTATCTCATAATTCATTTTGAGAATTTAGTAGTACATAAACCCCTTAGCACAGTGCTTATGCATAGGATAGTAATTAGTGTTATATATAACTAGTTTTAAAACAAAATTACAAGTATGGCAGAAGTAATTGCTTATTTTATTAATAATGTTTATGAAGAAAATTCACAGTAAAATATTACCAAAATGAAATCAGACAAAAGAGGAAACATGAGCAGCCAACTGTGTTGAATCAAAAAGATTCAACCTCAATCACAAATTAATTTAAAATAAGATATTTTCTATGCATCCAGTAAGCAAAATATGATGAATATTTTTATTGGAGAGTTGAATAGTGTGATTTTTAACCTTCATTGATGATGACCTTTTAACTGTATACTGCTGGAAATATATTAGGTAATCTGTAACAAGATCCATTTCTTATTAACTATCTTTGGTTCAGTAATACAATAGTATAGATCTTATTTAATGAAATGACCCCAATATAGAAATAAATGCAAAATCATACTTTAATAAAGGATTTTCACATAAATGAGTTTATTTATATACAAATATTGCATCCCCTGAAAATAAACAATACAAAATATTTACAATCAAAAGGAAAATATTTTGTTTTGAATAAAAAAGGGGATAGAAATTATAAGTTTGTAAAGGAAAGCAAAAGAAATCTTAGAATGAGGTAAAACATTACATTATAGTGGATTTATTAAATTGATAGCATTGAGTGACTTTGTTCTTGTTTTTTTTTCTGTCTACTGTGGTCTTCTTTCAAAATTTTTAAAAGTTATTTAGGGGCAGGGGTTGTGTCTCAGTGGTAGAGTGTCCTCCTAGCATGTGTGCAGCCCTAGGTTTGATCCTCAGCACCACATAATAAAAATAAAATAAAGGTATTGTGTCCATCTACAACTAAAAAAGAACTTTAAAAAAACTTTGAAAAAAACTTAAAATAAGTTGTTGAAAAATACATTACATAATATAAATGATATTAAATAGATTCATAATTATTTATATTTTTTATATTGTAAAGTTATGAGAAACCATAGTGTCAACCCAAGTAGAAATTATAATCAAAATTGTCTGAGAACTAACTTTTTAAAATCTCAAAACCAATCACAGATTCAAGATGGCAAACTAGAGGGAGGCTGCATTCCTTGTCACTCCATGACTTGGGATTTAAGCAAAGAAACTACTGTTTCTCTGTGAGGCACCCATTGCTGCCTTCTCATCCCCTGCTGCTTGTCCCCCACCCCACATTTATCTCCCATGATCGCCTGCTGCCTGCCAGGATATCACCTGCTTTTTGCACACATATTGCTAGCTAACTGCTGACAATGGTCTACCATTTGCCCATTTGTGCATCTCTTGTCTGCCCATCGCCCACCTTTCGCCTGCCCATCACCCACCAATATCCACCCACCCATTGCTTGCAGACTGTCTGCAGACTGTTTTCCCATCAACTGCTTCCCGCTGCCTACTGCTGCCTAGAAGTCCATTGTCAGGGTACCAGCAGGTTTGGTTACATGTAGCTGCCACCATCTTGGGGCAACAGGCAGGGTCTGGGAGTCCAGGACCAAGGGGCCTGCAGGTTTGCTGCTGCCACTACCACCATCTTGGGACATGGCCACCTCAGTCTGGGGACACCAGCCAGGTCCTTTAGATATAATGTTGGGGTATCTGCAGGTCTGATTGTACTTGAGGTCTTCCTGCTGAGTGTGCTGGTGGCCACCATCTGATAACCTCTATTCAGAGTCCCTCCTTTGTGTGAGCACATCTCTGGTGGTCTGTCAGCAAGTTGAAACAGCATTGAGATCTAGGGACTGTAGAAAGGCAGAGACAGGGAAATCTGAAGCCCATATCTGTCAGATTGTAGCTGAGTCTCCTTGGGCCAGTGTGGACCTGATAAGCCTGTGGAAAGTTGGAGACTGGGGGCAGATACCCGGGGTGGGAGTGAGGGAGCACAGGTTGGAGAAACTGGTGAAAACCAAACCCTCTCCAGTTCAGTGAGTCCTAAAGTGTGCAGGGACGGAAAGAGCTAGCAACAACAGGTGGGAAGAATGGAAGAGGGTGTGAGGACATCTTGTTGGCTTGCCCAGCCAACGAGTCCAGCATCCACTGGACTGGAGCTACCATCAAACTTCAGACAATCCCACCTATTGGTGGAGAAGGGAAGCTGAGAAAATTGTTGAAAGCCAAAGGAAGCATTCAATTTTCCATTGACACTTTCTTTTTTCCGCTCTCTCTCACCCCTCTACCATCTTTGAATCCAAATATTTTTCATAAATCAATTTATTGAAGAATGGGTTATCTGAATAGTATATTACAGTTTTGTTGTGTATTCTTATATTTTGACTTTTTAGAAAACCTATATATATTTTTTCTGTCACTTATCCTTCTTCCTGGATTCTCTTTCTCACTTCTATCATGCTAATAGCCAACCTCTATTAATTCCTCCTTCGCTCTATCTTCTCTCCTTCTCCCTCATAAACATTACATCTTACACAACTTCTGTTCCCTCATTGTACATCATTTGAAATTGTAAACCATTTTAGCACTCTTACTGTTTATATATATATATATATATATATTAATTTATTTATTTAATTTTTGATTCATTGAACACAAATGGAGAACAGCCACTGCTTCTCTGGTTATATACAAAGTAGAGTCACATTGTCTGTGCATTCATACATGTACACAGGGCAATGACATCTGTCATATTCTGTTATTATTCTTAACCCCCCACCCCCACCCCACCCCTCCCTTCCCTCTATGCTGTCTATCCTTCCTCCATTCTAGCCACCCTTCCCCTCCGCATAATTCAGCATCATTCACTTATCAGAGAGACCATTCAGCCTTTGGATTTGGGGGATTGGCTAATCTCACTTAGCATAACAGTCTCCAACATCATCCATTTACCTACAAATGCCATAATTTTATTCTTCTTTATGGCTGAGTAATGTTCCATTGTGTATATATACCACAGTTTCTTTATCCATTCATCTATTGAAGGGCATCTAGGTTGGTTCCACAATCTAGCTATTGTGAATTGAGCAGCTATGAACATACTAATAACCCAATCAATAAATGGGCCGAGGAAATGAATAGACACTTTACAGAGGAAGATCTATAAGCAATCAACAGATTCATGAAAAAATGTTCAACATCCCTTGTTATAAGAGAAATACAAATCAAAATCACCTTAAGATTTCATCTTACCCCAATTAGAATGTCTCTTATTAAGAATACAGGCAACAACAGGTGTTGGCGAGGATGTGGGGAAAAGGGTACACTCATACATTGCTGGTGGGAGTGCAAGTTGGTGCAGCCACTCTGGAAAGCAGTGTGGAGATTCCTTAGAAAACTTGGAATGGATCCACCATTTGACCCAGCTATCCCACTCCTTGGCCTATACCCAAAGGACTTAAAATCAGATTACTACAGTGATGCAGCCACATCAATGTTCATAGCTGCTCTTACTGTTTGTATTGTAGACAATAATTGAACACCTCATTTCTGTTTATTGTGACAAAACTGTAGACACGTTAATAGGAGCTATTTGGTTTAAGGTTGTATTTTCTTTGCTTTGGGTGCTGTTAATATTTGTCTGCCCCTTAAAGGTGAGGTACTAGAAATCTTCAGGAACACTATAATACTACAGGGTAGAAACTGTATTGCCTCATTTCTGCACTTCTAGATGGGAAAACAAACAACATGAAAAAAAAGGAACAAAGTGCCTCAAACAAACCAAGATGTTCCAACAATAGAATCCATAGACAACACAGAAGAAAAAAATGTCAAATAAGGAATTTAGAAGGTACATAATTAGATTGATCTTCGAAATATAGAATCGTATTATAGAGAACATACAGGAAGTGAAAGATCACTTCAATAAAGAGGCAGAAATTATAAAAAGAAATCAAGCAGAAATCCTTGAAGTGAAGGAAATAATAAACCAAATTAAAAATTCAATAGAGAGTATTACCAACAGACTAGACCACTCAGAAGACAGAATCTCAGGCAATGAAGACAAAATATATACTCTTGAAAATAAAGTTGACTGTACAGAGAAGATTGTAAGAAACCATTAACAGAATTTCCAAGAAATATAGGATAACATGAAAAGACCAAATTTAAGATTTATCAGAATAGACAAAAGCATGGAGATTCAAATCAATGGAATGCACAATGTTTTCAATGACATAATATCAGAAAATTCCCCAAAGAATGAATTCCCCCTAAAGAATGAAGTGGAAAATCAACTACAAGAGCATTATAGTACTCCAAATATACAAAATTACAGCAGACCCACACCAAGGCACATTATAATGAGAATGACTAACTTACAGAATAAGGATAGAATTTTAAAGACTGTGAGAGAAAAATACCAAATTACACAATAGGGGGAAACCAATTAGGATTACGGCTGATTTCTCAAACCACACCCTAAACACCAGGAGGTCCTGGAATAACATATATTGAACTCTGAAAGAAAATGGATGCCAACCAAATATTATATCCAGCAAAATTAAACTTAAGATTTGAAGATGAAATAATAACCTTCCATGATGAACAAAAGTTAAAAGAATTCATTAATAGAAAGCTTGCACTACAGAACATTCTGAGCAAAATATTCCATGAGGAGGAAATGAAGGGAAAAAAAAAAAACACCAATGAAGCTGGGCGCTGTGGCACACACCTGTAATCCCAGCACTTGGGAGGCTAAGGCAGGAGGATCGCGAGTTCAAAGCCAACCTCAGCAACTTAGCGAGGCCCTAAGCAACTCAGTGAAACCCTGTCTCTAAATAAAATACAAAATCAAGCCGGGAATGTGGCTCAGTGGTCAAGTGCCCCTGGGTTCAATCCCCAGTACCAAAAAAAAACCCAAAAAAACAAACAAAAAAAAAACACCAATGAAAACTAGCATAGGGAGGAACTACACTAAAGAAAAAGTCAATCGGAGGAGAAACTAAATCAAGTTAAAAACCAAAAATAAAACAGAATGACTAGGATTAAAATTATATCTCATATCTCAGTAATAATCCTGAATGTTAATGGCCCAAACTCAGCCACCAAAAGACATACACTGGTAGATTGCATTAAAAGAAACAACAACAACAATATGCTGTCTTCAAGAGATTCACCTTCTAGGAAAAGACATCCACAAACTGAAGGTGAAAGTTTGGGAAAAAAACATATCACTCAAATGCACTGTGTAAAGAAGCAGGATTTCCATCCTCCTATCAAACAAAGTGGACTTCAAATCAAACTTAGTCAGATGGGAAAAGGAAGGACATTTCATAGTGCTTAAGGTAATCATACATCAACAAGACATAACAATGTTAAACATACACGCCCCAAACAATGGAGCATCTACATACATTTAAAAAACCCTTCTCAATTTCAAGAATCAAATAGACCACAATATAATAATACTGGGTGACTTTAATACACCTCTCTCACCACTGAATAGATACTCCAAACAAAAACTAAACAAAGAAACTACAGAAATAAATAATACAATCAATGATTCAGACTTATTGGACATAAGTAAAGTACATTCATCAAGTGAATACACTTTCTTCTCTGCAGCATATGGTTCTTCTCTGAAATAGACCATATGTTATGCCACAAAGCAACTCTTGTAAAATACAAAAAATAGAAATACTCCCCTGCATTCAATCAGATCATAAAGGAATGAAACTAGAAATCAATAAAATAAAAAAGTAGAAGCTACTCCAACATCTGGAGACTAAATAATATCTATTGAATGATGAATGGACAGCAGAAGAAATCAGGGGAGAAATTAAAAAAATGCTTACAGCACACCAATAAATGAGAACCCTGATATATCAAAATCTCTAGGACACTATGAAGACATAAGATGAAAGTTGAGCTCATTCATAAAAAGTCAACAAATAAATGACCTAACGTTATACCTCAAAGCCCTAGAAGAAGAAATCAACACCAAAAACAGTAGAAGACAGGAAATAATTAAAATGAGGGCTGAAATCACTGAAATTGAAAGAAAAGAAACAATTCAAAATATTGACAAAACAAAAAGTTTGCTCTTTAAAAAAAATCAATAAAATTGATAGATCCTTATTTATGCTAATGAAAAGAAAGAGAAAAAAATTCAAATTATTAAAATTCATGAGGAAAAGGAAATGTCACAATGGATACTACTGAAAGACAAAAGAAAATTAGAAACTATTTTAAAAATTTATACTCCAATAAAATAGAAAATCTCAAAGACAACAACAAATTTCTAGAGACGTATGACCTACTCAAAGTGAATCAGGAGGCACACACAATTTAAATCAATCAATTTAAAGAAATGAAATAGAAGATGCCATCAAAAGCCTACCAGAGAAGAAAAGCCCAGGACCAGATAGATTCTCAGCCAAGTTCTACAAGACCTTTAAAGAAGATTTAACACCAAATACTCCTCAAATTATTCAGGAAATAAAAAAGGAGGGAACCCTACAAAACTCATTTTATGAGGCTAGAATCACCCTGATACCAAAATCAGACAAAGACACATCAAGGAAAGAAAATTTCAGACCAATATCCCTGATGAACATAGATACAAAAAGTCACAATAAAATTAACATACCTATGCACAATCAAGTGGGGTTCATCCAAGGAATGCAAGGTTGGTTCAATATGTGGAATCAATAAATGTAACTCATCATGTAAATAGACTTAAAGACAAGAATCATATGATCATCTCAACAGAAGCAGAAAAAGCATTTGACAAACTACAGCACCTTTCCATGTTCAAAACACTAGAAAAACTAGGGATAGTAGGAACATACCTCAATATTGTAAAAGCTATCTGTGCTAAGCCCAAGGCCAACATCATTCTAAATGGAGAAAAATTGAAAGAAGTCCTTCTAAAAACCAGAACAAGACAGGGAGGCCCTCTTTCACCACTTTTATTAAGCATAGTCCTTGAATCTGTAACCAGAGCAATCAGACAGATAAAAGAAATTAAAGGGATACAGACAGGAAAAAAAGAATTCAAAGTATCACCATTTGCCAACAACATGATCCTATATTCAGGAGATCCAAAAATTCTATGAGAAAACTTCAAGAACTCATAAATGAATTCAACAAATTAGGAGGATATAAAATCAATACCCATGAATCAAATGTATTTCTATACATCAGTGATGAATCCACTGCAAGAGAAATTAGGAAAACTACCCCATTCACAATAGCCTAAAAAAAAAAAAAAAAAAAAAAGGAAAACTTGGGAATCAATGTAATAAAATTGGTGAAAGACCTCTACAATGAAAACTACAGAACACTAAAGAAAGAAATTGAAGACAACCTTAGAAAATGGAAAGAACTCCCATGTACTTGGACAGGCAGAATTAATAATGTCAAAATGGTGATACTACCAAAAGTATTATACAGATTGAATACAATTTCTATTAAAATCCCAATGACACTCTTCATAGAAGTAGAAGAAGCAATCATGAAATTCATTTGGAAAAATAAGAGACCCAGAATAGCCAAAACAATCCTTAGCAAGAAAGGTGAAGCAGGAGGCATTACAATAACAAACCTCAAACTATAGTCAAGAGCTATAGTAATAGCAATGGCATGGTATTGGTACCAAAACAGACATGTTAGACCAATGGCACAGAGCAGAAGACACAGAGACAAATCCACATAAATACAGTTATTTAATACTAGACAAAGGTGCCAAAAACATTCACTGGAGAAAAGATAGCCTGTTCAACAAATGGTGCTGGGAAAAATGGAAAGTTCCATGTAACAAAATGAAATAAACCTTTATCTCTCAGCCTGCATGAAACTAAATTCAAAGTGGATCAAAAGATTTAGGCACTAGAGCATAGACCCCACATATCAACTTAGGAACTGACTTCCTTATGGAGACTCCTACAAGAAGAAAAATCAAGAATCAACATATGGGATGAATTCAAACTAAAGAGCTTCTTCTCAGCAAAGGAAATGATCAATAATGTGAAGAAAGCACCTACAGAATGGGAGAATACCTTTATCAAACTCATATCAGATAGAGCACAATTGTCCAGGATATATAAAGAACTCAAAAAACTTAACACCAAAAAAATAAGTAACTGGTCAATAAATGGGCTAAGGAACTGAGTAGATACTTCACAGAAGATATATAATCAATCAACAAATCTACGGAAAAGTGTTTAATATCTCTAGTAATTAGAGAAATGCAACTCAAAACTATTCTAAGATATCATCTCACTCCCGTCAGAATGGCAATGATCAAGAATACAAGCAACAAGATGTATTGGTGAGGCTATGGGGAAAAAGGTACACTCATACATTGCTGGTGAGACTGCAAATTAGTGCAACCACTCTGGAAAGCAGTATAGAGATGCCTTAGAAAACTTGGAATGGAACCACCAATTGACCCAGCTATCCCACTCCTCAGTCTATACCCAAAAGACTTAAAATCTGGATATTATAGTGATGCAGCTTAAGCCTGAACTGAGCTTAAGTTTCACTCCTATACCCCCCAAATTAATGTTTATAGCAGCCCAATTCACAATAGATAAACTATGGAACCAATTTAGATTCCCTTCAACAAATAAATCAATAAAGATAATGTGGTACATATACACAACAGAATAAATATTAGTCAGCCATAAAGAAGAATGAAATTATGGCATTTGCTGGTAAAAGGATGGAGTTGGAGGATATTTTGCTAAGCAAAATAAGGCAAACCAAAAAACCAAAGGCTGTCTTTTGTCTGATAAGTGGATGCTGATACATAATGGGTGGGGGGCAGCAGGGAATGAAGGAACTTTAGATTGTGCAGAGGGGAGTGAGGAGGGGAGAGAGGGTGTGGGATGGGAAGTATGGGAGAATGAGTTGGACATTTTTACCCTATATACATGTGTGATTACACTACCAGTGTGACTCTGCACCATGTACTAGAGGAATGAGAAATTGTGCTCCATTCTACTGTCACGTATAACTAATTAGAACAAATTAAAAATTAAAAAGTCACAAATTAAAGTCAGTTATTTTGTCCTACATTTAGAATATAAAATGTTATGAATCGAAATTATTGACAAGAAATACAAGACTTTTATGTTAATTGAAAGTAGGATTACATATGAACAGCAGGGTATATGTATTAAACATTTTACATGTGAGTGAAAAGTAGTGTAAAATATGATTTTATTGCTTGAGAACTCAAATAAAAACAATGCATCTCTTCATTTAGTATGTCAAAAATAAGCATTATACTCCACACAGGAGACACAAATTTAAAAGTTTTAGACACAGTATACTTCCAATTAATTTGGGGGCATAGGAGTGAAGCTTAAACTCAGTTCAGGCATTTAGATAACATTTTGTGGAGGTGTTGATACCTTTGCCAAGTCTTGAAGAATGAAGGAAGTTGGCCAAACCAAAAACTAAGAGGCAGAGAACACAGTATGAACAGAGACACTGAAGAAAGAAGCATCATAGTGTATTCCACAGAAGTGATGGCTCAGGATTATCAAAGGTGACACCATGTTCAGTATTATCAAGAGGTGAAGGCATAGAAGTCATGGGAAAGCTGACATAAAATATTTAGAGACATAATCGCAGAAGTTCCTATCCTGCTTTTGGTCACAGACCTCTGATTACCTCATGAAAATAATTGACATTCTTTCCCCAAAATTACATGTAAGTCAATGCACTGAGTTATTTTGAATACAATTTTAGAAAGTTTGCTGATCACCTGAAATCTATTTATTGCCTCTAAATACTGTGACAGGTGAAAAACAGAATAAAAACTGAGTTTATTAAGGCAAAATTATGGAAAAATAAAAGAGCTATGATTTTTTTAAATCAGAAATTCTAATAGCAAATTTTGCCCCAACTCTGAAAGAGATTCAAACAAACCTTCCTCTTCTCATTTCCAACCCTCCTATCCAAACTAGTCACTCTGGCTACTCGGAACACTTCTCAGCATTGTCTTTCTGTTCCCATTTTCTGTCCTTCTGCTATGACTTGGATTTGGTTTGAGTGTCATCTAAGGTCTTATGAGTTGAAATTTCATCCCTATTGTCAGCTCTTAAGAGGGTGGAAGCAATCTGATTGCTATGCTTGAAGCTGGGGTTTTGAAAAGTGATTAGGATTAGAGAAGTTATTAGAATGCAACCCTCATCACTGAATTCTGGTCACTTTATAAGAAGAGGGAGATGGACCAGAAGAGATATACTCAGACAGACTTTTGAGTTCTTTGTCTCTTACCAAGTGATGCTTTTCACAACCTCAGAACTCTTTCAACAAGAAATCCATCACAAGATGGCACCCCTAGAATTGTACCTCCAGATCTTTGAGCCAAAAGAAACCCTTTTCATTTATAAAGTAGTCTCTTAGGTATTTTGTTATAGGAACTAAAAATGGATGAATATACCTCCTATAATCTGTTCTTTTTATTACAGAAAGTGATGCATTTAAAAGGAATATGAAAATATGCTGCTCACTGATTAAGACTCTGAGGGTGTTTTATTGTACTTAGATTAAACCTATGGAAACTACCAATGTCCATAAGACTCTGGTGCTCTGGCCAGAGCCAACATCCCCAACCTCTCCTGGGACTGTGATCTCCTGCTCTTCCTGTCATCTAGTCCAATGAATTCTTATCTCCTCCACCAACCAAGTTCATTCCTACCTTATTTCTTTGCGTTTGCTTCTTTCCTCTGCATCAAATTTGCTCTCAAACTTCTCATGATCAATTCCCATCATTAAAATCTCAACTAAAATGTTCATTCCTATGACAGGATTTCCTTGACAACTCCATCAAAACTCTCCTTTAGTCAATCTTTCAATAATCTATTTTTATGCAAATTATTATCTAATGTCTTATTTATGATTATTTACATTATTATTTTTCTCTTTCTCATCTATATCACCTAATTAGAATTTGTTTTTTTTTCCTTTTCTTTACATCCCTATATATCTGACACAAAATAGGTAACCAACAAATGTCAATTAAACAAAATTTTTCAATAATTGAGACTGTATAACATAACATTTAGATCTAGGTCTAAAATACCAGGTCACAGATATGTTCTGAACAAATATGTCAAATGAATGGATAATATCTCTTAATAATTGTTTTATGTTGATATTTCTAAGGTGAACAATAAACCTTTGAAAATGAATATAGGTTTATATACTTTAGAAATTTTACCATAAAGTTTGCAACTTCTATACACCTAAAGGGAACTTAAAATTCTCTCTTTTTTTTTTTGTATCTAGCTTCTTGGATGAGTTATTTTCCTACTTCTTTGAATAAAAAAAATATTGTTAAAAATTGTATTAAGCTAGGTGCAGTGGTGCATGCCTATAATCCCAGTGGCTTGGAAGGCTGAGGCAGGAGGATCATGAGTTTAAAGACAGCTTCGCCAAAAGTGAGGCACTAAGCAACTCAGTGAGACCCTGTCTCTAAATAAAATAAAAATAGGGCTGGGGATGTGGCTCAGTGACCGAGTGTCCCTAAGTTCAATTCCCAGTACAAAAAAAAAAAAAAATGTATTAACATTTTTACCTAGGTACCATAAGGTCAGTTCCAAGTATTAAGAACTAGAAAAATAAAAATTCAAAATTGAACTATTTTTAAATGTCAGAAAATAAAACAATGGTGAATATATAGAAGAAATTCTGTTTAAAACCATTATATAATATTGGTAGGATGCTCATATGTTTTGTTTTGCTTGGGATAATTCTATTCTATGTCAACTATCTCATCTTACCCTCAAAGTGCCCCAAAAGGGACTAACAAGATGACTACTATAAATATGGATAGTATTTTTTCAAATGGTAAAAGGATAATAATAGTAGCTGCTTCTATTGGTAGCTACAAGGATTAAATAATTCAGTGTATATAATGTGCCTGGAAAGATGCCTGATGTATGAAACATATGGAATAGTTCAGATGGAAAGGACAGTCCAACAAAAGCTGGCCAGATAAGTAAAAGAGCAAGAATTGAGTGGGTACAGAAGCATTACTCCATCATAGGAATCTTCCTATTTAGTTATATTTGATATTTACCCAATATTTTCATCTTCACTGGTTTCTTCTATAAATGGAAGCCAAATAACCAGCCAGAACACCTATAGTCTTTTAAAATGATTGCTTCCCTGGTAGGTATATTTTGCTTGCATTGGACTTCACTAGAAAAAGGTTAGCTGAATAAAAGTACATAACAAAAAGTATAGACAGTATTTGTCTGGGAATATAATTTTCTCTTCCTGTTGGGAAGGAGTTGGAATTTAGATTGTGTATAAAGGCTAAGGTAATTCATTTGATTACAGATATTCACAGTCATTTTCATGGACTTGGATATAAATCCACTTTCTATAGACCAAAATAGGAAGTGATGATCATTAACCATTTAGTTGGCTGTGACATATTTTAGATCTGTGAAAAGATATCTGGTTTGTGCATAACCAAGGGTTTCTATGATTGTAAGGAATTGGAGGGTGTTGCTGTAGAAAATAAAAATCTGATAATAGCATGGAAATGACTGAGAAAATGATAGCCTAGGCAAAAAGAATTCCAAAGAAATAACATTTCTGACAGAGTCTGTCGAATAGCAATGTCTGCATGAGACTGGATTTTTATATTTAATAAAATTGATAGTTAACGGTTGATTACTAAAAGGATTGTTTTGGTTAAACTCCATCAAAAGGCAACCAGAAGCGTGGTCCTAACTACTTTATCAAACTTACCATTGTTTATTTTAAATATTTACTCTCTTCAACATTAAATAAGGCTGGAAAATGATTGTTGAACCTCTTCAAAGTCATTTTTAATGCATTGTCTCAGGCAAATATTTAGAGTGGTAATAGATTGGTTTTAAGTGTGATTACTATTTTGGATTATTCACTTGTGAAATAAATAGAATAACAAATATGTTAGAAAATAAAGAGGCATTTATTGTTGACATAATCATATTTTTCTTTAAAAAGTATACAATACTTCATGAATCATATGGGATGCTCATATGAATACTTTTTAAATCATATTGGATGCTAACAACATGGGCTTAAAAAGCTGGATGTATTGTTGAAATTCTCTCAATGTAGGGTTGATTGACAATTCTTTCAACTGTCTTTTCTATCTTATAGAAAAAACTTAAAACAATCGAGAAATCATTCAAGGGGCTGGGGATATAGCTCAGTTGGTAGAGTTCCTGCCTGGCAAGCACAAGGCCCTGGGTTCAAATCCCGGCACTGCAAAAAAAAAAAAAAAAAAGGAAATCATTCAAAATAGATATAGTAAAATTCTTACTAATAAATATATTTATAAAGCTCTTACTATGAGGAAAACTAGATGTTAAGTTGTTCTTCACAGAATCTATGATTCTGTTGGCTATATTAGTGAGAGAATGCTTAAGAACTGTAGCAAATGGATAAAATACAATGACCTGTTACATAGTTAAGGGGAAGATTCCTGTTGGGTGGGGAGCAGTTCTCCATGTAGTGATAATTCTGCCCCCAAATAAGGAAATGAGAAAGAAAGCATGTAGATACACCCTCTTAGTAATCTTGGACCACCAGAGACAAATGACTTCCATTCAGATTCCATCACCAAGAACTAAAAACCTGGTTACACATTGGTATGCAATGGGAGCTGAGAAATAGTGCCAATCTAAGAACCAATATTTCCCAGCAAGACTTGATTAACCCAGAAGGGGAGAGCAAACTTTGTTGGATATCTAGCCTAATATGTGTTGATGCTTACACATTTTGCTGATAAAGAAACTAAGTTATAAAATTGTTAAGAAACTTGTTCAAAATTACACAGATGATGAGCGTATTTAGGATTTCTTTGAGGTAGCACTGCTTTTTTATTTACCTTCTCTGAATTCTCAACTACTTTAATTAATTTATATTAAGTTGCAATTTGCCTTTTTAAATTTTCTTAAATTTTTTTCATATTTACATTTTGTATCTGCTCAGTGGCATTAAAATGCTCAATGACATGGACTCTACTTCTTTCTGTCTTGGTAACTCTACTATTTTTGTGTTCTATGAGATCGTTTCAACTTGATATTGATATTTGATAAAGTCTGTCTGATGTCTGATTACAGGTTAATGTCCAATCCAATTTAGAAGTATAAGGCATGAGGTAAGAATCAATGTGAAAAAAGAGTGGATGTCGTAATGGCTGAGCTCAAAATCTTGGCATATTTTCAGATATAGACTATAATTTAGCAAGTATTAAACTAATACCACTAGCTCTCCTATAACCAAGCAATACCTGATGTAATATATAACGACATTTTTAATTTTTTTCAATGTCATTTGAGAAATCTCTTTATCCATAAACTGCTAAAATTCAATGATAAACATGGGAATATTTGGTTTTGAATTTATCACAGTCTGAAGTAAATGAATAATAGTTGATCTTTTATGTGAATTTTATGTCAAAATAAAAGTTTTGGAAATAGTTTTCCAACCAAAGGAACAACATTGTTGCAGATATTAATTATAATACATCATATTTAAAAGGCTCTGATAGACATGTAGAATTAACTTATTGAATATTCTCTGAAAATTTTTATATAACACCTTTCAATTTCTGCAGAATATTTTGAGAGTAAATCCAAATAGAGAAATGTGTTAAATATTTTTTCTGGAAGGTGAGATCAGAGGGCAAACATGCCCATAACATGACTACAGAATTCTTAGGTAATATTCAAGAAAAAATATATGGACCACCCTAAAATGTTCCTGCCTAACTGTATGTTGAAACGATAAAGAGATAAGCTTTGAAATTTAATGAATATTGAATTTTGTATAAGATATCTGAAAAACGAATGTCTTTGTAAGACAAATTTAAGCAGTCCTTGCTTTGACACATTAAAATGTCTAGTCACTATTTTGGTGATTTAGAATTTCCTTTATATTTTCTTCCACATTTTGAAAACACTAATTCCCCAAAATCAGATTCTTGGTAAAGTTCTCCAGATTGAATCTATTGATGTAACAGGAACCAAATCAAGAAATAGAACACTACAAGAAAACTGTAAGATTTCCTTATGGATCTTTTTACTCACTATTCCCATATCGATTCATTTTGCCAGTTTTTATCTGTATTTGCCAGTTTGTATCTGTTTGGTTTCTTATTTGAACATTATATTTTGTAATCACTTATAAGTGCTGTTATAATTAATTCATTCTTGTTGCTCTGTAGAATTCTACTGTGTGTATATACCAAAATCTATTTACCCATTTTTCTTGTTTTATAAAATTGGTTCTTTTTAATTATGCATAGCATTTTGACAAAATTATAAAACCATGGGATATAATTTGTTCTAATTTGTTCCGTCTCCAGTACTTCCTCTTTCCCTTCCCTCTTTCTCCCTCTGTTCTCCTCCCTCTACTCTATTGATCTTTCTACTATTTACTTACAGTGTCTTTTTTTTTTAATTAGTGTCTTGTGGGTATACATGGTGGTGGTGAGATTTATTGTGGTATTTTCATATATATACATAGGAATGTTAGATCAGATTCATTCCAATGTTCCTTCCTTATCCTTATCTTTCCTCCCTGACCTTCAATCCCCTTCATCTACTCTACTGACTGTCCTTGTAGTTTTTTATATTCCTCCCCCCTTATTTTGGATTAGCTTCCAATATCAGAGAAAACATTCAACTTTGACTTTTGGGGACTGACTGACTTCCCTTAGCATGATAGTGTCCCTTTCTATTCATTTACCAGCTATTATCATAATGTCATTCTTTATGTCTGAGTCATACTCCATTATGAACATAACCATATTTTCTTCATTCATTCATCTGTTGAAGGCACCTAGATTTGTTCCAGAGCTTGGCTATTGTGAAATGTGCTGCTTTAAACGTTAATGTGGCTGTCTCACTGTAGTACTCTGATTTGAAATCTTTTGGATATATACTGAGGAATGGGACAGATGAGTCATATGGTAGTTCCATTCCTAGGTTTGAAGGAATCTCCATACTGCTTTCCAGAGTGGTTACACTAATTTTCAGTACCAGAGACAATGTATGAGTGTACCTTCCCCACCCACATCCTCACCAACATGTATTGTTATTTGTATTCTTGATAATTGCCATTCTGCAGTGAGATGAAATCTCAGTGTAGTTTTAATTTGCATTTCCTGGATTGCTAAAGATTTTGAATGTTTTTTTCAAATATTTGGTGACCATTTGTATTTCTTCTTTTGAGAAGTGTCTGTTTAGTTCTTTTGCCCATTTATTAATTGGTCTATTTGTTTTTTGGTGTTAAGTGTATTTGAGTTATTTGTATACTCTGGATATTAATGACCTACCAGAGGAGCAAGTGGCAAAGATTTTCACACATTCTGTAGGTCTGTCTTCACACTCTTGTTTCCTTTGTAGTGGAAAAGTTTATAATTTGATGATTTTTGCTTTTATTTCTTATGCTTTAAGAATCTTGTTAAGGGAGTCATTTCCTGTGCCAACATCTTAGAGTGTGGAGCCTATATTTCTTCCAATGGTTGCAGGGTTTCTGGTCTAACTTATAGGTCTTTGATCCATTCTGAGTTGACATTGTGCAGTGTGAGAGATGTGGGTTAAAATTCATTCTTCTATATATGGATTTCTTGTTTTTTCAGCACTATTTGCTTAAAAAGGCTATCATTTCTCCAACTTATGTTTTTGGCACTTTTCTCTAGTATCAGATAACTGTACTTATGTGGATTTGTCTCTATGTCTTCTATTCCATGGGTCTTCAGGCTTATTTTGGTGCCAATTTTTTTTTCAACAGACTTCATTTTGATTCATAACACACTGTTTTTTTCTATAGCTCTGTAGTATAATTTGAGGTCCAGTATTGTGATGCCTCCTGCTTTGCTTTTCTAAGAATTGCTTTGTCTATTCTGTGTCTCCAAATGAATTTCATACTGCTTTTTCCAGTTCTGTGAAAAATGTCACTGGAACTTCGATGGGGATTGCATTGAATCTGTATAGCACTTTTGGTGGTTATGGCTGTTTTGACAATATTCTGCCTATTCAAGAGCATGTGAGGTCTTTCCATCTTCTAAGATCTTCTTCAACTTCATTTTTTTGTGTAGACAACCTTCACCTCTTTTGTTAGCTGGATTCCCAACCATTTGTTGTTGTTGCTGTTTTCGTTTTTTGTTTTGAGGCTATTATAATGGATAGTTTTCCTAATTTCTTTTTTGGCAGATTCATCATTGGAGTATAGGAACACAATTGATATGTGAATGTTGATTTTGTATCCTGTCACTTTGCTGAATTCATTTATGAGTGCTAGATGTCTTCAGGTGGAGTTTTTTGGGTCTTCTAAAGATAGGATCATGTCATCCTCAAAATGAAATAATTTGAGCTCTTCTTTTCCTATTTGTATCCCTTCAATTTCCTACTCTTGACTAAGTATTTCTCTGGCTAGAGTTTCAAGTACTATGTTGAATAGGAGTAGTGAAACTGGACATCCTTTTCTTGTTCTCTTTTTTTTAGAGGAAATGCTTCTCCATTCAGTGTAATGTTGGCCTTGGGTTGTCTTATATAGCCTTTCCAATGTTGAGGTATGTTCCTTCTCCCTAGTTTTTGTAGTATTTTAAACATGAAGGGATGCTATGCTTTGTGAAATGCTTTCTCTGCATCTATTGAGTAATCATGTGATTCCTGTCCTTAAGTCTAGTTATGTGGTGAATTATTGATTTCTGTATGTTGAACCAACCCTGCATCCCTGGGACGAACCCCACTTGATCACGGCGCACTATCTTTTGAATATGTTTTTGTTTGTGTTTTGCCAGAATTTTATTGAGAATTATTACATTTATGTTCATCAGGGATATTGGTCTGAAGTTCTCTTTCCTTGATGTGTCTTTGTCTGGTTTTGTTATCAGGGGATACTGGCTTCATAGAGTGACTGGTGGTGTTCCCTCTTTCTCTATTTCATGGACTAATTTGAGGATGATTGGTATTAGTTCTTTTTTAAAGGTCTGGTAGAACTTGGCTGAGAATGCATCCAGTCCTGAGCTTTTCTTTGTTGGAAGGTTTTTGATAGCTGCTTAAATTTCTTTACTTGATATTTATCAGTATAAATTTTCTATATCCTCATGGTTCAATTTAGGCAGGTCATAAATCTCTAGGAATTTGTCAATTTCTTCAATATTTTCTAACGTATTGGAGTATAAATTTTCAAAGTAGTTTCTGATGATATTCTGGATTTCAGTTGTGTCTGTGATGATATCTCCTTTTTCATCTCAAATTCTGTTATTTTGAGTTTTTTCCCTCTTTTGGGTAGTTTGGCTAAGGATTGATCACTTTTGTTAATTTTTTCAAATAACTAACTTTTCGTTTCATTGATTTTTTTGAATTTTTAACATTTTAATTTTATTGATTTTGGCTCTGATTTTAATTATTTCCTGTCTTCTACTAATTTTGGTGTTGATTTGTGCTTCTTTTTGTAGGGCCTTAAGATGTAATTGAAAGGAAAGGGAAACACACACAAGCAGCACAGAGATCAGGTGGAGAGATCCACAGTGAAGAAGCTTTATTTGTCAGGGTCTGACAAAGGCCATCACTCAGAAGAAAGCAAGCGAGGCAGGTAGGGCTTAACTTCAGGGTATTTTATAGGGCAGGTTTGGGTTGCTTGTGTAAGGTTGTATGAGTTCCTTGCATAGAAGCTTGTGGTTGAATTGTGGTGGGCTGTTTCTAACTCCCTGTGTAAAGCTTTGTGGTGGGCTGTTGGAAGAACAAAGAGATATTTTAGTTAAGTTGGTTAACAGGTGGTGAGGGGGACGGGGAGCTATCTACTAACTTTTGTTTTTTTTGTAAGTACTTCCCTAGGGCAGGAAAGTGAAATTTATTTTAAGCTTTGGACCTAAAATTAATGTTAGATTATTATTTATTTATTTTATATCCTTTTAATGCAGGAGCTCAATGCTAAGAACATTTCTCTTAGAACTGTCTTCATACTGTTCCAGAGATTATGATATGTTGTATCACCATTCTCATTTACTTCTAAAAAGTTCTTTTGCTTCTTCCTGATTTCTTCTGCTATCCATTCATCATTCAAAAGTATATTATTTAGCTGGGTGTGATGGTGCACACCTGTAAACCCAGCAACTCTGGAGGCTGAGGCAGGAAGATTGCAAGTTCAAAGTCAGCCTCACCAACTTTGCAAGGCACTTAGCAACTCAGCAAAACCATGTCTCTAAATAAAATATAAAAATGGCAGGGGATGTGGCTCAATGGTTAACCACCCCCGGGTTCAATCTCCAGTACCAAAAATAAATAAAT